>JAMPIT010000894.1:40030646-40450646 GCA_026261815.1 Monarcha castaneiventris obscurior
TGTTTTTTCTGGGTTAAGTTACTGCAGATTTCTCTAAGTAGAGCCAACCATTGAGGCCCCATATACCATGGGCAGCCCTGCATATTAAACTGTTGAGAATACATTGCAGGAGTAATCTAAACACTTATGCCTTAGAACGATCTGGCTCTGCTTGCTGTGTGGAAAGTGCTCTGTCAGAGGGCAATGCATATTCCCAAAGAGCCCTTGTCATTGATAATCTACAACAGCAAAGGAGATCAATGCATAGCTGGGAGGATGACAAAGCCCAGGAAGAAGTCTCTGAGGTGTCAATGGCAGGTCTTCAGCTGTGGAATGTCTTACCAGCAGCAAATATGGTGGCCAAGAGAGAACAAAGAACGTTTCCAACATGCATAGCCATGAGTATCTGTGCACCCTCTAGGTGGTCTACTTTTGATTCTTTTAAAATACTTTTTAATCAGCAGTCATGTTTTTATACTTCAAGACACCTCTTCATTTTTTGGAGCCTATGACAAGGTTACTGTTGGTTCAGAACTGTTTTAACTTTTCCCTTGGCAGATTAATTAACCTCTGGAACACTATTTATGCATATTCATGCTAATAACTAATTAGTAATTATCACATTAATTGCTAAAGTCCTTTTTGATGGAATTAGATGCTGCTGTAAAAATAAATAATACTGTTGGCACAGCATATAGGATTTAAAGTAATGACATAATAGTACTACACTACAAAAAAATCTATGTCAGAAATTACTTCAACACAAACTTATGTCCAAATATTCAAGTTTTGGTAGGGACCAAAGTCCTTATTTTTTCTAAATTATCTATAATTTCCCAGTGATGCTTAGGAAAAACAAATTGGTTTATAACATTAGAAGAGAAATTACAAATCTGTCTCCACAAGCCCTTCTGCAGTTAACCATCCTGGCTAAGTTATTACACATGAAAATAAAAAAAGAAATATCTAAATACCTATGTCTGCAGATATTCGAGTTACCAAAAACTTTACTTCTATGCTCTTTGTTAGTGTTATGTCAGTAACACATAGAAATTATGTTCTTTTCTCTAAAACATGAAGGTGGAAGGATATAAAAAAACAGGAGAGAAAAATTGTAGAAATGGAAAGTGCCTGTTCTTTGGGTAAAGGAAAATGTCATTAAAAGCCAAGCTATAGCTACACAATGGAGTCATTATGAGAAATTTCATGTGAAGTGAAAGAGGATGTGAAAAAAATTCTCTCTTACAGAGACATGGAGATCATGTTTGTTTTGGTCTTGTATGTAGTGAAAGGTTAGAGGAAGGACAATCATGAACTCTGAACTCCCTCCCATGACACAGAGGATGTTAGCCTGTTGGGAAGCCATGGCTGACCTAAAGCCATTGTGTAAATACTCACCATGGAGCTAGATTCTCACTCCACAAGTGAGAAAACATGACCAAACTTTTTCATGCACCTTCTCACCACTGTAAATTGCTTTGCTCCTGTTTTAATAGGTGAATAATGGTAGAACCAGCAGTCAGAATATGAAATAGGCTCAAGGAAGGGATTTATAATGAAAGTGGAGCAACAGGCTAAATCTGCATTATGTATGCAGTGCAGAACCGTGCAGAAATTCATGAGCCAGCTACTGAACCGGAAACATGACAGCTCTGTCAGCACAGCCCTCTGCCCTGGCTGAGCAGGCAGCTGCTGGCACGGCTGCACTTGGGAGGTCTGGCCTAATGGCTGCTTCTGCTCTGGGCTGGGCAGATTTTTCCAACACATTGAACTAGGAGAGGGTTTCTTTCACAGCTCCACACTGCATAGCTTACAAGTGGCACTGTGTTTTGCACATCTGAATAAACAAGTCAAGGAAAAAACCCATAGGGGAAATGAGAAAAATACTGAAGAACAGTGGAAACTCAATGTCTTGATCAGACACTGCAGAAACACTTGAGAAGAGTACTGTAGTCCTGGGCAGAGCATCAGTCTTATCTAAAACAATGTTAGAATCCATTAGCTCTCACTTAACAAATTCATGACTTTAATAATGCCAAATGTTCAAAAACCTATGAATCAGGTCCCATCAAATCATGAGAATAACTTTGAAGGGAGGGGATTTTTAAATGAAGTTTGGAATTTTTTCTTGTTTTTATAAATGACTTAAGATGAAGATGTTTGGACTTTCCTCCACTTCTATGTGGGCTAATAAAATCAAAGGTGAGATTCTTAAATGATTGTGTTACTCCAGAATGTGGGACAAAAATAAAATCCCAGATCATGAAATCTAGTAAGTTTCATAAGGCTAGCAATGAAGCGAACAAGGGTCAGCATTCAGCTTCATATAGAAAGTGATTTTTACTGAACCTATAATGTTTGGTGATAACATAGAGACAAAGCTGCAGTGGAATTTTGTAATTACAAAGATTGCGTTAGTGTTACAAAATATGCTGTGTTGCACTTACAGACTCACAAGCTCTGGGTAGGGTGATGGACTAATATATGATCACTTGAAGCAGCTTCTGTCCTGCATGACTGTGTCTCTGTGTTTATTACAGTATTTAAAACATAGTTACACTGCAGTACAAAAAATAATTGCACAATGTATCATGTTGTGGTTTTGCGTGTTAAATTCATTGTTCACTTGTTGGAAATTATTTCCTACCTATTACTCACTAGTGGCACAGATCTACAGCTTTTTTTGTGGACTTTAGTGCCTATTTGTGTAAATACGGAGTAAAGGTTTCCTACAGCATTATGTTTGAGGAAAAGTGACAGTAATGCATGTAGCACAGATCTACAGATTAAGACATTGCCATCTCCCTTTCACAAAATTAATTTGCTAGCAGTGAGAGAGAGGTAGTCTGACACTTGAGGAAAATATCCTATTTCTTTAGCAGTCCCTTGTCAGCAAAATCAGAAGTATTATTCTGTCTAGTGGCATCTATTTGCATTAGCTGGCAGTTTTGAGGTGCAGAGTGGTACTGAGTAGACCTGAAAAATTAGTTTTATGTACTGTGAGTGATCTCCCTGTATCCCAAGTTGAACTTCTCTCTCACAGTTCTGTTCTCATTTCTTCTTTTTTTTTTTTTTTACCCCTATCTAATCAGGTTCTTGTCTCTTTCACTGCTGTCACTGCAGTACCTTTTTTATTGCTTTCCCCCTCCATTTTCCAGTCATTGTGCCTTTATCCAATTTGTTCTGAACACTTAGTACATATGTCTAAACGTAGTTTGTGGCATCCTTTTCCTGCTCTTCTGCATGGCTCTTCTAAAGACCCTATACTTCTCTCATGTAAACAAAATGAAAGCCAAGGTTGGGTTTTTCAATATTTATAGGAAAGAAGGAAACTGCAATAATTTGTGGTTTTCACTCTCCGTCTGTATCCTTTGGTTGTTCACTGCTCTTTTGGACTGTGAGCAATTCAGGACAGCACAGGGCACATTTGATATTTATACACAACCAACTACATTACAGGTGCTTTCCTAAATAAAAATTTGATTGAAATGTGCAGGTAGGATTTAAGTTGCCTCTTCCATAAGCACTTATGTTAGGAGTTAAAAATATGGTTTTGGGCTCTTTAGGACAAGTGTAGCACAACTTTAGGAACAGACAAATTTCTATTTAAAGTGGGTGTTTAGGTACTGCTTAGGCTATACCCATATAGGTGACTATCCAGTTTTTGTTATGTTCATTATGATGAGTAAAATCATGTTAGTGATCTGAGAAATGAGCTTAGGAACAGCCTTTCAACAGAAAAATGGGCAGTAAACCAGATGGAGTGATAAAATTATGAAAGATAAAGGGATGTTTTTGCGTGAGGTAGCCTAGACTTAATGACAGAAAAGATATTTCCAAGTGCTTTTTCCTACATGACATCTTTTATATTTATTGTTTAATTGTCACCATTGCCTTTTGAGATAACCAATGTTATCCTGTTTTATGAGTGTGCAAACAGGTATGGGGTATAATGTAAAAACCCTGAATTTCCATGTGGAATTTGCTGGGTTTGATTAATGAGACTCGACAGATATCATGAGATAACTTATAAAAACTGAACTAATTCTTTGTCTCCAGGTGTTAGGAATATCATAGGTGTTTCCTGAATGCAATGTAGAGAACAAATTTAGGTAGGAATCTTTCAGCTAAATGCTCAGAGTGATCTTACTCTGTAACTCACTGCTCTTTAAGATAGCTTCTGTTGCCAGAGACAAAAAGTGCTGTGCTATGAACCGTTCATGTCTTAAATTATAACAGCAATGGATCTAGTTGCTGTATCAGTGGGAGTCTTTCAGGGAAACTCCGGGATCTGCAGGGACTGCCACCAGTAACACAGTAGAACGGTGCTTTTCCTTCCTGAGTCAATATTGACTCTGGTATTTCCAGGGTGGTGTTGCTGGATCATTGTATTACACAGGAGTTGAAATTCACAAAGCAAGACTCTCGCCTCTGCATTGATTTAGAGTCCAGTGCCCAGACAACATTAAAATATAGACACCAGAGCTTTGAAATCACACACATAAACTGAAGCAATAAATAACCATACAGCATTTTTACATTGAGTTATGTTTACGTACAGCTACAAGGAAGTTTTACATAGATTTAGAGAGAGGAAGTACTTGGGCATACTGGAGGAAGAGTGAAAGTTAAGGTTAGGTGTGGCAGCATGCAATAGAGACCAAAAGAAAGAGAAAAATATATGGAGTTGAAAAATACTAAATACCAAATAAACCTAAGTGAAATAAAAGCACAATTAGATTATCTAGGACCTAAGTCAAATAGGAATCGGACATAGGAGCATAAGAGGAGGAATAATGTTGCAAATTCATGTTCTCAAAAAGTTGAGAAGCAAGCTGAGTGCTTTTGATCTGTAGAGGAAAATAAAAACACAGTAAAGATAATGAAGGCTAGAGATCATGATATCCCACTTCCCTGGAAGTTCCTTGCATCATACAGTGCTTTTTAAAATGCTCTTTCAGAGAAACCATGTTGCAATTGCTGGGTTGGAACAGTGGCATTAAGCAGAATAAAATAATGTTCATTTCTGATTTGAAAATATGTGCCTATACATTATAGACCACAGCAGCAAATTTGTTGTTTTCTTGTATGTCCTATTTCTTGTGGTATCTCATGAGGCACTATGCTCCAAGGAGACATTTTCTGACTTACCACCATGACTCTCTCCATCACTGTTGAGATACTGGTAATAGTCATGGGGCTGTCGGTAGAGGTCTGACTCATAGGGTACCATATCTTCAGAGGGCTGCAAAAAGAAGAGGAATTTTTAGAACTGTAAGTTTACACAAATCCTTTCCAAATTATTCATATAGTTAGTGAAGGGCTGATGCCAACCCATTTTATATTGCCTTGGGAAAGAAAGGGGAGACTTCAAGTTATTATTTAATCAGCAGAAATAAAATGTGTGACTCCAAACACTGATTTGGAAGAAAAAAAAGAGTAATCCCAGTAGAAAAGAGACCCAGCCTGTGTAGCAGAACTTGTCTTGTTGTAATACACAAATCCCTTTTATCCCACACTCCAGCCTTCTGAGGATACTGCTTTAGAGCTGTTGTGGACATGAGGCACAAGTAAAAGTGAAATATTTTCTTTGGTAATAACACATTTTCTTTTATTGATGATGATGATGATGATGGTTATTCTTGCACACAAAAGAGAAAGCAGAAATTTGTCTTGCCTAAACATGTTATTCTGATTGTTTCTACAAGGTCTGACTAAATGGTGGCAGTCTGTACGAGGGCGGTGACATTGACAGATGGCATAAAAACATTTTCTTTCTCAGTTTCTGTCCAAGGAGAACTCTGAACGTTTGCTGCTTCAAATCAACCACACATGGATTTTAGATACACACATCGAAGACTTAAAAAGTCCAAATGTGAGGCAAATAGTGAGTTGTGACCTGTTGGATGCTTAGCTGAAGAATTTAAGTCCACTCTATCTTCTGAAAACAGGTGACATAGGGTACCTTGCCTACTTCTCTTCCTCCTCAGGCCTAGTATTCCAATGCAAATACTGATTAAGATCTTATGTGGTTGCAATAAAGGTTATTATTAGTTGTGCACAATTTTGTTGCTTCATTTAATGTTCCTTCTTCGTCATTTCCAGAATGAAGAGTTAGAGAAAGATGGTGTTTCTCATGGGGTTTTGTTAAACCTTAGTCCAGTTAAGTTTGTTACAGTATTTCCTTCCAATCTGAACAAATTCTTGCATTATCAACAGCAAAGGAGAACTCAACCACCATTCTTGCCCTTTTTTGGAAAGGAAATTATTTCTGGTATTTCTAGGTATTAATAAAAACATTTTAATTCTATTAATGACTCCATCATAACAAACTTTGAGCAACAAATATTTAAAATAACATGATAACTTACATAATGGGCATATTTTTTGCATTCATATTTCATATACCTATCTCTATGTCCCAAATCCTTTCTCTCCCTCCATGAACCTGTCACATTTTTTGAATATCTGCATTTTGTAAGTTTATGCTGTGGTGACAGCATGACAGAAATACAGAAGAGGTTCTCTTTTTCTTACTCCTCTAGACTGCTTGAGAACATGAAACCTAAGGCAGCAGCTGCCACTAAAAACCAGATGGAGGTGGTAGATAAGTAGCTAGCAAAAGGAAAGGACTTTTTTTTTCCTGGTTTCTTTAATTCTGCTGGTTAACTCCTTCAGCTCATTCTGTTGGAATTTGGGGATTTAAAGATTGTCCCTTTCTGAGGATTAAGATGTTAGAACACATACCAAAAACCCCCTCAACAAAACACTTTCAGAAATTACTTTGTACCTTGGTAAATTCTTAGTAGCAGCCACGTGTTGTGTTAGTATATCATTAAATCGCCCTGGGAAGATTGTCTAAAATTTCATGACTTTCAGCACACACACTATCTGGGAATCAGATCCATGGAATATTCAAAGCCTCAGGAGAAAATCCATCACATGGCTACAAGCTCCAAACATAATCCGTGGTGGTGGATAATTGCTTTGGGGAAATCTTGAGAAGATGATAACACACAATAAAGGCTATCTAAGGGAAAGACTAAGGAAAAGGGACAAATCATCATTTAATTGTATGCACAGCAGGAATACAAATGAAGGGAATCTTCTTGTCTCTGGTCTCCAGAGCTGTAGTGTAGGTACAGTCTCCCTTTCCAAATCTTTGTGATTCCAATAGAATTGCCTTTTATCCACACAGTGATATAATGGGAAGTATAATCTATTTTCCAGATTTCAGGGGGGTGCTCAAAGAAGACAGTACAGCATGCATTCTCTCTGATGTTTCTGCTTTTTCGCTACATATTTTCTTGGTGTTCACTCTGTGGTTTTATGTATTTACTCATCTTTGTTCCTTCGACTTCTAGTGTACTCTGATCTCTGACAAGAAAAAGTAATGAGACTGTATTTTGCTTTCTTCAGTATAAAGTTCTGAATGGAATTTCTGCTTTTCATTATCTTTGCAAATTAGTGCATCCCACTCCCTCATTTCCTTTCCCTAAATATATGCTTCCTATTAAACATATAAACTTACGCCTTCATATTCAGAATTGTAAATTATTATAATTTATATTATAAATTAAAAACTAAATTTTTAATTTATATTATAAATTACAGTAATTCAAAGGAAAGCATTCATGTTCTGTGAAAGGAGAAACATCAACATCTAAATGGAGAACGCATATCATACTAGTTGGGAAAAACAGAGATTAAAAAGTCATATAAATGTATATTGTTTGGAAGACTCTCTGTTTCTTCTTAACTAAAATACTAGAAACCGATAGAAATTATTAAAAAATTAATACCTAAATGCATTGAAGTTTTTAACTCTGGTAACTATTTAGCCAAAAGTAAACAAATTTCGAAAGAAATCAGTGTCCTGTAAAGGTAGGCTTAATTTGCTAAAATTTCCACGGCTACAACGAAGCATCTATAACTCATATCTTTACAGAAGTAGAGATTGGCAGGAAGGCCAAGCATCAGTCCAAAAGTAGATAAACAATACGTATTTTAGGCATGGAAAAGAACACTTGACTTTTCCGAATTTGTGCTTTTCCTTTGTTGTCTCTTTCCAATTTCCAAACTCCCCCACTTCAGACTAATATACATTAATAGACAATTGTGCCTCACAGTCTGAGAGCTGAGAATGAAGTATTTTACCATTCAAAAGCTACTTTTACAAGTTCAGATGCATATTCAATGACCAGAGCTAAAGGAAGGTGTGTTAAACAGACTCTTAAAACAATGATTCCCTTAACATTCACAGATCTGACTGACTGCAGAGTGAGTTGCAGATACTCAACATCTAAAAACATCTGCTTTTACATAGGGCATTGGGGTACTATAAACTCTGTTTTGAAATTCTGGGGCTTAAAATCTCTTTATTATGGATTCTTGGAATTTTTGTCCTTGAATTTGTTTCCCGTGCAGTGATCCTTTTGATAAAATAAGTGCGTGTATATCCTTGTTAACTCATGCAACTGGACCAATCTGTCGCCACAAATTACTTGTAATGCCACCGCTTTCTATCTTGGTGTCTGATCTTCAAGGGTACAGTAACTAACCTGGCAAGATGCATATTAATATTTTAAAGTCTATTTATCATAAACTTAATCAGATGGTGTTTAAAGGAGATAGTACAGCATGTATTCTCTCTAATTACCCTATGGGAAGGTGGGCTATTTCCCTCTATTTATTATAGAGGCTATTTCCAATATTCTGCTTTTAATTGCTTTCTGGTTTTTTGTTTGGTTTTTTTTTTAGAAAAGTTTCTTTAGAAACTTTTTCTCTAATTAGAGAGGAGGTTTCACCATGTACTTCTGTTGCCTGTTGTGCCAATTTTTACCCACTTGTCCTGTCCTTCTCTGGAACGTCCCCACCCACACTCATTTCATCATCTTACTGACAGCACTTCCATGACACTGAACTGTTTTGTTACTCCTGACAAAAAGCAAAGAAAAGCTTATGTTTAATATTTAACTGATGTCAATAGCCATTTGTTCTATCGGTTGTTTCCATGTGAAAGAGTGACTGAAAGCATGGTTAGGGACCCATAGTTGTGGTCTAAAATTGGTATCTGCTTTCATGCATGCCATGAGGTGCAGTACACTATCTAAAACCATATTCTACCCTCAAGTAAGAGGTCAACAAACAATACTTTCTGTCACAGACTTCGATAAATTAAGAGTAGCCTCTGTCTTCCATCTTTGCCCTGAAACTCAAGGGAAGAGCCACAAAACCACTCAGAGAAAGCTCAGTTAGCATTAGTTAAGAGAGATACATTGAACAACTGAATAGCAGTCTAAAATCTTGTTACTCCCCAAGACTTTGTCAGATGATTCCAGGAAATTGTATATTCACTAAATGCTGATCTTTTTGTTATCTTGACATAACTATTCACTGGCATGTGATTCAAAAATACTTGAGACAATTTCCAATGATGTGCTGCTGAGACAAGCTTTAAGGCCAAGATTAACTATATTTCCTTGGAAAAAAATTACAGTATAACTATTTTCGAAAAGATGAGTAAAAATATTAGCATGATTACTCATTGAGCCAGCCTCACTGGACTGTGTTGCCAATGCAGTTATGTGGAACAGAGTACTTCTGTAGGGCATTTTTTCTCTCATGAAAAAATACTTGATTCAAAGCTGTGATTCCTACAGGTGGCAACTTAGGGATTCATATATAACTGGAACTCTCTTTAGGCAAAGGTGTTTGACTTAATTTTTTGACCCTTAAAGTGACTAAATTCTGTCATGCATTGGAAGATGCAGACCCAGTCTGCAGAACTTTTCCCCACAAAATTCCTGGTCTTCAGAGGAAGATGCAGTCCTCTCAGACCATTTAAACAGTGTTTCCCAAGTGAAGGATAAGAGTTTCCTAGCAGAGGCAAGAGGAAGGCAGTTACTGACCCACCCTCAACTGAACGGGGAGGGGTGGAGGAGGGAAGTGTTGCTGCAACCCCTGCCTAGAAACAGGCTCATGTCTCCCCACTGAAAATGTCCCAGGAGACACAGACATGCAGGGCTCTAGCTGGCAGTGCTCAAAGTGCACTTAAAGCAATTTTGAAGGTACAAACCACAAAATTATTAATTTTTTGACAGTTTAGTCACAAAAATAAAAAAACTAATTGCCCTGTCAAGTGCTCCAGTAAGATGTAACTGTGTTTTCACTGCCAGTTGTATCTCTCATCTGAACAGAGTTCAGACAGAATATTACCTGCAACACAAATTTGAATACGGGCCAAACTATGTTAGATTTTCAGTCCATTTATTCAACACATGCCCTGGAATTCAATACTGGAAAAAGAAAAAAGTCCAGAAAACACGGCTATGAGTTAATGAATGGACAGAAGATTAACAGTTGTTTTTCTTTTGAATGGAGATGCTGTTTTCTGGGGTAGCTAGGTCTGTGTTTCTTTTTAATTTTATTTTTTAAAAGCCCAACAAGTAACATGTTGAGAAATCTCTAGATACGTTTTAATTTTCTTGGTTTCTATTCAGATTTCTATTCTGTCTCACTTGCAGTAGGCCCATTGAGCAAATCCGTGTACTTAAGAAAAAGGAAAATTTTTTTAGGGTCTTCCCACCCTTTGGGTAGATAGGTGATTTCAGGGACACTGATGATAAACTGAAACAATAAAGGGTCTCCCTCAAAAAGAAGACAAATACTTTCAGTCATCATGAATTCTGAACATGACAGGAATTCAAAGGGCCGTCTCTCTGGATGCAAGATAAGAAATGTCTTTAGTCTTTATCAAATGGGACAGGACAAAACCAAAATTTGATACAAGTTTTTGTTAAAGAACTCTTGGATCTGCATTATCTCCCTCTATTCTCTGACAGATATATAGCAATTACTGTAAGCCATCTACCACATAAAAAGCCAAGTAAACCGCCTTATCTGACACCTCTTCAGCTTCTACAAACTTAATGAAATCTAGTTAAGGCCTCTTGTACCCATCCTGCTTAGAGATTTCCCATTAAGGTCGGTTTCTGAACCACAGGTTAGTGACATTATTTTCTTCATAAATAGTAATTTTCGAAGTCACCATACGATAAATTACAGCAGTGCAACAATGCTTCAGAGTTAAGGAAAGGATAGATCTCACCCATAAGCACACAGAAAAATTTGTATCTTAGAGGAAACATTGAAAGACCCAAATAAGGGCTGTAGGTTTTTTTCCCCATTTGCCAATTGCTTTTTCATAGTTAGTGAATTCAAGAGAACTCAGTTCAAGAAAAGATTAAGTTAAAAACTAAAATGCCATCATTGCACAGAACACACAGAGTCCTAAAATCTGTGATATATAAAATCAACATTCAACAACTCTTCTCTCACAGACTGGTAGACAGTTAAATACATAAACTATGTCAGAGACTTCAGAAGATTAAGAATTACAATCTGAAGAAAGACGGCTTTTATATCACGTAGGCGGCAGTGAAGAAAAGAGATTTACTGACTTGCTATAAATGTACTGTACAAAAATACCATGCATTTAATCTGTGAAAACAAATGGAGATCAAAATCAGATACAAGTTTGGGGAGGAAATGTTAATTTCCCTTTCATTGCAGTGTTGTCACTAGTTTTATATATTGACCGAAGCCAAACTTCCTGGCATTACAGACCAGAACAGAGATATTCTCAAATAATAAAACCTGGTTTACTTTGCCTTTTGCTACTGAGCCCAATGATCCATATTAGAAATAAATCCATATACTCACAGGGGGAATAAGGGGAAATCCTTCCATTTTGCAAGCTTGCAACATCCAGCCAACTTCTGAGTGAATTTTTCTTAATTCAGTTTTCAAACATCCAGAATAACTGACTTGCAAAAAATCATATTAAAAAAGGGGGTGAAAAGGAAAAATAAAGAAAAAAGAAAAAAAAAAAAAAAGAAAAAAAAAGAGATCCTTGGACTCCGTAAAGTCCCTTGGCAGTGGTGGATCTCAGGATAGGAGGACCCTAACAAGTTTTCATAGTTTGCCTTAATAGGTTCTGAGGTGAACTTCTTCCCGAGTTGTAAGCGAAGTTCCTGATTTTATCAAATGTCTGTAGAAGGCAGATAGCCCTTGGGTCTATCAGCGCGCTGTGACATCACACTTTAGCCAGTTTGCATAAATCTCGTTTCAGGGAGCTGTGGCGCTGTAGCAGGAAGTCTGCCCCAGTCATGGACAGGTGCTTTGCTGTATAATCAGCAGCCCAGAGCCTGGGCCTGCCACCAACAAACAAGCATGTGGGTGCAGCACTCTGGGGAAGCCTGTGTGCTTCCCACTGTACATGAACCATAACAATGGTGCTGCTCTCAGGTTTAATGATAGATCATAAAGACACAGTCCTGACAACTCCTGTGAGGCCAGGGCAGTGGCATAGGCTTGTGTTAATAATAATCTTGTGTTAAAATTACGTGGCAATACCTAGCAGGTAGGAAAAAAAGAGTATGCAGTTTCAAACACACAGCCCTAGCTTTATACAAAACACTGAAGTTATGCCCATGAGACTTTCATCATCAGCTTTGCACGAAAGTAAATGATTCAGTGAAAGATACTTTGTCCTCTTATTTGTGTCTTGTGAACTCTTTTCTTTTATAATTCCTGCAAGGAGAATGTGAGTGGGGGGAAAGGAGAAAGTATTACATGTCCCTCGTGATAACTTCCTTCAGGTCCTGAGTGCCTTTAGCTCTGAATAGAGAACAAGATTTATAGACTCCTATCTAAAGAGTCAGGTGCAGAAATACCTTGTAGAGATTTTGTGGTAGCTCTGCTCACTTGATGTTCTCCTCTTTCTTTATCCCGCTGTTCTACTTCCATTTGGCTGTGCTGAACAAATGCCTGTTACATGGAGGTTCTGGCAGTGACAGAAGCAAGTGGGGCACGGGGCAGGATGTAGGGGATGGGGCCTGGCTACAAGGGGAGAATGCTCTCATTCTGCAAAATGCCTTCTTGCTTTGAAGTTAGTTACTAATGTCTTGGAAAAGTGAAGTTTCTTTGTCTGGTTTGTTCCCCTTCAGTCTATGCCCATGTGCCACAGGTTCTGCTTTTGAAAGCAGCCTGTTCACCACTCACCTGGATCTGTGTACAAGGGGGAATTTCAGCCACTCCAGACTTCCTCCCTTGTACACTGGTAAAACCAGAGGCCACTCACAGGTTCCTCTCATTCCCCACCCTCAGGAACTCAACAAGCAAACCATATTAGCAACGGGATAACATCAAGAACGTGATGGGAGATTAACTCTTGAAGCCTCAAACTAAATTTCATCAGCATTAGTCGATACATAAGCATTTCATTCTTATTTAATTTGTACCATGAAGTCGTGACTTCAGCCTAGGAATAAGCAAGCTGCTTAACAGTCCACTTCTGATTCTGAGATAGTTCTCAAGTCTCTCCCTGAATAGAAGCCTGGAAGTGATCAAACCACCTGGGGTACAGGAGAGAAGCAAAGTACTGCCCTGATGATAAAATTCAGTGCAAACAGAGGAGAAGGGAATGAACACACAAATCTTACAGTGGGTAATTGAATAATAGGCGATAAAAGCAATTGTGGAAATTGTGTGTCTATTAACAAGGCTATTCAGAACAAAGAAGATATGCTATCTGATTCACTGCACACTGAAAGATAGCTTCAACAGCTCCTGCAAGATTTAAAAATGTGTTTTATACAGAGAGCCTTCTATGAAAGTGGAATGAAACAATATTCCATAGGCTGGAGGGTATTTCTGTACTGTCTTTTAGCACAGGCAATTACCTAATAAGGACAGATATTTTCACCAGCCTTACTGCACTTGGGGAATGCTAGATTGTCAGCATTATCAACCAGGTCCAAACATACAGTAATTTTAAGTGCACCAAGGTAATCAATATAAAGAATTAAATTGATTCTCTGTATGCTGAATTAAAACTAAATAATATGCCATAAGGTTTCAGGACCAGCAGACCAGCAACTGAATAAGCTTCCTAGGAAGGAGAGTATCTCCATAAATGGAAATGCTAAAAGTGAAATAAAACACTTGTTTATCATATTTGTATAGGAACATCACTACTAACAACCTTGCCAAAGTTCAACACAGACTAGTTTCTCACAATGGTATATAGTTGGTATTTTACCCTATGTTTGTAAACACAGAATCTTCTCACCCCTAAAGCAAGGCCTACTAGAGATGACACTTTTGCCCCAGATCCTTGCAGTTACCTTATTAGATGACTTACACACAGAAAATAGATGAAGTTACAAAACAGTTGTGTAGTAGCAAACTGATTTCCAGAGGTATGTGATGTGAACTGCTACTCACAGAATGTATTCTGACCTCCAAAAAAACTTGAAGTAGGGTGGGGATCCTTCCCCATGATGGAAATTTTGAGAACTAGAGAAAAAACTGCTGCATTGAAAGATTAAGTTTTTGAAAGATTATTTCTGATAACATTTAAAATTCATATTAATCTTTTCCCTCTAAGCATCATCTCACTGTGTGCATTTTTTGGAAACATTTCTTCCCCTGGCTGTAGCCATTTATTCTTTAAGCCATTTCTAACCACAAAATACCAAAGCAAAAGGGTTTCATCTAGCAGCCACATCACAGAGAGGTCTCGTCACCTCAAACCTTGTTTGGTGCTTGGAAGGCAATTTTCCCCCCTACTAAAACCACAGACAACATCACTCATTCTGAAGTGAAGTCCTTTAATCAGAAACAGGTATTTACACAGATTCTACTACTGAGTTTCTTGTAACAGAAAAACAATACTTCTAAGCAAGGGATTCCCTCGTGTCTTCCATATTCTTCACAGTACTATGTTTTTCCGTGGAACTTCTTTTTATCTAGACCTAATATGGCTTGTAGGTCTTGCATACCATCCTTTAGTATTGACTATCTATTGAGATGACATTGGTCTCTGACTGTGGAACCTGTGGGGTCTGGAGGACAGTCCTTTGCATGCAACTTCTTGTTGCATGACTGCTACTGAGGTGAAGAGATGAGTTGAAATATCTTCGTTGCATATATTGATATGAGAGAGTAGGAGCCAGAAAACAGCTGCTGAAAATTCCGGCCAAAAAGAATTTTTTGCCACTTTTTTTCATGTGGACCTGCACCTTACGAACTTTAACAATCTGACTATAGACTCCCCTGAAATATGTGCTCCCATTTCCACTGTGACAGGTTATCAGTCACTGATGTTCCCTTGTGATACCCACAGGTTTATCGCCATGGCTGTATTTGAATGAAGACTTTTCCTCACCATGGGGGTATCTCTTCCCAGAGTTAATGCAGTTCCTACTTGCAAAAAAGTGCTTTTGACTGTTCAGCTTTCATGGTTTCCTGAGTTTTACGTAACAGCATCTATACAAGGACTTTTGCTAGTGGGAATGTCATAAAAATGTCATTAAAACATCAGTTTTAACTAACTTCAATATATTGGCAAAGATTTTTCAAACATAGACTAGACTACATTCATATCAGAATGAAGATAACCACTTTCATTTGGAGGAAGAGAAAACTTCATGGATATTTAAAGAACAATTGTGATATACAATCACTTACAGAAATGAAAAGCACTTAATTTTTCATTTCATTTCTAACTTTTAAACTCTCCATAGAACAGAATTCAGCAAGGAAGAAAATCTCTCTTTGGCAATTTATATGGCTTTAAGATCTGTTTACATCTCAGCTGTATTTTATTATTTGCTGTATTTGGGAAAACTTGTGTAGGTTTTTAGGCATTTTCAAGTAACTATAAGATTTTATGTTAGTTTTCAATGATCTTCTGCATTCTGCAGGCAACAGATTTTCAATTTACAGATTTCTGCTCGCTTATTGTCATCCAATTTCTCAAAACCTTTTTTATCATTTCAAGCAATTAACAGGGAAGAGTGTTTATATACCATCTACTTTTGAAGTCTACAGTCAGCAGCACCAGTAAGAAGGTAGTATTGCCTAAAATCCCTTCATAAAGAACCTACAGTCCAACAGACGTTACTTTCCCTCTCACCTCCACACCACCTCCCCCCACCCCCAAAAAATCAGATACTTTAGTAGTAAAAATTAAGCTGTCAGGTTAAGGTGGCTCTGTAATACAGCTCAAGAAGAGCATATTTGTAGAGAAAAATACTTGCTGCTGATGGAGGCTCAATACACCCTGTATTTCTTTTGACAGGGTGTCGCTTCAGACTCATTCTAGTCTGATGCCATGGACTGAATTCCCATTTGCAGCTGGAGACCTCAGCTATATCTTCAGTTTAATCTGAAAATAATCCAGTTTATGCATCCTAATAGTGCTGTGTGGTGCAAAGTGTAGTAAGTGGGAAGGATCAGGATATTGGTTTTAGAAGTGATCTTATGATCTGAATGAAATTGTTGATCTACATTCACCATTGGAGAGGATTCTTACCCTGAGTCTGTACTTGGCCAAGCTCTGTCAGAGATATCTTTGCTATGTGGAGCTTGATTTGGATATTTAGGCAGCAGTTCTTTCCTGAGAGTTCAGCTGTATTAGCTGTATCTAGTCTTGCCGTCCTAATATAAATAATACTTTCCAGACTTGCATCTTATTAGGATTATACCTCTCAGCAATCTCTCAGAATTCTGAAGAGAACAACATTATTCACAAATAAACGTGCTTAGATAACTCGTGGATTTGCAGCTGTGCTTCTTGCTCTCTGCCACCACTTTGACAAGGACTTTGTGCCTGGAATGTTGCACAGACAGAGGAACTAAAGTACTCTTCAAGCATCCTCACCATAGACATTTGGCTGCATACAAGCTGAAGCATGTATGCCAGCCCTAGGTCACAGCTTTTTGTGTGACTAGACAGGTGTGTATGACACACTCAGGAGGATATTATCTGTAGAAACTTTTTCCTTACAGAGGTAATGACTAATTAGAAAAATTGTGTTTGAATTAATTACAATTAATTCTTTTGTAACATTGGACCGTCTTTACTAAATAAGTCACGTGCAGTTAGATTATTCAGTCTTCATTTTTACTTTCTTGCCTGTGGTTTTTTTCAGGTGTCTTGAAATCTGCAGGGTTTGGTAAAAAGCTGAAATCTCTACCTAATCTGGTAGAAAAAATTAACAGCCTAGAGATAAGTAGCTCCATTTTAAGCTGTACCTTTCTTTAGCAGCAAAGTTTGCTTACTGCTTTGACAAAGGCTCCATCAGCCAGGTAAAGACTACAGGCCCATTGAAGGTGTTGATAAATTTTTTTTGGTTGCAGTTGTTTTGTTCTATTTTTTCAGTACTATGTTTTTTGCAAAGTTGTTCTGCTAACAATATATTAGTTGATACTTCATTTCCTCCCTCCTCTTGTTCTCATGACTGTAGCTATTGGGCCTCTAATGTTGCAATTTTTCATTTTAATGCAAGCAATTTTCTGTACCTACAGTACAGTAGGTACTGTACTGAAATCTATTTAATTCTCTTTTTTATGTTGTGCCAGAAGTATTACATCAAACATTAAGCAATTACATTACATATCACACATTAAAGAAGCAAATATTAGGGGGGAATAGTTGTGTGAAGAGTCTTAAAAGGACATCAAAATTTGGTTTTGATGTGAAAATTTAAAGGAAAATAGTGGAAAAATACAACAGAAAGCATTTGAACAGTAGTTTGATCTCCCCCTTACAATGGAGAAAGGAGAGAAAGGGAAAAGAGAGTCTGAAGCCAGGAACACCAGAGAGAAGGAGATTGTTGTTGTTCAGGTCATTGGTGGGCAAGAGTTTGAGCAATGAAAGGAAAGTGAAAAATTTTGTTCTTACAGGTGTTCTGCAAGAGGAAGCTGCACATCCTTGATAAAGCCTGGTTGTGTAGGTTGGCATAATGTCAGAGACAACCCTTAAGGATAGCAAGCCTGACAGTAGATTTGCTAGTAGAAGGAGTGAGAAGGAAAACTGAGAGGTTTTGTTTTGACCGTATTATATTACTGGTAGCATTTTAAAGAATGTTACAGACAAATAAGCTAAGAGGTAAGTATCTTGGAAAATGAGAAAAATGAAATTATCTTCCTGTTTTAGGAGAAGAGACAGTCACAAATCCAAATCTGAACAAATTAACCACGTGGAGAGCCTAAGGATTTATGATAAGGATTTCAGTGCAGTGACAGTGGGGTGCAGAGGAGCAGAATGCTTTGAATGCCAAGTGCTTTTGTATGGTTGAGAGGGAAAAAGGGAAAGAGGAACTTGGGGTATCTTCATTTGTAGCACTGGATCAATTCACAATAAGTACCAGAAGGAGTTAATATTTTCTGGTGTTAAAGTGAATCAGAATCTGTACACCATGTGCTGGAAATTCCCTAAATGATTTCAGTGGTCATTAAGAAAAGGGAAATGGTTCTTTTCTGAGTAGGAGATTATAAGAGACAGAGGAGTAGACACCAAAACAGCCATGGCTGAGTATTTATAACTCAGCTGACTGTCCCCAGATTTTAGGACTCCTGCCAGCTGAGAAGGGGACAGACGTTCCCAATGGATTTTTCTGTTGAGTGGGGGTCTTGCTGGTAACCACTGTGACCCTCTGTGACTGATAACACAAGAGGCTGAGATACTTACAGTTCTACTAGAAATACCATGTGCAGTTATGTACTGCATGGGCAAACACAGGTAAATCTGCTGATAAAATATGCTCTGCTGATGAATGGAGCTTCAACTCTTTTGCAGTCACCTTATTTCCACTCCCATGCCCTTGGGCTTACTCAAGTTTCTTGTCTCTTCAGTCACGAACCTCAATTATATACAAAGCCTTTAAAATTGAATTAAAGTACTGGATGGTGTCTTTTAAACAGTGATGAAATTTAACATAGTGTACAGTTGCAGCATGCTGTTACTGATGTTGTTTTCCTTTAATTCAGTAATACACAATAAACTTAGTTTAAGCAGTAAAAGTATTGTGTTTAGACCTATATTTTCCAGTCAGTATATAGTGATTTTTCAACTCGTGGTCTGTAGGCCTCTGCAAGTCAATGAAGCATTTATGAGGGATCTGTGAAAAATTTTAAAAAATAACCCTCTTATCAGTAGTCTTAGGCTCACCATGTAAAATGCATGCATGTTTGCACCTACGCAGATGAAATTTAGAGATCTATGAGTAAAAATATTTTTTAACTATGTGACCTAGAGGTATGTCTTTATTTTATTTTCTTTGTATACCTTTTCTTCTGAAAAGACCATTTGTCTCCAGCCAAGATCTTGCCATTATCCCCCAATCCCTAATGGGCTGTAGGATTTCTGCTTTGGTGAGAAAAACTACAACATGTCTGTCCCAACAGCTCCACTAAACCAGTGGCGAACTTTGCCATTGGAGTAGCAGGCAGAGTGCAAAGACTTCAGGAGTGCTGTTGCTGTTTATCTCATGACCCCAGCCCATGGTGTTTCCTCAGTCCTGCTCCTGCTCCTTCCCCTTGTTTCTGCCTGCTTTCCTAACAATCTCTCCTTGATGCCATGACTAAATAAAGTTTTTCACTGTTTCATTCCTAATCATTCCTGTAAGCATAATCTTTATGAACAACACTCTACTCAGCTATTCACCCTGTCTCTGGTGGAGACTGAGGTGTCTGCTGTCTAAGGAATTTCAGAAGATTCCTCAAAAAAGGAGATCTTAATATTGCTTTCTGTTCCACAGCTATTGTTCTGGTCATGCCATCATTTTGCATGCTCATTGCAGATTCCTGTCAACCTAGAATGACCCAGCACTGGTGCCCACCCTGCCACAGTTTAACCTTCCAGAGGCTGTCACTCTGGGCAGAAGTTTTTTACTATGTATTTAGGAGATTGCATTTCCACTTTTACCTTGTGCTACAGAACTGCGTATATTTAGTGGAAAATTTTGCTTTGAGCAGAAGTTTTTTTTCAATATACAGAGCATTTTGAGTGTTTTGGAATCAAAATTATGGTGGTGGGCACAGAATTTAGAGCAAATCCGGCCTGCAATGAAACACAAACCCACAGCAGTAGCTGTGGGACTGAGCTCACCATGTAGTTTCCAAACAAGCTGACAGCAGTAGGAATCGTGGTTTATAAAAAGCTGCCAGCAGTGCTGAGCTGGTGAAGAGAAAGAGGAAGCTACAACGGGAAAGAGAAAAACAGCACAACCAAAGGCAACTTCACTTCTCTGCCTTTACTGTTTTTAAATAGATTTGGCTCTAAATTGCTGTTGAGGGTGCTGTGAAATCTTACAAACTGATCCTCACAATATTTATCCCTTTCTAAATACCACCTGCAAATCACCCAAATTCTAGGGGAATCCTCTGTTGCATACATGTGAGAATCTGTGTAACTATGTAAGTAGGAATACACACCATGTTACTGAAGCTATTGCTCAACAGCATGCCAGTAAATAGAAGTTTACTAGAACAGCTTTTACCATTTTACTCCTCCTTTGCACGATATGCTGAGCTGTTCTCCTGAGATTGTTTCCTGGTGTTTACATCCACTTCATTCTGTGGATTAACTTGATTATTCTTCTTGTCCTATGAAAAGTGAAAAACTGCTTCTCATCCTCAAACCACCAGTATCAGAAAACCTCTAAGGCACTGCATTGTCTTGCACTGGCTGTGACTATGGGAAGGTGGTCTTGAAGAGCTCAGCTGGGGAGTGGGGCACAGGCTGACTACTTCCACTTTGGTTACTACTAGTGCTAAGCTAAATGATGGAAGATAAGCTGCATCGAAGTGGGAGAGTAAAAGGTAAACTCAGAAAGATGAGAAATAATGTGAGAAAGGGAGGTGATTAAAATTAGTTGCATTAGAGACTCCTTTATTTTGTGTCATTCTGAGTTAATATCTTTGATTCTGTATATTGTAGTTGAGATGGGATTGACCTTTTGTAGAGCTAGTCAAGAGAAAACATTGCACAGGGAAAGACCTTAGGGGCTTTGCAGGTGAACAGCAATTTGTGTTACACTGTACAGTTCTTGAAATAAGGACCTGGCAGGATCTCTCTGCATCTTCACTTGCTCTGCAAGATTCACTTGCTCTGCATGTGAACACAAAGAATCAAAATGAAAGCCATACAAAGATGTCAGAATCCATTTTAGTGGCTGTGCTAGTCCTAGGGAGAGGGCTGCCATTGGCATAGCCTGGAATAATTGCACATGATCCGTGAGGATAAACTGAGGACAATCAATCTGCAATCAGTCTGTCAGTGGGAGGCAAAAGGCAGCAACAGAACGTGACTCCCATGATTTCCCAGCAGCTACAATGCTGAGTGTAGTTGCAAAGGGTTAAGTGCACAAAATTTATAATAATGATTTCTTTTCCTTCATCATTGGATTTTTGGCTCCAAATGGGTGAGTACATTTTCTTGTAGTGCCTTAGGTATCAGTAAATACCAAGGTGTTTTTAGCCCTGGTGCCAGAGCCCATTGCATTTAACAAACAGCTATGAGCTGGTACTGAGATCTGCAGTGCTCTTTTTTTTATTCTTGCTCAAATATTAACATCAAACCTTCAGGAGAGTCAACACTGAAATTACTTCTTTTCACAAGCTACCTCTTGATGATGTAAGAATGGCCTGGTAAATATGATTATCTTCCTCAGAATCTCCTTCAGAGAACATTCCCTATTTTTTCCATTCCTGTTTTGTAGGAGGCCAGAAGAGACCAGGCTTTTCTTTATGGTCAGCTCATGTAGGCTTGGAGAGAGACACTGTGTAGCTCCCCTTCCATCCAACAAATACACTTAATTCTTGTACAATATGCCCAGGCCTGTCTTTCTCCTATCATAGAAAGAAAGTTTCTTAAATATTTTTCTGTTTATTCTCCTGGTCCAATCTGTTCTTAGAAAGATCAAAACTGAATGCATTTATTGTACTTATTCATAAAACCATGATTCCTGAGACAAGGATATTTTACAGATCTTCAACACCTTCAAGGTCACTCATCAATATCCTAGATATGCTTTCAAAGAAGTAAGGGCAAATTTTTCACCTTGACAACAAAGGACTATATCTGGCTATGTGTTGGGAACCTCACTGATGAAAGGTGCTTGACTGAAATATGTAAAATAACCCAAATCAGGAAGTCGTTATTACGCCGTTTCAACAAAATTAATTTAAAACATTTTCCAGTGGTTTTTTTTTAAAATAAAGTCTGAATCCATCGCAAATTAATTTTCAAAATATTTATTCTTTACAGTCTTTAAACAATCAAGACTTACCTTTGAAAGTAGATACGTTAGCCTGTAGTCCTAAGTTTAAAAGGCATTACATTCTTCTTAAATCTGATTTGTGTTTATTTTCCTATAGAGAACCACCTCCAATTTGACAATCTGATGAGTTGAATTTGTCAAATCTGTGATAGTCTATTTACCACTTTTTAATCAGAAATTGTTTATTGTTGCTGTCACTTCAGAAAAGGCAAGTTGTCCAAACATAATCTCTCTTGGCAGATCCTCCTTATAGGGTTTTATAGGCTTTGTGACAACAAGGCCTCATAAAAGAGTAACTAAAATAACTGATAATTTAAATGTCAGGGAGTTTAAGGTCTCTCAGGGATTATTCCCTAAACTTAATTCCTGTGTGTTATGATACTAAACACACAGCTTAAACAATAAGGGCCTCCTATTCTCAGAATAAGACCAAATAGTTTAGAGGGGCACAGTCCGACCCCAGAGTGCAGCAGCACCTTCAAGATCCTCCAGACAAACTGGTACAGCTGGGCACTAAGGCACTGAGAAGAAACTTCAGCTCAGCCACGGGCCTGGCTGTGCCACTGTATGTCACATACCTCCCCAGGCATCAGCTGGAAGATTTCTGCTCAGTAATATGTTATTCAGGAAAGACATGCTTTGTGACAGTTTGTAACACATGCAAAAAGAAAACACCCCCAGAGAATTGTCTCAACCCTTGAATATTTTCTCACAAATCCTGTCAGCCAGCAGGACCTTCCTCTTCTTTTAGCATTTTAGCACACTCCACTGAGGCTAAAACTGTTTTCTCAGCCTGTCTTAGATGCATTGTGTTTACATTACATTACTTTGAGCTCTGACTGACAGATTAAATGCTAGATTTTGCAGGAGACCTCTTCTAGAATCTGTAGTGCAGTGCTCTTCAACCCAGCAGCCAGAAATTGCTGATTTGTCATTAGGGAATCCACTTGGCAACAGTATGAACAAAACATCTGAAATTGTTTTAAAGTGATTATGTACTCCTGCGGTTTCTGGTTTTGTGTGCATGGCTCCCAAGCCTCTTTCCTCCTTCACATTTGTTATGTGCCTTTTACCAATGAGATACTGGAATACATAGCTGTAAAAACAAGGCACTAGTTTTCTTTTTCTTCCAGCCGTATAAGGATAAAGGGCACACATCTTGTTCAGTACCAATTATTGGACAAAAGAAGTTAAGGCCTTTCACACATGCAAGTTTCCTACAAATGTAGTCAATGCTCATCAGCCTTGCACAGGTGAGGAATATTGTTTCTTACAACAGAACTTCTCTGGATAGTGACAAATCACTAGATTAATTATCTCTAGATTTTGTGTATATGTTTCAGGGGACCATGTTTATTTTATTTGACTGGACTGGAAATGCAAAGAATTTCCATAAAGTATTTCTTTAGTAATTTTTCCCATAGGTCCAGTCTCTTCAAATTACATTTTAAAAAATTCAGAAAACAATCAGAAAACATACCTTGTAACAATTTTTTGCTAAGCTTTGCTACTCCTTTCATATTTTGAGGTGGCTTTGGTTTTATCTGTCTCCAACATTTGCTTAGGTTCATATATAGAAGGGAGTCAAAGTAAGTTTCACCCAGGCCAAGAAGGTTTTTATTTTTTAAACAGTACAAGTTTCTTATTACAGTGATGAGAGAATATTATTTGTTTTTCCAGTTTGATGAGGAAAGGAACCCAAAAAGCAGGAGTGAAAACAAGATGAAGAGCTTTTTTTTTTGAAGTAGTAGTATGTTTTTACAGGCCTTGTACGTGAGAACAGAAGCTTTTGTTCTTCCATATTCCATGCCATTTTATCCAAATTAAAAAACCTGTAGATTTGATACACACACATGGTCTTGGTCCCGAGCAGACAAGAGAGGTTACTTGGAAAATGAATGTTGGGCCCTGCATTCTAACTCCTTCTTTTTGAATTGTCATCCAACCCAGCCCTACAACTCCTCACAAATGTGTTCTTTTATGCAGTGATACAAATTTTTTAAATTCTGGGAAATTCTGTAACCACAATTTTTTCCTCTTTAACAGACTCAAGCCTTATCTAACTGATAGCTGTAGGTTGAAGCTTGCATTTGTGCTTGTGTCTGCTGACCACCTGACGTGAAAACACCCGTGTTCCATGAAAGGACAGGACTGCAGAGTAGCAGTGCCTGGGCTCTGCGGATGATTACCTGTGTGGGAAAGAGTTAGGTTCTGGAGTGTCCAGCACTGCATGTGCATTATTTCCCTAGAACTCCCATACTCCAAACTCTGCTACTACTGTTTCAATTGGTGTTGATCAGTTTATGTTTATGAAGACTGGAAAGAAGAGAGGAGTAGGATTGTTTTTAGTTAACCTATTCAGGGGTTTCTGCTGGAGCACAAACCAGGGACAAGTGCACAAGTCTGTTACCATAATGCAATTTAGAGGCTCTTTCTGTAAAAGCCTGCTGTTATTTCGTGTGTGTTCTTGCTGCTGATAATCAGTGGATAAACAACTTTCATAACATCACTGCAATGCCCCCACCCCCACCCAGCAGCCTGACAGTTGACTTGATGGTTAGCCACGGACTCGTAGCAGCCCTGGGCAGCCACTTTGCAGCCTGCAGCTCTGGTCAGCATGGGCTCTCTCACTCACAGTGCGTGCTTTCAAAGGGCTGGGCAGGTTTAGCACACAGGTCTGTAAAGGTCTGTTTCCTCACGCAGAGCTTTTGGAACTACTGTAGTACATCAGTAGTTGCAAAGTGATGGGATTTGAACCTCTGTGTTAGAGCAGTTCCCAAAAACTGTGTTGGACATTTTTGGAAAGTTAGTGTCACTCATCGTGTCATCCAAGGTGATGGATGCTGCTAAGTCCACAGATGACATAACTCCATAGTTTCTTTCTTTTTACCACCATCCACATTCGGGTTTTTTCCACCATCCATGTCTTTTAGCATTACATTTTCTCTCAAGTTCCAAGACCTGTCTGCACCTCTGGACACTGCTTCTCCAGTTTGTGAAGCTCCCCAGTTGAGGTTATAAGTAATTGCCCCACAATAACCATGCTAGCCCCATATCGCTGCAGACTGAGCTGCCAGACTGTCAAAGCTCTGTGCAATTGATGACTGCAGTCATTCTGCTTTCAGAGCCAGGAAGGAAAAATAAATAAATAATCTTGTAATGTACCATAACCTGATTCTCAGAAATATTTTGCTCAGTCGTATGGTAAGGAAACTGGGAAGTGCTCTTTCTTATTCTAGAGTTTTATACGCAAAACCCTGTGTAGATACCACTAAGCAGACTTGATTTTCAGAAAAAAATGTGTAATTAAAGGAAAGGATGCTTGAAAGTAGAGCCACTGACACAGATCAGGAAGATATCCAATGGGGTGTCCTCATTGCTTGCATACTCCAGAAGCACCACGGTCTTCATCCTATGAACTGGCAACTCAGAAACCCTACACTTGAGCTCAGAGGGATTCAGATTAAATCCGTGAGTGAAAAGAGGAGAAAGTGAAACAAATGCAGTATGAAGAGAGGAACTCAAGTTCTTTCATATTCACTTCTCTGTGATAACTCAGGGCAGGCCCATGTCAAGAATTCAGAAAGCAAAGGGATATTCTCCCATAAAAAATATTTATGTAAAGCACAGTCCAAGATTACAGGGGACCAGGCAAGAATAGGAGAATATGAGGGTCCAGAAAGTGGCGAATGATATGCAAATATTTTCAAGCACTTTAGACATTGTAACACGAGGTTCAAATAGATGGTCAAAAGCAGAGGTGTTAGCATACAGGTAATGGAATATAAAAATATTTTTGAGGATGTTAAATGCATCCAGCCCAAAGCAAACATTTGACAGTTGGGTTGAACATACTTTGAGGCATGAGCCTTATAATGAGATCAAAGAGAAACAGAGCCATTTGGTTGAAATAGAAGTCTCTGTTCCTTCCTGGGCTGGCTCCAAATGTCAAGAGTGACCACATGTATCTCCCTAGAAGGGTCTCCATCAGTCCTTCCTTTTACCATCACTCCCTTCAGCCTTAAGAGAGCTCTTTTATGCTCTTATTTTCTTACTGTCTCCTTTCCATTTTGCAAAGGTCTTGTTTCCAAAATGTAGACCCAGGCTGCTTTTGGGCATGGAACTGATGACAAGAACAATGTATTAAGCCTTTAATAATGAAACAGTCTGGATAACACCGGGGAGCTTGGATATGAACTGAAACAGATTAAGAAAAAATCAGTTTGCCAACAACATCTAGTGCTATGATGGATAACGACGCATAGAGGAACGCCTAATATTTAAATATGTGAGCTTAGTGCACGGTAAAATGCACACTGCCTTGTCTATACGAGATTTCTCAAGCATATTTATTAGCATATATTAGCTAACAGGTGTTAGCCTCAAAATTTCTAGACAATCTAGGGGCTGGTATGAGTCTGAAGCTCTAAGTACAGTATTAATTTGACTGCTTTTTGTTTTTTGGGGGGGCAGTGTTTGCTCTTGCAAGCAGGTTCTTCAAATATTCATTTCAATTTTGAGAATGTACTACCCAGGGAAGCATCTTCTGTAATCGTGGTTATATTATAGTCATTTGTAAACAGTTTTGGGGAATCTCTCACGTTGACACTAAGGTTTTGATAATAATAACCAGGTAAAGTTGCACCAGGACAGATTTATTCTGCATCTTTTATCTTACAGCAGAAGATTTTTTTTTTGTCAATTTATTTTCCCTTCCTTTCCTGTCTTTTACCAAAGATTTCTCTTCTTTTACTAATAAAGCAAATTACTGTACCCTTGAACCCTTCAATGGTTTGAATATTTATTTTGTTTGAATGTTTATCAAAACCTTTGTAGAAGTGGTTCTGTGTTTCAGTAATCTTTCTGTCCCTCTATAGCTACTGACTTGTGGTTTTATTAAAAATCTCATGATACTTCATGTTTTTCATATTAAAAAAGAAAATATTTATTGCTTTTATTGCAGAGAATAGGATGTAGGTTAAATATGGAAATTCAGTGAACAGAGAAAATATATTCCAAAAGTTATATGATTTTTAAACTAATCTCATGATCTATTGTGGTTTCGCTCTTGATTTTTGACTCTTTGGTGTTCTGGGCATTTCCCCCCATCTTCTCAATGAAAGAGCAGGTAGCCCAAAGCCACAGAGTTAGAGTTCCAACTCTGGAAAGATTCGGGATTTTTCTATAAGAATGGGACGATGATTCATTCTGTGCTCTCACAAGACAATCATGCATCTGCCCCTGTTTCAAAATCAGCAGCCCCGCCAGCTCGTCTCCATCGGCCTTGAGAAAACAGGAAGAACGGTCACCACAGGAAGCGGTGCACTCTTACACCCACCCCAAAAGCTTAGCTGCCGAACCTATTGCAAAATGTTAACAGAACACTGCAGGGTACACTGAGAAAGAGACCAGAAATCTGCTGACCTTCGGGTGCCTGTGCAACTCCTGGCTTCAGTTTCTCAGGCCCACAGCCTAACTCAGTCGCCAACATGTCCTGTGTCTCTCAGTTTAGGTCCCCTACAGCAGGATGCACTTACACAGAATGCAAAGGCTTTTTCTTAACTATTTTGTTTCATCCCCAAAATTTGTACAAAAATGCAGTAAGAAGCTTCTTGTCTGGAGGGCTTACAGGCTGAAAGATAGAAATAGAGAAGGTGGAGAGGGCTGTGTTTTGTTGATCGTGATTAACTATGTACTCATTTCCTTGGCAACATGGAAGAAATGGGTGTTTTTAGAGGAGAGATTTATCTGTATATCTTGTGATTTGGATGTTTTTCATACTAAAAAAGAAAAATTATTTCTCACACTCATGGTTGCAGAAAACAGAGTGTACCATAAGTTTTCAGAGAATAAAGGTGCTTTCTGCTTATAAAAGGTGGTACATGACAGACTGCTCTCAAGTAGGAAACCATTCCCTGCAGGTGCTGTGGGGCATGGAATAGAACTAGGGAAGGCTGAAAGAGAAGAACAGGATATTCCACAACAAACAAAAGGGAAAAGAGAGATACAACATGCAGAAATGTTTTAAATTTGAGAACGTTTTTTGTTATTTTTCAGTACTACAATAATCTTGAAAATTTATTCTGCAAAGCCAAAGGGGGAAAATGCAAGTTTATATGCTGCATGATGGGCGAATAAAATTTTAGTGGACGATTAGGCATTAAAAAAGCACGATTTCTTAATTAGAGAAGTTGCTTCAAAAGAAGTCCAATAATAGGAAGGCAGGAGAGGGTCAGGAGTGGAAGTTGATGTCAGCTATTGAGACTAGATCCAGGCATTATATTTCTGTTAGATGTTTCAGTTGTCCAATAAACGCAGATTTGAGAATCTGGTCATGGAAACCAAACTATTTCTAAATTCTTGTTCAATTCTCTGAATTGTTTTGTCACTATTTAGACTGAAAATGAATTTCCTAGCTTTTCTTTACCGTTTTTTGTTTTGTTTTTGTATGTTTTTGTTGTTGTTATTGTTGTGTGGTTTTTGTTTGGGTTTTTTTGTTGGTTTTTTTTTTGTTGTTGTTGTTGTTTTTGTTTTCTTTTCTTGTTTTGTTTTGGGTTTTTTTGGTTTTCTGTTCTCCAGATTGCTTTGGAATGGAATTTATAACACTTCCAGCACAGGTTAATTTTGAAAATACCTGATCTGAGATGAAAACTTCATTATACTTCCTTCTGAAGTAACTTATTCTATACAGATTGCTTCTGTTTTGCACAGTCATTCAGTAGGCAACATCAGTTTGTCTTGTAACTCCCCTCATTGCATTAACTCTCTTAACAACACACACTTTGGAATTTTTCTAAAGATCACAACTGTGGGTTTTTTCTTGCTATAAAATAAACTTTCTTTTCAAATGTGCTCAGAGATTAGCAGCATGGCTAGTTCCAAAATTTACATATCCATATTCTTCTCATTTTGATCTAACATCTCATCTGTTTGGTCTGTTGGCTGCTTTCAAACTTCTAAAAATGTTTTTAAAATCTGGAAGTTTACTGGACAGAATGCTGCCCTGCTGGTCATGTCTTTTCTCCTGAAAACAATGATAGTTACCATTTCTCTTAGTATCAGACTAAGCAAAATATAAGATTGATCCTGTTTGTCTCTAGTAAAATGTCCTGGTTCACACACTTGTCATGGATTTTGCATGGAGAACTTAGTGATTTTTGGGGGGGGGGGGGGGTGGACAAATCAGCATATACCTAAACTTCAAGATATGTCTTACCACTGTGCATTCACAGTAAAAAAAAAACAAAAATAAAATCACTAGCTCACTTAATTTTGAGGTCAACATTGAACTCTGTCCCTCTGGGAATATCGTGCATGTCATTAAGGTTGGACTTCTGGAACTCCTAGACATATAGACATGAAAATTAGCCTAGTCTGGGCAAGGAAGAGATTCTTATTGTGTCTTTTACTGTGAAAACACATACTGGATTTCCATATGGAAACCAAACATTTAGAAAAAACTATTCCACCAGTTCTTCCTCATTTATTTTATTCAACTTTCACTACAACTCAGGACTGGCTTTCAGCTTCTTTCCAGAGTTCTGATGATTTGTCTAAAACTGTTTTGTGCTTAATATTTATTGAGATTGATTCTTTTCCTTATGACTTGTCCAAACTGAGTGTTATAAACTTCTGCAGCTAGAAATTTAAATTTGGAAAAATCATACATTAATTGTCATTGCACTAAAACGTAGAGCCAGTGAAGATGATGTGGGAAACCAGGGGGTTTCAGTCCTAAACTCTGTGTGCTTATTAGACTAGATCATGCTCTCTGAAACTTGTGCCTTATTAGTGGTCTAATATGCAGTATGAAAATAATCTAATGTGTGAGGCAAGAAATAGAAGGAAAGGGGTACGTTTTATGCAAATAAACCCAGAAAGTGTTCAGGACTAGTGAGTTTTAAGTGCTTTGGAAACTGACAGATTCCTGTTGTCAGACTTTTTCCATGTCTCTTGTTGGAGAAAGCATTGATTGATAGGATTTGACATAGCCCTTTGCAAGTCAAAATCGCCCTTAAAGCTAGAAAAAACACCCTCTGTGAGCAAAGATACGTGTTATTGTATTAAACTGCATTATGTGCATGCAGATTGGAAAATGGGAAGCAGTCTTTAAAATATGGACATGGTAAGTGATTTGGAGAACAAAATCTTTCCTACAAGAGGCTAGATTAGTTACATTTGATTGGATTTAAACAATTATTTCTTACTGTTTTTTCAGAGAGAACTTTTTCAAAGTTGCAAGCTGCTGCTATCCTTCCTGCCTATGGCTCTGCCTGGGCACTCTCTGAGCTGGCTCCTCTGGTTTTCCTTTCAGCTGTTGCTACCAAGAGTATAGGAGGCCTTAAGTAAAGCCCATAAATGCTTTGATTTATGGACCTTCACTGAGAGGAAGAGGAAGCACCGTTTCTCCAGTAGCTGTTCTATAACACACACTTCTTACTTCAAACCCACCTGTGTTTTTATTTAAAAATTACTCTGCACACTTCATCCTGTCTCTTCATTTGTTCTCTTAGATTCACTGGCAAGGTTTTCACTCTGCTTATTCGGTATCCTTACTGTATTTTCACCAGTCAGCAGCTTCATTTAACCCCACATAACCTAATTTTGCTAAGCTAGAACTCTTTAGATCTCCTTTTGCGAAATATGTTTCAGATTTATTTGGTTATTCTGTTGTTCGTTTGTTTGTATTCATTGACAAAACTGAAAGACCAAAAAGAAAATTGGAACAATGGAGAAAGAGAAAAACAAAAGGAAGGCTGAAAACTCAAAACACAGTTTCATCACTTTCAGCATAACATATATTTTAGTCCATCAATTTATCAATTCAACCTTAGATCAAAGCATATTTTTATTACATCAATTGAAGCAAAATTTTGTTTCATTTCACTGCTTACAGTTTCTGCAGTGTGACAGGCAGACAGTTTGTCCTCCTCTCACACACTTCAGACTTGATTTTCATAGGTCTTGAGCTCTCTTGATTTCACCTGCACTTGTTGGAACATTTAGACTACTATTTTACCAATAAATAATATAATCTTCAGAGCTGGATATGACCTATAAAGTATTTTATAGCATCAGTAGTACTTTAGTAGCTTTAACAGAATCAGTATCTAAAATATACAAATGGTGTGTTTTGAATTACAGGGTTTCTACATGAAAATTCCATTCTGGTTCCACCAAATATTCTTACACAGAGTAATTTCTTTATGTCAGGATTATGAGACAGAGCTAGAGTGATGCTCAGGACAGAGCTGACCTCAGAGAAAAAGCAGATTTTTGTTTCCCTTTGTTGTGAAAATTTTCAGCAGTTCTAGACTTACTTAACATTCTGCTTGCCTCAGGTTTCAGTTATGCAGATGCCCACAGTACTTTTTCCCTTTGAGCAGTCAGCTTGAGTCTGAATCAGATGACAGAATGGTTGGACAAGGTTGTCTAAGGACAATGTCTGTTCTGCTCTGGACATTGCAAATGAAGAGACTGCAGCTGCCATAGACCTGCCTGGTAAACCCACACTTGCTTATTCTATAGCCCTCAGGAATGTAAGAACTTTCTTTACTGCTTAGAACTTCAGAAAATCAGGTAGATTTTTCTTAAGATAGGCTAAGAAACACTTTGAGGAGATCAGCTCAGATCTTCTCTGTTTTTTCCATGCTTCCTGACTTAATTTTAATTATTGTTTTCCACTGAAGAGTTAAAGATTGATTTTTGGAGCAGCACCTTCCAGAACCATTACTTTCGTTCTCTAATCTTCAAAACTATGGCTTAGTCTCTGTTGTTATGTGCAATGAAGCTTCGTTTAGGATTTGTATTTCCTGTGAAGAAAAATAATTAAGGCTTGCACAAAGAGAAAAAAGAATTAAAAAGAAAAAAAAAAAATTTAAAGCAACCAGAGCACTTCTATTCTGCATTTTTTCCAGTTGGTGATAAGCTTGACTGTCTCTCTCCCCCACCCATGCAAACACTGAGCTTTGTTTCTGTAGATCACAAATGGCATGATTTTGCATTTCTGCCTGCTGCTTTGGGTGAAGTAGAGCAGTGGGGCTTTGCAGAGTGGGACAGCTGGGTGAAATGTTTCTTGCTCTCTTGATTCTTTCTTTCTCTTTCAAAGTGAGTTGTTCTAATCCTTCTGGGAAGGAAGAAGATGGTGGTTTTGCACAAACATTCTCAGCGACTATTCTTTTCTTTGGCAATCTTGGAATTTCCCTAAAGGCTTTTGTTTCTTGCAAGTTCTCTGATACTTTTTTTCCTTCAGTTTCTTTCCTAAGTCTCTGAGCCCCAACCAAACTTGATTGCTGTCTTGCAGTAATATAATGGAAAACTAACCTTTGACCCATCCAGACCCTTTGGAACACCAGGACGGTAATAAACTACAAAAAAGATGTGGAGTTATGGCTGCTGCTTGCCTCTGGTAGATGGATTTTATCAGAAAAGGTAGTGCTGATTTGTATCACTCAGCCACACCAAGGTTATACAAAGAGCAGCAAAGCCCCAGGAGTGTAACAGCCGGTCTGCTCTTAACCTCAGACCTTTATCTCCCACAGCCAGCTTCCTTCCCACACCACAAGCACCACGTGTTATTTTACACTGAGGCAACACTCAGCGACTGGGGTCTATCTGCCCAAGGAATGGAACAGGAAAGGGAGGATGACATGAACACAAGATGGGTGGGCAGCACAAGGACTAAAAATTATGGAGCAATACTCTCACAAACCAGTGCCAATCTACTCCTGCCCACAGTGTGCAAGCTTTGGAGTGCTCAGGAGGGGCTTTTCATCAGTCATTTCTTTTTTGTCCCAAGCTGTTGTCTTTACCTCTGGGTGATGAAAGGTGAATTTGACTAACAGCTGGTGAATGAGATGAGAGAAAGCTGAAGGAATCAGAGGGTGATAGCACCTGCTCCAGTCTGCCGGAAGGCACCCATGACTAAAACCAGTGTCCCCCCGGTCCCAGGGGACTACATGTATTGCACCCGGATATATATGTGTTGCTGGCAGCAACCCCCCTAAAGTTCCATTACTACACAGCCACATCACCCCACAAATTAATTGAAATTTGTTGAACCCCACAAATAAGTAGAGAAACTGATTTTACTCTTTGATGCATTCTCTGTAGCTCATCTCTATAGGGGGAAGAGAGGTGATTATTGGAGTTCACCAGAGTGGGACCTTCTAAAGCCTTTGGCAGGGGATAAATCCCTGCCTGTCTGAGTCTGGAGAACAAAGAGAAAACAAAGGAAAATCTAAAGCCCATGGGTAAAGTTTTGTCAGAGTAAGAATGTATTTACAATTATTTACTATTTAATCGTTAACGAACAGGACAGATACTTGGCAGTTGAGGGTTTCATGATCAATATGTTGCAAAAATCAGAATCATATTTCTCACTCTTCTTTTCCCTGATATACAGCATAAAATGATAAATTGTCTATAAACATGAGATGGGGTAGGCAAAAAAAAAAACCAACCAAACCACCAGAGACAGCTGCACAGATCAGCAGCTGTGACACACAGAGGAAATTTGGATGGAAAGAACCATTAGTGCATTGAGACCATCTCCTTGTCTGTTAGCAGGGCCAGCCCCATTTTAGCAGACTTTGAAAAAGCAGCTCCTTCATGACAGATGTGGCTGGCTTTAAGATTTTGTGCTTCTTAAATAGTCTCTCAGGCAAAAGGCCTTTTCAGATATCAGTCTCTGCCTCACCTTTTCTAACTTGAACTTGCATCCATCCTGCAACAGAAACAGACCTATGATTTGTATGAGACCTGTTGAGCTACCATTTTTCTCAGTGTTATCCAGGTACTGCCTGTTCCTATGTTGCTCTACAGCAGTTTCAATTGCATGACAAAACCCATCCTAGGATAGGCACATGACGTCTAGGAACAGCTGCTTTGCAGCCAATTTACTGAGTGATGGATATGTGTCTTAATTGTTAGAGGAAATAAATAGCAGGCAAGACTGTACATGTCTCTTGGCCAAAAGGCACATCTCCCATCAAGCCTCAAATACTACAGTTTTGCTTTGCAGACCATCTGCTTATCCTCTCAGTCCCCTAGGAATGAAGAGTATAAAACAGTTGATAAACACAAGCTCAAATTTTAGAGACTCTGGACAAGTCTGTACTTGGGCCATGCTGATTTCCTGCTTATAATATGGCCAATTTCAAATTAATTCTGAGGAAAAACTCCAAAGTAAATGTTGCATGTGTAACTGGATAAATTTCATGGCAACACAGAGGGGAAGAATATTCAATCCAATTTTAAAATTTTTTTTTACCCTATTATAAACTACCAAAGATACACAACGGAAATTTTTTTAAGAACTGCAGCTGGAAAACAACTAATTGCACTGGCAAAATCAGAGGTCTGAAGACTCTTGTGGCTCTTAAGCCCAGTCTGTCATCTTCTCCATATTGCCAGACATAGGAACCCTGTGTTTTCTGTCAAAGTCCCACAACAAACCACGTGGAAAACAAGAGCTATAAATAACTCCTCCCCAACATGAAAAGTCACTAATCTGCTGCTTCCAATAATATCACTCATCAAACCCCTAAAATTTTCCTTTGTCTTTACCTGTCTTTTTATTAACGCCATGTGATGTGGCCATCACTGTGCTCTTTCCCTGACCACCTCTCCTATGACTTTTGGTGCTCTCTTTCAGTCTTCAAATACACGCAGAAATGTCACTTTAGCTAACTGTAACCTCTGAATTACATTGGTGGAAAGGCAGATTTCATGAAAGAAAATGGAATAGCAAATGCTGACACAGGAGAGCATGCTCCACTGTTTACAGTCTCGCCTGTAATCTAGGATATTGAGTTAATTTTCTGACTCCTTGATTCATTAGCTGGCCACTTGCACCCTCTGTGCCTTTGTTTTCCCTCTTGGTCATGGCAGGCACGTTTAGTGCCTTGTTTGAAGTAAAGCACCATGTCTAAAGAAGAATAAAGTGTTTTGAGATCTGTTAATTAAAAAATATTGCATCAATACCAGCACTAAATGGTATTACCACAATGAAAAGTCAGCTGAAACTGTTCTACAGACTTTAAAATCCATGCAAATCCAGGGGAACTAAAAGAAAAGTCCAATGAAGGACTTCCTCCCTCTGTCCTTGCTGTCACTCACCCTTTATCAGTTATGGAGCTTAAATCACCCACTTGGTCTTGAATCTGCCCTACATTTAATGGGAATGCAGTGGTAAAAGTGGTGTCAACTTTACTTAGCACGGTCTAACAATTGCAAAGGGATTGTAGTTCAACAGCCAGTGGCATTTCAGCACAGTTCCATAAACATTTTTATAACCATGGCACAACAGGATGTTTTCTCAATAGAATTGGGATGGATATGTTTGAAACTATGAAATACATAAAGCACATGATAGGGAAGTTTCTGCAGAGTTTTATGCTCTGTTTTTAAGTAGACACTTAGTAATGACTATGCAAGTATTTTTAATTTTGTCCTGTTTTAGTGTGCTATGAGCCAAACAATGGCTTGCTGGATTGAGCAAGAATGATGATTTCATTTGTTGTTAAAAAAGAAATTTTTCACATGACCTAAGTCACACAGTTAATGTAAGTCACTAGCATATTTTTTTAATTTATCTTTTCTCTCCAATAATTTCTACTACAGGTCCTGTCATTCACCTTTTGCATTTGATTTCCAACTAGGTTACAAGATTTTTTCTTGCACAGATAAAATTTCAGCCACATGTTGTTCTCACCTGGTGCCACAATAATAATAGCAACAATAACAATTTTGTAGTGCCTTAAAAGTCAATGATTTGTGTTGGCTACATTATGTCATAATTCCAGAGTGGTTGGTTATTTTGAATTCATTATGCATTTTGATAATCTTAGGGTGAGTCATAGTGGGGAAGACTCAGTAAATGAAGAACTGAAATTTTTATTGCTTTTCCATATTTTCTTTTAGAGTACAATTTTGTCTGTTTTTTAGTTGGTTGGAAAATAAGAATTTGGAAGCAAACAGCAGAGGAACAGGATTCTGGTGAAAGAAATTACAACTTTCTTTTCATTTTTGAATTAAATTAGTTAATTTGTGAATTTTCCTAGAGTTTTCTAACTGATGTCATAGTTTTAATTTCTGCAACTGATTAACAGGTATTTTATCCTGGTAAATTTTTTACACAATAAAAGTCTGACGTTTCCCCTGAATACCGTGGCAAATCTATGTGGAGCCTATATATTAGTTTAAAGTAGGAAAGTTAAATCTCACAGGGCTATGAAAATATGGCTTTCAAAAGTATTTATCTGCACATAAAACTTATAAATGCTTATGACTTAATACACAGAAAATTTTGATCATCATGAAGTTTTTGGACAGCTTGCTAATGATCTCTTCCTTTCCTTGTGTTTTGCCAGGCCTCTCAGACTTTCCCTTTGACATAACTTACTCAGGTTCCCTGTGTATTTTTAATGTTTTGGTAACTTCTTGTCTCTGGTCATCAGTGTCTCCTCCTGCCTCCTTCTTGTCTTTTTTTTAAGGTCCTTCTTGGGTCTTTCTGTGTTGTCTAATGCTACCAAGTCATCCTGTTCCATGCACCTCTTTCCAGACATGGCACCGTTTTCTTTCAACACCGTGGTTTGTTGGGAACTCTGTTACAGTGCTGAAAAGGCAAACCACAGTTCAGCTCCATCTACAGGCTTGTGAATAAAGCCTGTCACAACTAAGCACCCTAACAAAATATTTTTGTAGTGCAAGTAAGTCCTCTATGTGGGAGGTCAGCTTTTCAAATGTGCAGTGTTGCATTTGAAAAACTCCCTTGGGGCTCTGACCTTGTAGGCAAATCTCTTAGAAACTGGTTCCAAATGGCTTTTCATGGTGAGCTGTCCACACAGTGTCTGCTTAGCAAGGCTGTCTTTTCACAGGCCAGAATCAAATCTTGGCTGTCTCTGCACACGGATTTCATCCCAGCCCAAAGGAGAACTCAGAGTGCCTTACCTCAAGTGCCAGTGCAGGAGGAGCTAGGACAAAAATCAGTGACTCCATTTTGACACGGGCAAGAAAAAATGAGAGGGAGGGGGCCTTGTTTCTACAACATAAACAACATTTTTGTGACTCCCCTATCATGATTCAGCAGCTCTGATGTCAATTTACAGCAACAAAGGAGACGGGAGATGGTCTATGTGGGAAGGAGTGTTGGCAAAAGCATCTTGTACAACTTCCTCTGGGCTCCTCAGCTGTGTTATCAGGGGTGGGCAGCTGTGTAGGACAAGCCCAGCATTAGGGGAGCAAAGCCCCAGACTGCTGAGAAGAGGTCTGTGGCAATAGCAAGAAATGAGGGTGGTAGATAAGATTTCAAACTCAGGATCTGTGATCTTTGTGGGGCCACTGGCTCTGCCAACCAGCAGATGCATTTCCATGGTGTGAGTAAATGCCTGAACTGGGAAAAAATGCACTGTGTTCATAGCATAGCCCATTTCTGATAGTGCAAAATTTGTGGCGCTCAGAAATATGGGATGAACCTAAAAATGTCATGGCTACTTAAAACATTTTTAGATCCTTGCAATATTAATTTGGGGCTCTTATTTTTTGTGTTCACTTTTTTCAATTTTGTCAGTTTCATGTTTCCAAAGTTTTCAAGCTGCCAAATAAAAAAACTTTTGAAGAAAAGAGAAACTGAGGTTCCACGGGACCTCTCAGTATGCCAAGAGATTTGGCTTCTGAGAACACAAAAGATAAAATACAAATCACCTAGTACAAAGTTGTGGGGTGAAAAGGGATTTGGCAGTACTGTGTCTCACAACTTTTCTCATGGATCTTTATCACTATTGTATCTGACACCACCTCTATCTGATGCCTTAGGATTTGGCTTTTGTATTTTCAGAACCTGAACTGATTTAGTGTGTAACTCTAAAACTTCACATGCCTTGTTAGCTACTGTTAGACATAACAAACCCTCTCTGGGCCTGGACCCAAGGACACCTTGTTGTCCCAGGCCCCAAAATATGTAAACTAAGCCTCTGGGGAGGGGGAACAAACCTGGGGTAATTACATCATTACCTGAAATTGTAATTGGAGAATTAACCCTGATATGCAAATGAACCAAACTTATAAAAGTGTGAAAAACCCGTGACCCAACATCCATCTTGGGTGCAGCCCCTCGGAGGCTTTTTGACTCCCAAGGTGTTCCTATTGAAGGCCCTCAATAAATACCTGCTTTTATTCTCTCATCTTGTCCAGCCTCTCTTTTCAGGTAGTTGCTCCTAGGCATCATATCCATCTAAGATCAGTTTTACAGACCTCATCTTTGAGATGCTATGCCTGCATCCCAATTTTCTCCTCCTAAGGCTTACTTTGAGTTGGACTCTACTCTTTTTTGCCCCAAGCTGCTTGTTTTCTTCTTCTACTAGTCCTCTTGATGTCTCTGCTAAATTTACTTATGCTTGCACATTTCTGTCCTTGATCATAGTACCAGGAAACCATTGCTGTGGACTGGATTGCTCATCTTGATGTTGTGTGTGAATTGTTCTGTTTAACCAAAACATCGAGTTTCCTCAGATTACTGGTAACATGTTCTTCTGAATGTTAGTTGTGATTCAGTGACAATTCCCTTTGCTATTCTTCTTCTGAATCCTCCTCCATAATGTCTGCCACTAAGTTTCAGTCTTGCCTGTGACACTCCCACTACTGCTCCGGTCTTGGGCTTCTTTGTCAACTAGAAAAGAAAAAAGGGCTTCCCCCACCTACTTTGAGTACCTTGCATGAACTTAGCTATCAACAGCACTTTTTTTAGTGCCAGCTTTATACAGCTTCTGTCACCTTAGACAAACAGAAATGGAAAAACCCTGATCTCATCATTTTCTTCCGTCTTTGAGAACTTGTTTCATAATGCAGGATGTCAGACTGAAACACAGCAAGAGATGTCCTCCTCTGTCTTTTTACAGAGCTACTCGTACCGACCTACCAAGTAGTTCTGTGTTTTACCCAAATGGAGATGGCATAGATTCATCAAGTCTGGAAGGAGACTGTAAACCACTGACCTCTACACTCTTGTGACTTCCTCATTAGAAGAAAACTGGACTAGGCTGCAATAACTGCACTTAAAATTTGAGTGGTCAGTGCTAATAATGGATTCTCCTGAATTTAGGAAGCTAGAAAATTTAATTCTGTCTCTGCTGGCTTGAGGTAGGCATTGTTCTGAACCACAGTAGTAGCTTTGGAGATCCTTTTCATTCCATCAACCCCTTCATTACAGAGGCCTGATATTTAAACCTTCTCTTCACACCATGCCTTATAACTACTACCCTTACAAATCTGCCAAGTGATGGCTCCTCCACTTTCAGGGTAGGTAGCTCTGTACAGTGTGAAGCCTGCAGTAATCAAGGTGAGTGACAGCATAGCTCTCACTAGTTGCAGTAGCTGAGAGTGTGAATCTCGGCACCAGCAGTCAGAATATGGCCCTCACTAGGGAGGGATATGGATCTCACTCTGTGCAGAGAATGGAAGTGTGAATGTTGGTTATGAAGTATGTGTGTTTGCCTGCAGCACTGATATTGAAACATGCATACAGAACTGCATGTCCTCTGCCAGCTGAAGGGCAGGAACCAGAGTTGGGCCTCTGCCCTGGAGACAGGAAGCTGCGCTAGGTTATAGAAATCAGGTTTTTCATTTCTGAGCACTGAAAAACATACAGAAACCTTCTTTCATGGTCAGAACCCAGCATTAACTACATTTAGGTCTAAGACAAAGGCAACTGTGTATCAAACACAAAACACATACCCAGCTTGGTAGGGTGGTTATTGTGACCTCCCTTTTAAAGCTTGAAACTCCAGCAAAGAACAAACACATTCTGGTCTTTTGCTAGAATTTTAGATTCTGCTAGATCTTCCAGCACTATTTGTTTTTCATGATTGCATAGACTTCCCCTCCATTTCTTGCTTCCATTTGTTAAGATGAGGTAAATCAGCATGAATCTCCATTCTAACTGTTGTAAATCCTCTACTGTTCATCTGCCGCATTTTACTCATCTGCCACACATCACCCCTCTGCCCTAACCTGCTCTCTGGCTTTATCTTTCCCAGACCAGGCCCATCTTCTTTCTTCTTTCTCCAGAATGACACTGAATTCTGCCCAGATTAAATAGCACTGACCAGGCAGTTCAATTATTCCTTACAAACACTAGTAAAGTGCTAGTCAGACTGAGCTCCTAGCTGGAAGTTGTGTGTCTGTGCGAGGAGTCAGGCATAAAAGGAGTCACTGGGGCTAAGTGGACAAACTTGAGGTGCACACAGAGTTAATATGCTGACAGAAATACTGAGCTTTACATCTGAAAACCCAAATACAAAAATAATATGATGAGTAAGACTAAAATTCCCTGTTCTGAGCTTCCATGGGGCCAGCTCTCCACCCCCACCCCCCCTCTTCAGGGCTCAGCAGTCACTTCTCCTTTTCTGCCGTGCCTTGCAGAAATGTCTCCTGGGATGAGTCAGAGCAGGACTTCCAGGCAACAGCGTTACTGCACTTGTCCCGCACCAAACAGTGGGCAAAAATGCCTCTGCGGGGGCCTCGCAGCTCCTTTCACACACTTTGAGGGCTCTCTCTGATTCACTTGCCCCTTGATACTGTTTTTTTCTGAACCAGAGGATCACAGAAAACATTAGATTGACAAGGACCTCTGGGAGGTCATTTTGTGCAGTCTCCTGCTCAAAGCTTCACGAGTAGATCAAGTTGCTCAAGGCTGGGGCCAGCTGAACTGCTGAAAGTCTCCAAGAGGTACCACAGAAACTATAGACATCTCTTCCAGTGCCTGACCACCTTCATTGGGAAATTTAAAAATCTTTCTGCCCTGTCCACAGTCACGGTCTGCTCCTGCTTCTCAGCTTGCCTGTGTCCTCTGTCAGTGCTTCACATCGAGTTTTACACATGTGGGCCCTCCCGAGATGTTTTGAAGTGACCTCTCTAGAGATTTTCCTGGGGCTCTGGTACCTTCTCTCTGCATAAACTGCAGTTTCAGGGCACCACTCATGCCCCACCCTTTTACAAAAGTGAGCTTCTTACTGTACCATAAGAAAAAGTATATTTTAGACAGTCCTGGGGACAGCGTACAGAGAGCACTATTAGGTGCGAGGAAGTATGAATTTACTAAGGCACTCTGGCCCCTTTATTAGCAAGTTTTGTGGTGGAAATGCAGCTGTCGAAACGTCTTTCTAGTGAGGACCACCCCCGTGCGGCGGCAAGGGAGCCAGGCTCCTCTGCAGGGCCCCCGTCCTTCAGCCAGGCTGAGACACTCAGGCTGTGCCTGCTTGGAAGGGAAGCCTCCCATGGCGCCGGAGTGACCGGGGGAAGGTGTGCCACCACCGCTGGGCTCGGGCTGTTGGTGTCCTGCCAGCCCGACACGGCGCGTTCGCGGGGCAGGCCCTCAGCGGCACGGCCTCATTGCCCGCTCCCGGCGGGGCACCGCGGGGCCGCTCCCGCGCCCTGCTGCCGCTGCGGCGCCGGTCCGCTGCCATGGGCTCCGCGCGGCGCTCGGCTGCCTCACACAGGAGCAGCGGCGGGTGTCCCACAGAGCGGCTCTCGCCCGCCAGGCCACACCCGCTGCCCTGCGGGCGGCACTCCCCGTTCCCCGCAGGAGGCTCCGGCCCGGGCCGCGGCTGCCGGCGGCGCCGTTCGGCGGGCGGGCAGCGCCGCCCCGCGGGGCCCCCGCGCCGCTGCAGCCCCGGTGCTCGGCGGGCTCCTGGGGCCCGCGCCCCCGTGTGCCTCAGCAGCCAGCCGGGATAGGGGGAGTAACTGATTTTCCGGGCTTCCTTTTATTTATTTTTCCTTTTCAGCCGGAATACTGTAAACGGATTTTTCATATGGGTGACCCAGCGAATAATACACTCCTTTATCAATTAAAGTAGGACTTTGAAAGATAATAATAATAATAATAATAATAATAATAATAATAATAATAATAATAATAATAACAACAACTACTATTATTGTTGTTGTTGTTCATATAATAATAATAATGATAATAACAAAAGCAATGTGCATGTTGCATTTGTCATTAATTGACTAATAATTTTGAGTGACTTAATTTTTCGGTCACCAAAGCAACTGTCCAATGTACGTGCTGTGCCCCAATACTATCTCTTGCCTTCTGTGGATGCACAACACACCAACCTTTGGGGGCTGTGCAGGAGGTGTACCCCATGTCTCTGCCTCCATGGGTGCCACTGAACTGTAATGGGTTTACATTTTTTGGTTTTAATTCTCTTCTGGAAAGCTCTCTCAGTTCCATCGCTGTCCCACTCCTGCGAGAATACAAGAGACTACACAGGCTGTAAATAAGGGTAAGCATTGAAGCCACACCAGTAAGGACATTAGGGAGGCAAGAACATCAGTTACAAGTCAGAGAGAACTGAATATATAGTGACTGGTTTTGCTAGTCTACCTTTAAAAGTGATCTTTTTTTTTTCCCTCAGCTGAGGAAATAATTCAGTAAAGAATACAGAAACCTAAGAGTAATTTTCAGATAAATCATGTTGAAGTGATTTTGTGGCTTGAGGAAGGCAGGAGACGGTCCCAGATCCCTGATTTTTTTGTATGGATCGCTAGACTATCACTGAAAATTCACTACAGAACAACCGTGTAAAAGCTCTATTTGATGCACAGCAGCTGACACCTGATGACATGAGGTACTGAGTGAACATTTAATCCAGAATATTTCCTGTGTTGACTTACAGCAGGATGTCATAAACTGAGAGCCTTGGAGTGAATTTCCGCATCACTTAAGTCAAAAGCAAACTCTCACTCATTTCATGGTGAGACCATGGCTATCACTATTGATTGCAATAGTTGAAATTCTCTATGTTGTTTGGTTTACCTGAGGGGGTGCCTGCTGTAACTGTGATAATCGCAGCTGTGATCCATCGGCACAGGGAACTGTGTCACTGGGGCAAGGCTCAGGAAAGCTGATGATAGTTATTCAAGCAGTAGGAAGGCAGCTGTGCAACACAAACCCCATAAATCGTACAATTTGAGAACAAAATGCAAAATACATTCTCTTAAAAATTTGCATTCAGAGTTCGGCTTCTATATAAACATTCTGCTTGTAAGTGAGAAAGATACAACTTATCTTTAATTGCATTTGCAGCCCAGAAGCCTGTAGGACTGTGCTGCTGTTACATGAAAGCAGAGCAGCTAAACCATTGCAGGCGACTGCGGCTGACTTAATTCCTAACTCCTGCTCCAGGGCATGACATTGGTATGATGTAATGGGACTCGGGTGAAATCGTAGCAAGAAGCACCAACATCAGCACTGCCTTCTTGGGAAATAGGATTCATTCCGAAAACCGGAACGAGAACCAAGTTCTGTGTCTCAGGGAAAATGGTAAGAGATGGAACTTAAACGTACATCAGTACATTTTGCAAAGTGTCTGTATTGGAAACAATACAGGTCCAACCTAGCTTGGCTTGTATAAAGGTAAATCTTTATTTTCTTCTGACCTAGTTTCCTAAGCACACGCAGTTTCTGCAAATCTCTGCAAGAACCGTGAGTAACCTTCACCACTAATAGGACACCAGTGCTTAAGCTCTGGGGTTTCACAAGTTATTATGAAGGTTGCAGTGAACGTGTGAGGAGGACGCAAGTTTGTCTAAAAGTCATCGTATCTTTTAAAAGCATTTCGAGGCTTAGTCCTTAGCCCCACTTTCTTCTGCTCTAACAACTTCCAGAAATTCTGCTCAAAAGCCGGTTTCACGCTGTGCTCGCCTCTACACATCTGTAGCCCAAAGAATTTATAATCCATTTAGGGAGATTAAAAAATAAAGCAAAAAAAAAAAAAATCTCAGCAAGCATGTTCCAGAAGTCCGGGTGTCGCACAGCACGCGCGTTTGTGCCCCAGCAGCCCGCGGCGGGGATGCGCACGGACACCGCACCGCGTACGAGCGGCGAGGGGCTGTCTGCCGGCACTTTGTCCCGCCGTGCGCACCTACCCTGGGGAGCCGGAGCCCGCTCCCGCTCCCGCCCCGCCGGCCCGGCTGGACACAGCGGCGGCGGCCGGAAGCGCAGCACAGCGGCGAGTGCCCGGCGGGGCGGCGGCGGAGCCGGGGAGGCCGGGACCGACGTGGCCGGCCGGGGGAGGCGGAGCCGAGGGGCCGCCGGGCGGGGCAGGCCCGCGCCGAGCCGCGGCTGGATGGCAGCGGCGGCCCGGGGCACGGCGGCGGCGGCGCACGGTAACTGCGGCTGGCAGCCGGGGGCGCAGCCGGGGCCGGGGGTCGCCGCGCCGCGGCCGCTGCGGTGCGAGGGGGGCCGGTGGGGGCCGGGTGCGGCAGCGTAGCTCAGCTCAGCTCAGCTCAGCCCCGGGCGGCCGTGGGACGGGGTGAGCGGGGGCGGGCAGCGCCGCACGCAGCGGAGCCGAGTCCGGCTCCGGCGGGGCCTGGCCCGGCCGAGCGAGGGACAACTTCGGGAAAGACGTGGCGGGGAGCGCCTGGCGGGGCCGCTGCTGCCGGCAGCCGTGTCCCGGCCCGGCGGGACCGTGGGCTGCGCGCCGCCCGCTCCGGGGCCCCGGCTGCTCCCGGGGCCGCGTCCCCCCTTGCAGCCCGCCTTTGCCGCAGCTCGCCGGGGCAGCGGCGCCGTGCTGCTGCCGCTGCAGGCGCGCCCGGGTCTGCGAGCTCGGTCCCCGCGGGACGCAGCTGAGAAAGTTTTGCAAGTCCCTCCTCCGGCAGACGATGCCGCGAGAAGGGCTCGGCGCGGGGGCTGCCCCGCGGAAGGCGCGGAGCGGGGGCCGGGTCTGCGCGGCCACAGCGGCACGGGCACCCCGGGCGGCAGCTGATGTGCCGCTCCGGTACGGTGCGTGAGCAGCCTTCATTGCTAATGCGCCCCGCGGCAAATGTGTCTCGCTTTGCATCGCTCAGCGTTCCTCTAATGGAAAACCCTCGCCGTCTGTCCCACCCGGCGCGATGTGAGAGACAAAGCCACGAGCGGGCCCGCCGCGTTAGTCGCCTGCGGTGGGAGCGGGGCCGGAGCCCGGCCCGGGCTGGGCGAGAGCAGCGGGAGCGGGGCGGTCCGCCCGGCCTGTGCTGCGGGCTGCCACGGAGAGTAGGCTGGGAGGAGAGAAATCCCACCTAGCCCAGAGGGAATGAACGCCATTGCCCGGTCCTCAAACTTCCCCCCTTCGTCCTAGGGGTGAAAGGATGCAGGATGGGGAAGGAGTCGCAGTCTCCCAGACCCCGTTAGTGTTCAGTCGGTTTTAATTGCCTCCCTTGCCAGTTCGTAGGTTTGCCCCGGCCCTGTAATCTGTTTATATCTGCGATACCCCGTTGTTTGTAATCCCGTGCATCCCCAGCTTTTAGCTGTGCACGCTGTCATTTGCAGAAATGTGAGTCTGTGCAGAGTGGTTTTTTATGCGAGGGATGGGGCAAAAGGGAAGGGTCCCACCAGAGCAGTCCATTCCCTAGAGATGGGCAGTGATTCAGAGAGAAGGGAGTGCTCAGGGAGCACTGGAGACCTTTTGTGCCTCTGCCGAGGTCAGATTTTCCAGGAGGAATTCAAAACTCTCCACAGGGGTAATGGAGGGAGGTGGCTCATGTAGAGTTTTTTGGCTGAAAATTATGCTTCCTCCCTGGAAAATAACTTTTTTCCATTCCATGCAGTACTCTTCTGCAACTGTAAGACCAGGCAACTGGCTTCCAGGCAAAACACTTGTAAAAAAGCCTTTTCTTTTAATTTTTTTCCCTTCAACAACATCTAAAATGTTATTATGTGGCAATGAGCAATTGCATTGAGACTGTGGCCTGAGAGGGCATAGTGTCTAGGAAAAGAGTAATAGATAGAAGCATAGTCATCATGTCAGTATTTCATTTTTTCTTTTCCAGTAGATTTTTGCCTTGGCATTTTAATTTTGTTCATCTTTTCTCAGTCACTGCCTGCTACAGAGGTGCTTAGTGAGCACTATGAGGTAGCGGGGGGCCTAGGAGCCTCATGGGTCTCCTGGCTTGGTGTGCAGCTTCCTCTGCCCCTGCTCAGGAGTGTGTAAATGGCAAATTCTCATTTATTTGTTCTTTCTGGGCTGGGAAAACCTAATGGTTATTCCAGTCCTGAGGCTGTTGCAGAAGGAGCTGAGCAGACCCGACTCCTGAATGCTCAGACACGTGGTGCTCTGGAGAGTGCTGCCAGTGATAATGGTCACCAGGTTGTGAATCAAGCTCAGCTGGGAGCTGTGATCCCAGACAGAGAATTGTCAAAACTGATAAGTCAACGACCCGCTGGCTATTTTTCTCCCAGAGAGTTGCATGCTCTTAAATATGTGATAAACCCTTCTTGAGAAAGCACATCTCTAAACCTGGTTATGCCTCTGCCTTGTGACCACAGATGTCTCTGAGAACCTGCAGTGCTTTCTCTAGAAATTTCCCAAGACATTCTCTGACTGGGTTCCTAAAACAGATGCTGTTGTCTAAAATTAAGGGTAGATAGAGATTTCTTCCACCCTTTGCAACTGTTTTGACAGGGTATTATTTTCCTCTTGGGCAGTTTTTTCCTATGACTATGTCTTCGCTGCTTATTTTCTTCCACTTAAATATTTGTCATAGGAGCAACCAGTTTGTCTGAATTTAGAGACTTTGCTGATGTACTAATGAGATGGAGAAGCAAAGGGGCTGTAGAGATAAAAAGTGCTTTTTCTTTTTTGAGCAAGTGGTTATGATGTGTTAGGAATAAGGCAATGCTGGGAATATGCTCTAAATAATTAGCTGGACACAAGGAGCAGTTCAGGTGTGTCCTGAACAATACACCAAGTTTCTTGTAGATGTTTTATAAACATGAGGAATTTATTGCAGGAGATTGTTCCTGAGGCATGATGTAATGATGGTGTGACTGCAAGAAGAAATGTGCTGCTTTGCCCTCATGTGGGTAACAGCAGAATAAAGACCTGTGGGCCACAGAAAATTGACTGACACTAATGTGAGTTAGGGGAATAGTTTTCTTACGCCTTTATACCCATTTATTTTCCACCACCATCCCTTTTGGAGGAACCTGATCCCTTTTGCGGCTGGAAGAGGGCCATGAAGCCAAGCATGCAGACCTTTTTCAGAGTCCTGGACATGCCCTTTGTCCTGTGTGCTACTGCCTCTCAGTCTCAAAGACCCTTTCAGGCATCCCTTGGGGCTTATGTGGGTTGGGAGTGTGCAGAATGAAATGCATGAAATCGACCTGTTGAATCAATTGCAGTATTTACTTTTCCAGATTGATTCTCAAAAGCTGCGACAATGTTGCAGAAGAGATTTGTGCTGCTTCCCATCATTGCTGAGCTGTGTGTGTTTGTTACTTCTTCATAAGCTTGTATAGTTGAATAATTCTGATGTATTTTTGGTGTGTTCCTCACAAAGTTCTCAGTCATTTTATAGGTCTAATCCTATCATAAAGGATGAGGATATCCATCAGGCCCACTCCAGGGCTGGAAGGGTTGTAGGCCTGAAGGACTTCAAAGAAGGGATCTAATCTTTGCAATGAATTGATATCTGCATCAGCTGGTTTTTTTCTCAAAATTCAAAAAAACCCCAAACCAAAACAAAAAAAACCCAACAAAAACCAGTGCTGGAGGTTCTGCATCCTAGATAACCTGTTTCAGTGTATCACCGCTTTGGCAGTAGGTATATTTGTTTCTTCATATTCAGGCTAAATCTTGTTTACCATTTGAACTGATATGGAGGAAGAGTTGAGCACTTTCCCCCTTTCTTGTGACTTTCAGTGTATGCAGGCTGTTCTGTTCCTCTGGTGTTATCTTTTTAAATCTAAACACACCCAGGTCCTTGGTCGTTTTTCCAGGTCATGCTCTCTACACTCTTAATTTTTGTTTCTTTCCACTGCAGTCTCTCAGATTTTTGCATGTGTTTTATGAGGAAGAATATGTGGGGTTAATGTGGTCTGTTGGCTAAACCTGTGTGAGGCCTACAATGGCACTACTGCTGTGTTCCAGGGTGACATTTACCCTTTTGTAGCAACATAAGCCTGCTGGCTTGGAACTAATTTCTCAATCAGTGTATGCTTTTTCTTTGTGGCATGTTGGAATTAAATGTTCTGTCATTTCCATTTGGTTCCACGCCTGCCTCCCCTGCCCTTAGTGTGCTATTTTGTACTGATCTTTACTGAGATTGGTTTGATAGCAGATTACAGGTAGCTGTGGGGTTCTTGCAGCCAGGTCAAAACGCTGCAATAGGACGCCCCAAAGTCCTGAGCTGGTTTGAACTTGCTGTGTTGAGGGATTTTATTTTTTTTCTGTTGTAAGAAAAGATTGATAGCATTAGTGGTCCTTGCACAATTAGCCAAGCCAGTGTCTTCAGTGATTCCTGCTTGCCTCCCTGCTCCTGATGTCCGTGGTCACTGTGCTTGGAGATTGGTGTTCCCCTTCACAGGAGCCACGGGACCCTGTCCCTTAATTTCTTTTTGATTGCTTTTGATTGCAGTTTGGCCTTCCTCCTGCAGTGTTTTTGTTCAGGGACTGAAATTGGCAAAGGGCCATGAGTTTAAAAAAAATAGTTTTTCCTGCTTGTTTGTTCTGATGCTGCTCACTGGTGGAGTCTGGTGTGAGCATGGAGAGGTGATGCTTCCTGAAGCAGCGGGGGGACAAGGGGGGCAACACCACCCTTTTCATCCACAGTGGGCCCTTAGATTGGCTCCAACACCATGAATTTTGTCTTGAGAATTTCAGGTCCCTTTCTGTCTGGCTGTTACTTAATGCTTTGATATCTTTATCAATTTCTTATCTTATAGGTAACTACAAACTGATCATTTAATTTGATCAAGAGTCCTTCAGAGGATTGAAGTTACTGGTGTGTAACTTCTCCCACCTTTTTTTTTCATTTTATAAAGGTAGGTGAGGCATGATGCTTCTCCAGCCTTCTTGTGGCCTTCCCATACTCCTGTAAATTTTCAAAGATGGTCACTAATGCTTCAGAGATTAGACTGGTTTCTTACATGCTTTCGGGTGAATGCTGTTATTACCTCTCACTCAAGAGCTGTTTTGTGAACATTTGTTAGGTCTGTCTTTTCCTAACCCCCCCTTTTCTCCCATTTCCAAATTCATTTTGCTTGTCACATTTCACTTTTTCTTCTGGAGATTGAAGGAACATTTGTACTTCAGCCTTCATATAATTTGCTTTCCTTCCCTGTTTGTTAATGAGTGTAATTATCTTTGTTTTTCTCTTCTAACATGCCCTCTTCTCCAGTTTTCTTGTGACTGCAGAGCTCTTACTAACAGCTGTGCTGATTTTGACTAAGAGACCATCTAATCCACTATCCTTCTACAAAAGGATAAAAACAGGACAAGTAGATATGGTATTTTTCAAGTACACTTCCAGTCTCCAACTCTTCTCATATCAAGGAATTTCCTGAGCCTCATGTGAGCTGTTTAACCATTAACAATCAATAGATTTGTCTTTCTATTACTTGTCCTGTCTTTTGATGTAAAATTTTTCATCATTTTTGGAGAAGTGCTACCACACAAGTTACTTGCTGATGAAGTGTCACATGTGTTTGTTTTGAAGCTGACCCTGACTGGCTCCATGTGGATGGGTGTCAGCACTTGTGTCTGACAAGATGGTGAATAATCCACCCTGTTCCCCGTCTTTTCACCACTCATGAGTTTACAGACCTCTGTTATGTTGCCTGTCTTGCATCCTAATTTGTTATATGGGTGCTGTTCCATGGCAAAGAGAAGACTTACCTGGGTAGCATCTCTGGTCAATACCTTTTTCTGAAGCCTTGGGACACTGAAGGGCAAGAACAAGGGTACTTGGAGTCCTTGTCCAGCCCATCTGAAGGGAAATAGTGAAAGCCAGATGCTTTCCCAAGATGTCTCATGCAGTTTCATACACCCATTGATAAACAGGCTCTTTGTCCTTTAGTGCTGTGTTGAAATCAGGAAGAGTTTCAGGTGTTCCTCATGGGTATTCATACCTGTGCTAAGACACTGAAGGGAGGGGTTGGTGTGGCCAAGGCTTTTCCTCTGGGATGGTGGGACAGAGAGTTGAGCATGTTTTCAGAACTGCTTTCCCCTTCCCTTTTCAGAGATTGGCCAGCCTGGCTGAGACCACTTAGCAATGACAAAACAAAAACTTCTGCTTGATGGGACGCTCTCCTTGTTTCTGATCGCGGCCTGTGAAGCTCAGCAGCTCCCGAGGAGTCATGCTGCTGCTGGTGCTGGCTCTCTGTGTGACAAGGAAGCAGAGTCCTGGGGCCATCTGTTCAGCAGTGAGCGGCTGGATGCTTGGATCTGTTCCCTCATCGGCTCCTTCATGGTGGGGCTCAGTGGGGTCTTCCCCTTGCTGGTGATTCCCCTTGAGACAGGAGCTGCACTGCGGTCAGAAGGTAAACCTGCCAACTGCACTGGCCTTTCTGGAGCCACGTGTCCTGGGATGTGACTGGGATGTGACAGTGCTCAACAGGACCTTGTCACAGAAATGTTGTTCTCTAAAATACACAGTCTGTTTTCAGTGCTTTAGTCCATACCTGTGAATCTGAAAAGGAGTCCCTTTACAAATGTAAGCCCTGGATGGAGCTTGTACAAATTGTTTTTCACCCTGCTTGGTTCAGGACTCTCCCACACACTTCTGTCCCAGCCAAGTCGTGCAAGGGCTTTTTCTTGCACCCCATTTAGTCTGTGCTCTCTCCTTTGAAAGCCTGCTTTGCAGATGCTTCCAATTTGGGTTTCTTTGTGCAAAATCTCAGCTGGAGATGTTTTGGCTCCTGGCTGAGTAGTGATCAGTTTTTTGCTTCTTTTTTCTCTTCCCTTCCTTTTTTTTTTTTTTATTATAGCTGGGTCACACCGTTTGAAGCAGTTGTTGAGTTTTGCAATTGGTGGACTACTGGGAAATGTGTTTCTGCACTTGCTTCCTGAAGCCTGGGCCTACACATGCAGTGCAACAACAGGTATGAGAGTCTTACGTGCCTGGAAGCAGCTTGTGCTATGCCTACTGCTACATGTTTTGAGTCTGTTCCATCTTGAAGACCCAAGACCAGCCAGTCTGTGTCAGCCCAAAAACTGGTCTAGGCTGGTCCCCTTTTTTAAGCAATATATAAAAGCAAATGCCTAGGGAAAGATGTGAGAAAAAAACCCCACACATGTAATACTTCATCTGTGTACTCAGCAGTCCTCCAAAGACTTTGAAATTAGAGGCTTCCTCAGTTGGCCGTGGTTTATTTATGTTTAGTAACTTGGAATGGTTTTCTTGTCTGTCAGCTTTTCCTGTCTTGCCTTGGACTCCTGTAAATCTCTGTTGATTTCCCTTTGTCCTTTCTTTTAGGAAAGGGAATGCTTCTTTAACCTGATGGGAGGTTATGAATGTGTATGTGGTCTAGTACATGATCATGTTCACCATCTTAGTTGGGGATCAGGTGCACCTTTTTAACAAATCTGTCCCTATAACTGTTACTCATAGAGCCTCTTTCTAGACACTAACTGGGACCCCTCTGTTGGATGCTTTGATTTATGGGAGCTCATGTGTTGCAATCTTTGCTTCATGAGAAATCATGGAACATTGTCTATAGAGCCATAATTAAGATTGGAGGGCCAGGCAGAGAAAGAAAATGGAAATGCAGGTGACAGAAACTTGTGTTTGCCAGCAAACTAAACGCTGTTTGAGTTGGTATAGACCTTGTGGTGTCAGTGTAGCTCCTTCATTCCTCTAATAGCCAAGGTTGCTGAAACCTGTAATGTTTGTATCTCTCTGCTTCAGCAAACTGATACTGTAGAAGGCAAGTGCTGCTGCATCCCACCTGTTGAGAAACTAAGAAGTCATTTCCCTGCTGAAAATGGGAGAGGGAAGATGATGCCATGGGTTTCCCAGACTTCCTTGCACCTTTAGTCTTCTTCTTCCTTACACCTCTAGCACTGTCAGCAGAACCTTCTGTCCTTTTTTTCACCCCTTTCTACAGTGATTCCCAAATTACTGTCTTCCTGCTCAAGCTTGTTTGCTTCTCTCAGACTGTCCTGAATCATAAAGGTTTCCTTGACCCATGCAAGTCCTGTTACAGAGTCGTTCTGTTCTTCCATTGCAATGCAATTTCCATTTCTGCAGTGAGGCTGAATGGATTTTTATCTTACAAGCTTGCCTGTAATTGAAAAGAAAGTTTATAGCTTTGGGCTTAATAACTTGCTGAGGTGTGGCAGAAAGGGGAAGGTGAGTCTGTAACTCCACTAATGGCAGATTTCATGTCAGGGCTTGCTGCTCAGTAGGTGTTGCTGCTGGGTTTTTGTTGATGTAATATTCACTTGCCTCTGGAGCTCAGGGAAATTCTCAGTGTTGTCGGGAAATATTCTGGGTTGAGCTAGTGCAGAAGAAGGGCTGATAGCTTTCACTCTGAGTGTCTCAAGATGATGATGTCTGTTAGATCAAGAATGAGCAAGTTAAGCTAATCTCTTTTGAGACGTCTTTACTCCTCTTACCTCACGGGGAGTTTTTCCATTGTCATTTTTTTTTGTCTTAGAACTGCATGAAAAACTATGTACTTAATAGAGACATGAAGATTTCTCTTTTGTCCTTCAGGAGAAGGGCAGAGCTTTCAACAGCAGAAGCTTTTGGGTCTCTGGGTGATCATTGGATTCCTGACCTTCCTGGTGCTAGAGAAGATCTTCCTAGAGAAAGAGGAGGAGTACTCTGGTGTGGTAAGTTAGCAGCCTGAGGGGAGGGAGTGCTCTTGTATTCGGAGCTCTGTACTAAACACCTCATCTGCCCTATCTGACAGCATCAGGAAATGATGTGGTAGCTGTGAGTACCTTGTCATTGCCCGTTGCCACTTTTTTGCCTCTGATCTGTAGGAGTAGGTTTCACCTTCAGGCTTTTGTTTTGTGGTTTTGACTGAGATTTCTCACTTCTGGTTTGGTTTTGTTCTTTATGCGGTAAGTGTAAAACAGAGCTCCTCTTTTGTGGGGACTGGGAGCTGCTGCACTCTGCAAGTGAGACTTTCACTCAAGTAAGCTTTGAGGGGTGACAGCTTGCTGATGCATGTTCCACTGTCCCATCATGACTCATTCTCTTTCTGGGTTCTCAGTCATGACAAAGACCAGCCTTCTCGAAGGTGTTTCTTCTCGGTTATGTCCTGGACCAGATGTTTGTTTGGGTACCTTTGTGTGGTAGAAGGGGTTTATGATTGGCCAGGTGATACTAAGTTCAACAGCGTCACACAGCTGCAAAGGGGAGATGTAGATGAGGAACCAGGAACCAGAAGGCAATTCCAAGGTAGAGGAGAGCACCTAGTCTTCAGATATCTGCACAGCTCCTAGTTGCAGCTCCTTTAGACTGTTCAGTCCTTGCTGTGCCATGACTTTTGAGAGGTGAAACTGCAGGTCAGGCACTACATCAGAGCAATTAGGTGTTAATGCCTGAGGGAACTTCATCTTCTCATTTAGAGAGAGGCTGAAATCCTAGATAAATATCTTGTTGTTTGGAAGATGATGATCCTGGCTGTAGAATAATTCTGTAGACTTAGGTATTCTGATGCACTGGGGAGAGCAAGAATCATTTCCCTTCCATCTCCTGCCCCAATGGAGTTGTGTTTCTCTGGGCAGCAGCTGCTAACAGGAGGGGCAGGCTCAGTTCGTTGTCTTTCTAGTGGAACCTGACCCATGTCAAGAGACTGTGACTCCAGTTCCTCCTCTTTCTATTTCTCTTGAGGATTGGGAGGTCTTAGCTGTTGTTGTCTTTCAGGGCAGATGTTACAATGCTCTCTGAATCTGTCTCATTTCTGGCAGTTGTTATTAAACTGGGGTGTCAAGGCTGCTGATTCACATTGTAAGGACAGAAGGATTAAGGGTGAAGGTTGGATTTCTGATCCTGATTCATGCACATTCATCACTGAAAAAAAATCAGTGACACGTTTGTTTCCCCTAATTTAGGACTGTGATTCCAAAGCACCATCTGGAAAGATTCCCAATGGAAGTGGCTGTCCCCTGCCGAAGGTGCCAGGCCAGTCCCAAAGAACACGAGCTCAGTGTAATGGCTCCTCTCTCCAGTCTGGTCCAAAAACCAACAGAATCAAGGTAAGAGATGCACAAACTCCCCTTCACTTTTTAGTCAGGAATTGTCTGTGGAAAGAACCGTGCCTGAGTGGGGAACTCAGCGTTTGGGTTGCATTTAATTTTGCTCTCCCAAAGTGTCTATCCTGGTCACAGCAGGGAGAAAATAGCAGACTTGGAGAAAATCTATGCTGCAGCATATGCAGAAGAGGCAAAGTCAGTATAAAGGCATAAGTCTGATGATGTGTGTTTTGGGTGAATTCTGATACCAAAAATACAGATTTTCATGTTTTCTTACTCTGTATTTTATAGTCAGTGTGTCTTCATTTGCCTGATTTTTTGCACCATGATTTCTCTGTTCTCTACTGCCTGCGTTGTGCTGATTGTGAGCTGCACTTTTCCTTTTAAGGCAACTTTTGGAAGTGTTTTGACACCTTTAAGAAGTGTGTTGAAGGTACTCGGTGTAGAACTTAAAAGTTCAGTTTCTCAGATTATCAGTTTATCTGCTGCCAAAAAGGACTTCTTGTCCACTTCTGTCTCCAAACCTGTATTTCCCATTGCTTCCTTTGCACTGGATCTCATCTGACCTCACAGTGAGCCTATTCAGGGAGCTAAACAGGCAAAGAATTTGCTTGTCTACACCCACACACCCACCTCCCACCCCCCGGTCTGTTTCTCTCCTAACTTAACTTCTTGAATCAGCTTGGCACGTAGACAGGCAGCCTGTAGTGCTGGGATAAGGGAGATCAGCAAGCTCATAGGACTGGAGGTGAAGGAGGAAGAGGAGCCCTGTACCATTGGGAAGTGGATAACCTTTACACTGGCCTTGCTTTCAGTTCAGTGTTACTATCTTTGTATTGTGGAAAACCCTTTTCTGGGTGAACATTACAAGTGGGAGAGTAACAACCACTTTGGTGAAGGAGGACCTACAATTTGAGTTTGAAAGCCCATAAAAATGTGCAAGATTGTGTGAGAGTAGCTATGAACAGAAAGTGTGCTTGCATGAGCTAGCCCAAAGCTGGATATGTGGTCAGGCAGAGGCTCTTCAGTCTTTCTATTTTAAATCTGTTTTGCTGTAACTTTATAGCTCTTCCTACAGAACGTGAAAGTTATGCTGAGGTCACTGGGTATTTTTGACATCTGTCACATTCATGTAATTTGTATATAACACTGCACAAACTGCAAGGTGCCACGTGGATGTTTCTAGAGGTGGTAGTAGTGAAGACACCAGTATTACTAGGTTATGAAACATTGTGCCCTAATTTTGGAAGGGTTTATATAAGGAACTATAGACTGCTGATTTCAAGTACAAATGAAACACTGATAGGGGATACAATTGCTCAGGGCATAGTCCTAATATAAAAAAAATGTAATTAGTGCTAAGTGATATGATTTTATGTAAGATAAATTCTTATCAATGAGACATTTTTCCTGCCTTTTATTCAGGCATAAAATTGTTTAATAAAGGTCATGACAAATGTATATAAAACATAACTTTCTCCCCCATTCTAATCAACTTTGCTAATATTAGCTGTATTAAAAATCTGTTATTCTATGTTATCAAAAGGGACTGGTTTAAGGCAGCCCCTCTCAAATCTGTTCACTGGTGGGTTATGATTTTTCTAAGTCATTATTTATAAAAACAGTATGTCTTCACATTTGCAGGTACTGCATTACATAAATGGCACATTGTGACTGCATGAAGTCAGTGATAGCAGCTAAACTGAGTAACTTCATCAAAAGTACTGAATTTTTAACAGGTTTTGATACATGGAATTATAAGGAATAGATTAAGAAGGACTGCAGATCATATTTACAAGATAGGGATAGTTTCTAGATAGTCAATGCCTTGGAAAATCATATGAGGATTACTGTAGGAAACTGTCTGAACACATTCTTCCCTTAGGATGCTACAGCCAGGAGAGGATGAGTGAGTAGGAAATAATATGTAAGAGGAGAGGCGAGAGTTCCTCTTTCTGTATAGCAGTAGTGAAACAGCTATCTGACTTTTTCCAGTAGTGCTATTCCAAATATCCAAAATCCTACTGATAATTTGTAAAAGAGTCAGGAAAAAAATGGAATAATATTTTAAGTTTGCAGTACATGATAAGTGGTTTTCTTTAGTTTAGCTCTGTAGTCGTGACAGATCAAGGGTGACTTAGAGTATGCAAATACCCGTGTAAGAGGAATGACTAAATTTGAATAGTTACAGCTACAGCAAACAGTAGCAGACTAGAACTTAGAGACCGCTCTCTAAGGAGAACTTGCCAATGGACCAACTTACCTTAGAGATAGCAGATGTTTTGTCACTTACGAGCTTTAAGCTGTGGTTTAAGCTGCTCTCTACAGAGTACATTATAGCTTAAGAAACAATGAACTTTGTGCACAAGTTAAAATTCTTTCAGCTGTGTTATGTGGAAGGTTTAGACAACCATGGAGAGCCCTTCTAGCTTTAAAATCCTAACACGTCTGTTCAGACAGCATGTCAATATGCATGAATTAGAAACTGAAGACTTAATGGGCGTAATTTTAACTTTCTACCTTCTTATCATATAATCTGAATATTTTAATAGTCTTCTTGGTAGGGTGGAAATTATCAAACCTACCAAGATACTCCTGTGTTGTTAGCCTGTTTCCTTAGGCAACAACATAAGCAGTCATTCCATCTGTCTGTCCATCTGTTCTGCCCTTCATTTTCAATAACTTTTGAACCCATAATTAATTTTCCTTGAGTTCAAGAGAGGATAGGAGTCTTGAGGGTGATCAAGTTTCTGCAAGTTCCATAAAAACCAGCATGACAGGAGAGGAGGAATGCAAAGCAATGCCCTGTTGAAAGCCGCAGTCAGAGCTCGGGATCCGCCGGGCTGGGGATGTGGCTGGCACGCCGTGCGCGCTGGGCAGGGCACGTGCAGGGAAGTGCTGCTGCTGGGAGTGAGCAGAGTCGGTACTTGCCAAGAAAAGAGTGAAATCCGGAGCGTGGCAGATTTTTTTGGTTCTACTACTTACTCAGAAACCCCTATTTTTTCAGCAGACAAAAAGGGGAAGATGCTATTTAAATGAACACAGTCACCCTTCAGGGCTTAATGATTAGTAAGTTGTAATCAGTTAACTGTTGTCCACATATGTATTAGAACTTCTGCTTTTTAGCTGCTGCTAGATTTTGTCCTAGCTTGAAAACAGCAGGTGGGAGGTTTCATTTGCATGCAAACATAGACCAGTTCTGTCCCTTATTGCAGCCTTTATTCCCTCAAGTAAAAAACATTGTCTACAGTACTTTTGCCTTGCTTATTCTTTCTTTTTACCTGTGGCACATGGAGTCCCTGCTGATTTGTGGAAGTATGTTTTATTACACAGTGACATTAATTCTGAAGCATGAACATAAACACTTCATCTGGCCATGCTCTTTATGAGCAGCGAGAACATCCTATTAGGGATTTGCAGAATCTAAATGTCAGAGGCTCATAACTGTCAAATCAACCCAATTTATTTCTGAGCACTCCAAAGCTTTGCTTCTTTCAGTGACAGCTTTTGCCCAAGCCACTGACAACAAAAAGTCATAATGTTTTAATCATGAAGTCTATTTTTTCCTTATACGGTGGTATGGGAAAGCATTTTTGTGTAAAACTTCTGTGAATAATTATTATTATCCTGTGGGGAAAACGCCGTGATGTAAAAAAACAACATGAAAAGGAGAATTTTAGACAGTCATATTTGACTGTCTAGGAATGAGAGTATCAAGAATGAGAAGTAAAACTGCTCCATTCTTGGGTCTGCCTGCGTGCATCTATTTGTGTTTCCTTTCTTAAAAAAACGTGCAGGGATCTTCTTTTGCATTCATTGTGGAGATGTTACTTAGATTATTACTTAAAAGTGGGCTAGGCTTTGCTTAATCCTTCAGTTTCATATTTAATCATCAATGCACTTTAAAAAATTTAGCAGCTACAAAGGTGCCCCAAGATAGTGCAGTAAAAGTGCCCTGCAGAACAGTGGTGCTTTGGATAGAGAGACGTGACAGAAGGCTGCTGAGCTGTGGCATGCAAATGACAGGCAGGAAAGATGCCCCAAACGGAGTTGATAAAAACAAGGAAGACCAAACAAGAGCTATTGAAGTCCATCAGCACTTGTGGTTGTCCAGCTGAACTTTGGCATCTGATGCTATGGTGAAGTAACAGGTTAATGCTTCACAGTTTCTAGGCAGTCTCTCCGCTCACTGAATACTGCCCTGTATCTGGAGTTCTTGCAGTCCAGAGACAGCCTGATATATGGGCTAACACCTGGTTTGATAATAATTTAAACTGAAGTTCCCATATAGGGAACTGCAGTATCTCAGGACCCACATGCAGTAGTTTTTGTTAAATATGATGGAAAAACCCCCAAAAACTTGTGAGCTTAGGAGCTGGGGTGGTAGCCTCGTAAATCACTTCAGGTCAAATACTTAGATTTTGTCAGGAATGACCCTAGTTAGAATGACAGGGAAGTCTAATATGGAGATGGTCTTGTGAGGAAGGCAGCTGCTTTATGCTTATAATTTTAAGAAATGTGTTTATATGCAAATGCTGATAGATGCTATCCAGCCTTCTAGTAGGTGGCTTTTTGGTGACTGTCATCACTATCTTCTCTTTTGAGTCTTTGTTAAGGGAAAGCAAACCCACAAGCATGAACTTTTTTGGTACAATGTTTGAAGATTTATTTAGTTATAGAAAGCAATTCCAGCAGCATTTGTTCTGTTGCATTGTTCTTGCCAGCTTTTGGAGAGGAGATATTTTAACAGTTGGTTATTAAAGTACATGACTTGAAAACAAGATCAAGTCATATTTGAAGCCAGTCACCTGTGTAAATTAGTCAGTGTTAGCTAAAATTGGTTTGACTTAGAATTAAGTATATTCTCGCATTTTGGCTTTCTTCTTTTCCTTTCTCCTTTTCTGTTTCTAGAGCTCTTCATCGTTTGCACATGATAATTATGCTAATCTCCGACAATACTTGCCTACCCTAAAACTTAGTTTACTCAAAACCCAAAAATTACATTTAATGTGTACTCAAGCACTGACACAGTTTAAGATTTTCAGCAGAAGCTTCATGGTCTAACCTTTCCCATCTGATCATGACTGCATAACCCATGTCTAAGCCATGTGCTGTCTTTTATCTTCTTACATATCTTCCTTTATCGGGGCTCTTCTTTCTCTTTGCAGATTAGTGGATACCTCAATCTGCTGGCCAACACCATTGATAACTTTACACATGGCCTGGCAGTAGCAGCCAGCTTCCTGGTTAGCAGAAAGGTAAGGTTTCTGTCCCCAGCTGTGTACTGATATGGAGAGGCCTTATCTCAAGCATGATACAACATGCAAAACAGCCAATAAATGCAAGGAGTTCCTTCCTATTTTCTGGAATTTTCTGAGAAAATGCAGGCTACAGTGAAACCCAACCCTATCCTGATCCTCTGATGCAGAGCTTCTTCAAATTTGGGACATGTTAGTCATTTGTACTGGCATTAGGAGATGGATTAGCTCACCTACCCTCATCTACTCAAAAGACAGTCCAGAAATAACATGGTAAGGATGGTCACCTCAGAAACTGGGACATGAACAAGGCAGAGACATTTAATGCATTTTTGCTTTGGTCTTCAGCACTGGGCTATGGGGTCCTCATTGCCCAAGCTGGAGCACCATGACTGTGAGAATGATAAACTCCCAGTCCACCCTGCACTCGTGTGGGATCTGCTACTCCAGCTGGATCCCTGTAAGTGTATGGGACCTGATGGGATTCATCCAAGAACACCGGGATTGTTTCCTAATTGCTTTCTCTCTGCTGCAGGTTGGGTTCCTAACCACAATGGCCATTCTCCTGCATGAAATCCCACACGAGGTGAGAGGGCTTTGTATCCTGCTATTGTGAGGGGGATTACAATGTGCTTCATCTCCTAAGAGGAGGTCTGGGCCTGGTTAACCTTTTCTTGTCTTCTTGAAAGCTGCTCCCTCTGAGGAGACCAAGAAAACCGAGAACAGTCTTGAAGCACTGGCCTTGTTTTGAATGGCCTTTGTGACTGAGAACTTCGTATTCATGTTTATTAACTGTCAGCTCTTGGTTTTCTTAGGTTGGAGACTTTGCAATCCTACTTCGGGCTGGCTTTGACCGCTGGAGTGCAGCCAAGATGCAGCTTTCCACAGCTCTGGGGGGAATTCTAGGAGCCTGCTTTGCAATATGTGCTCAGTCACCAAAAGGAGCAGGTAAGGCTCCCTGGGACCTCTGTAGGAACTCGGGGGAGGCAGTGCTTGTCATCCTTGTGTATCTTCTTTCCTTTTTGTGTTGGCTCCCATGGCTCAGTCTCAGTAATAACCAAAGCTTTCCGTATTTGTGCAGGAGAAACAGTAGCCTGGATCCTCCCTTTCACTTCTGGAGGATTTCTGTACATTGCCTTGGTAAATGTTGTGCCTGATCTCCTAGAGGAAAAGAATCCTTGGTAAGTGCTCCCTCCTGTTCCGCTGCAGCAATTCTTGCTGCCAGGGGTCAGGGATATAACCCTTTCCTGTGCCTATTCTGGAAGTGCATGAATGCCAGCTTTCCAAATCCTATGGACAAGGCTGGAATCAAAATAGACTGCTGTGCTATCTATTGCATTTGTGGGACTACAAAGACCCTCTAAAACATGAGAGCCTTCACCTGAGTGAGTCCCAGAGATTGTGCTGGCACAGTATGCAGCAGGGCCAGCTGGAGCAAGTTCCTCAGAAACGTGTCCAGTAAGGACACCACTGCCCAGTCTGTGTTTCCAGTTTCCAGCACGTACTGATGTAGAGACTATCTGAACTAGGGCCCCACAGAGGTGTGTGTGTCTGGTAACCACATGTGAATCTATCCTTCCATGCTTCTCTCATTCCTTTCTGACCCTATCCATTAGTCTGGGCTTCTGCAACCTCCCTTTGGCAGCAGTTTGCAGAGTTTGACTGTACTGTGTTAAGTGATGCTTCTTATTATTTGGTTTTTACACTCTTGCTTATTGATCTTTTATTAGATATCACTGTGTTGCTGTGTGAGTAGAAAAATAATAGTTTTCTTCTCTTTATCACTCAACATTTAATGGTCTGTCATTGTATTCCACCTCAGAAATCTCTCTTCTGCACTGGTGTATATATATTCCAGTATATTTGGGGTTACCTCCTGTATTATTTTAGTTTCTTGCAATCTAATTAAGGCTGCAGCAGGTGCAAATCCAGCTGTTCCACAGTAAAGGCCCTCTCAGATCTGCTGGCAGAGCTGCCTCTGAATGTTCCTTCCTATTTTAGTTGTAATAAGACAAGTAACTTTAGTACTTTAAATAAGATGCCTTGGTTCACCTAGTTAAATTTGACTGAAACAGTGCTCAAAAAAACAGCTCCACAGTTCTATCTGAGGAGGTAGGAACTTTTTGTGGAGAAAGGTTAATTTGGGTTGGTAACCTCTTGTGCTGGCAGAGGTTGTTGGCAGAATATGCAGAGGTGGGAGGCACACAGTCACTTCAATCCAGCATAAACCTGAGATAGTGCTATAAGAATGGCCGATTTTATTGGTTATATTCTGTAACTGTAGTTGCTAGCTGGATGAGGTCCCCAAAGTGTCTATGCACATGCTGCCTAAGTGCTGGTTTCCTTGTGAGTGAAAGGACATGAATATGTATCTGAATAGCTGCATGACTGAATCAGCTTGAATTGATTTTGAAGCTTGGAGTTGGGCCTTGCAGCTGAGTGGAACAAGTACATGCCAGTTTATAGACAACTTCTTTGCTTGGAGTGCTGGGAAGATGTTCTCATCCATGTTAGTGACTTCATACAGCTGTCGTGTTCTCCATGTGGTAGATTTGGAAGGGCAAAGAACAAATCATTGGAGAGCTCTGCACAGCTGCCTGTGGGGATTGGTTTGTGGCTCCTCCTAATTCTGCTGTTTCTTTCCCAGGAATTCCCTGCAGCAAATTCTGCTCCTGTGTACAGGCATTACAGTCATGGTGCTACTCGCGCTCACAACTGAGTGACCTCTGCGCAGACCTCATGATGCCTCCCAGAGCCACCACAGTGACTCTGAGCTTTACAAAGCAATAAGGAACACTAATGTTACTTCCTATGTGTGTGTGTGCAGATCTGGCTGCTAGAATGAGAAGCAGGTGAGAGAGAGGTCTGGCTGTGCAAGACTTCATTCCCTGGCTCTCCTATCCCTGTTCTGCTAAAATCCACACATGAGGGCTTCTGTTCTTTTTTTGGTTGGTTGCTTTTTATGGAGCAAAAGATACACTGGGCAGAAATGAACTGAACAACTGCTCCACTATGGATGAATGATGTTTCATTCGGTTCATTCTGATGGAACTGCACCTCCCAAGCTCTTGCATGAAAACAACAGAGGCGATTCCTGAAGCTGATGAAGAGAAAGGATTTTTCCTACCACTTTAAGGGCTGGAGGCAGAACAGGCATGACAAAGCAAGAATAAACAACTTTAGCCAGAACCCCCTGCCCATGAGAAGTTGATGGTGCTATGAGATAGAGGGGAAGAGACCCTTTCCAACTTGACCTCCAGTGTTTTACTGACACCACTTGTTCCTAAAGGTAGTATTGGCCTCAGCAGTCCAGCTCTTTTGGTCTATTTTGTTTGTTTACGTAAATTGAGCCAAAAGCTTGAGGCACTTTAGGGTAAGTCACTACAATTAAATGACTTGGCTGGGAGATTACTTGCCTCAGCCCTAACCACTCCAGTAGCCAGCACATCCCAACTGTTTATCTGATTAATGATCAATACATGTTTCTTCAATTGCCATACTACCAGTTCGCTCACATCTGGAGGGAAAGCCATGTAGCTGTTGTGACTGAGTTCCTTCTCCTCATAACCAGTAGCTGAACAAGCCTCTGAGCCTGCTCTTGAGACCTGATTCAGGCACCCTCTGCCCCACACTGTGTTTCAGAGCTTTCTTGAGATGTAGCATGTTAGCCCTGCCCAGCATGCTGCAGCACCCCTAGACTGTCAGGGCAGAGGTGCTTGAACACTGCAGCCTGGTCAGCAGCTGATAACTAATAACTGGTCAGCTCTTCCTCTGTCCAGGGTAGACTGTTCAAGAGCCTGCTGTCGATAGTAGTCTGTTTCTGGGTTTCTTACCTCATGGTGGAGTTCATCTGTTGAGGATGAATGGATAAGAAATCATACTGACAGCCCTTAAATGGGAAGGCTGAAACTGCTGGTGAAAATATTAAAGTGAGAAAGGGACATGAAAGGTGACAATTAGCATGCTTTAAGAGGAGTTTTCTGTTACGTGATGCTTGGGATAAAATTTTTGGCAATTTGAGACCAATAAAAATAAATAAAATTTCTGGTGCTTTCCTCCATCCCACCTCACAGGGCTGACCAGGCCATAATTCCACAGGGGTGTTTTATTGCCACAGACGTGCACAATTACTAGATCATCCCTTCTGTAGAGCTTATCTTCGCTTTGCTTAAATTAGTTTAAAAAGAGTTCTAATTGAACTAGCAGAGTCACTGAACACAAAACAGATGCCACAGTGTGATTTGCAACAACTTAGCTCAGTCTTTTAACAGCTTTTGTAAAGCAGTGCAGCTCTCCAGTCTGCACAGGGCCTTATCAAGAGGGCTCGTGCCTTGAGAGGGTGATTTGGGTCAGAGCAGCAAGGCAAGGCAGGTATGCTGCCCACAGCAGAGGCATTACTTCCCTAAGAGATTCCTGAACTGTTGACACAGTTCTTTTTTATGACAGCTCCTGTCCTACTTTTCAGTGAATGCTGGAGAGCTCATGCCTGCAGTGCTGTCTGCCCAGGAACTGCTGTCTGAAATTTTTTCAGCTTTCCTTTCCCTGGATTGACATTACTAACTAGTTCCACTGCAGCAAGGAGGGAGGCTTAGTGCAATTGTTTTATTCTTCTTTACAAAGTTGTCTTCCTGTGCCAACTACTCTCTCCATCATTCAGTTGTCTTGAGGTCTGAAGGTAGCATCCACTTCCTGCTTTCCTGGAAGGATGATTAATTCAGTTAGACTGCAGGGACTGAGGGAGTATGCCAGCCCTCTGGTTGTAGCTTTGGGGGTTCCCCCTGCCCAGGACTGCAGCTAAGCAGACCCTGTAATACGGCTCTGGAGGAAGCAGGCTTGCACAGAAAGTTGTGCCTGCTGTTTCTCAAGATTTCTTTCCCAAAATAAGGCTGGCATTTGAGTTGAGGCATTGCCAGGTGAGTGCCCATGAGTTGGCGTTGTTGCATCAGCACTGAGCCTTGCCAAGACTGAAAACCACAGTCAGGATTTTATACTCAGCGTTCAGGAATGTGAAGTGGATGACACTGAAGAAAGAATTTCTGAGCTGTTTTTCTTGGCTGCTATCACAGGCATGGATAGTCTGTGGTTCTTGGGAAGATACCCTGGTAGGAGGTAGCATGGGGCTTGTGGGAGGGAGGGGTTTGATAGAGTTCTACTGCATCAGCCCTGGGGCTGAGGATTGAGAGCCTTGGGAGGAAATGGAGCATCACTCCACCACATTTGTCACTTTTGGAAATGCAGAGAGAATTGTATTTTCTAGCTCTATTTTTTCAGCTGCTCTTATGCATTTTCCCCCTTCATCTGTATTGGTCTGCTCTGCATGGAGACAATAGAGATGAAATAAATGGTTTTCCATGTTGGTTTGTGTTGTTTGGTTATTTAGTTTAGTTGGTTTGGGCTTTTTTTGAAGTTCCTACTTTTCTCTGATTTAAAAATTCAATTCAAATTTCATTTGAATTACAGATACATATCTCTGGGTTAGTCTAGAGCAGTCTGGAATTTGGGTTGCTGCCAAACTTTCCTCAGCCTTTCACAATTGAAAGAAGAAGTTCTAATCCAGTTTCTTCTTTCTGCTGCCATGGAACTGTTGTCCAGGAGCAGTGTGGTGCAGTCATAATTCTTGACTGCTGCTCTGGGTTCCCCAAAAAGCATCACCAAGTAAGTTTCTCCTCTTTCAGGGGAAAGCTTGCATGGTGACTACACTGTTCAGAGGGTTCTGCAACCACTCTTGGCTGTAATCGGTTATTTTTTTTAATCAAAAAACCTCAAGGCCTGTCTGGTTTCAGTTAACACTAAGCTGGATATCTGCCATGTAGGACAAAGGTGCAATCACCAAAGGTTGTGCGCAGCAATTGACCAGAAAGGACTAAAAGAAAATTCTCTACCCTTCAAAAACATTGGTTCAGAGCATTTTGGAAGTGTTTCATTTGGAAGATTTTCAGCTATAAGTGGTGCATTGCTCTCTCTTCTTACCCAAAGTCTTCTGTAAAAAGAAGGAAAACTGTAACCCAAGAGCTGGAAGAAGAGGAAGGCAGGTAGGTGATCAAGGGCAAGTCTGTGATTTTGCCAGGAATCTACATTTTGTAATCTCTGTCCCTGAATTTATCATGCCTGCACTCTTGGGCTGTGCTATGAGCCTCCCTCCCTCATAGCTTTTTCCTTCTCAAAAGTAATCAAAATTAACATGAATTCATCAGCTACCTGTTTCCCAGGCTCCATGAAGAATGGCTCTGACAAAATTGCAGTACCACAGAAAGGAGAACAATGAGAAAGAGTTTTATACATGGGAACTTTGTAAGATTATGGTGTTGCTGAAGCACCTGCCTTCTGAAACTATAGCCTGAGGGGCTCATGTGGAGAGTAGGGTGACATAATAGGATTGCAGACTTAGGAAATGGGACTATTTGGATCTGTCTAGGAAAGAGCTATTACAAGTGAAGGATTTTTCCATGTTAGCTAGAGCAGTAATTGTATTTGAAAATTATTTTTCATTCTTGCTGGAATGAAAAATAAGTGGAAGATTTAATTTAGCTGGTGTGTGTGAGAAAATTTTTTTGACAGCAGCTCTTTCCATTTGTCTGCCTTGAAGGCACTAATGTGCAGCTGCATGCATGGTAATCCCATCTGTCCAGTGCAAACTGCAGAAGAGGATCATGCAGAAATGTGGTTAAAACAAGCTTTAGCTGTGGCTGCTGCATGTTTCCACCGGGGAGAGGGCTCAGGGGAGATAAGCAGTACTCTGTTCTGAGCAGTGTTGCTGGGAGAGGTGCTGGGGAGGGTGTTTAGGTTGTGCTCGGTGTGGCCGAGAGACCAACAAGAGACAAGGGGGAGGTGGTGCTGGGGTGAAAGGATCGGAATCTCCTACAGCTGAACATTTGCTCCTGGGAAACAATTAAAACTACTTTAAAAAAAAAAAAAAAAAAAAAAAAAACACCAAAACAAAACAAAAACCAAACCCCTAAACTTAAGGGTTTTAAAACTGAACATTAAATTAGCAGTTCAGGCATAGCATATCACTAGATCATTTGATCTGGAAGCCAGAATTGATGAGATGATGCCCTAACAACTGGCTTTGGGGACTGACTGATAGTGCTGCAGCTGGAGGAACAAGTCCTATACAACAAGCGGGATCAGAAGGGATTTTGTGCCCCTATAAATGCTGCATTTAAGTAATGGCCTGGATTTAATCTGCTTCTCATTGCATAAAATAGATTGACATTTTTCAGCTTTTTCAGGCCTTATTTTCCATTAACTGATAATGAAGGGTTGAGGAGAACTCATAATCCAAATGCCAACAACTGATGTTGCGGGCTCTGTTTGTATTTCGTGTACATTTGAGAAACTGCTGGCTCCCGCGGCCTGACAGGGCTGCTCTGTGCCCTTCTGCCCTGGGCAGGCCAGCGGGACGGGCGAGTGCCGTGCCAGAGGAGGCCGCAGAAAGGCTCCGAGGGTCCGCTCACCCCTTCCTCCGCTCATCCATGCCCCGGCAGCTGCCCGCGGCCGCCCCCGCACCGCCTCGGACACGGGCTCTGCCAAGGCAGGGGTTGGCGGAGCAGGGGCCGGGCGCTGCGGCGGGAGCTCCGGGAGGCCCGTGAGGGGGATGCCGCTGTCCGGGAGCGGGCCCCAGCCCGGCGCGGCGCCGCGGCGCGGGGGGCGCGGGCCGCGGCTCCCTTCCGGGGGCGGTGCCGCGGGCGGCGGCCCCAGCCGGGCTGCAGGGAAGCGCCCGCCCCTGCCGCCCCCGGCGCGGTAAGATGGCGGCCGCGGCTCAGGCGCTGAGCGGCACCGGGCTGCTCCTGGCCGCCGCCGCCCTCGCCCTCCTGGCCGTGGCCATCGGCACCGACTCCTGGTACGAGACGGACGCGCGGCGGCACCGCGAGCGCTGCCGCGGCTTCGGCCACAAGCGCAGCGACCCGCCCGGCTCCATGTCGGCGCCCAGCTCGCACCTGCCGCTCCGCGCCCGACCCCCGCGGGCGCTGCTGCCCGGGCGGCCCCCGGCCCCCGCCCCGGCCGCCGCCGCTTCCGCCGCGCTGGACTCGCACTGCGGCCGCCGCTTCAACTCCACGGTCTCGGGGCTCTGGAGGCGCTGCCACCGGGCGGGCTACGAGCCGGACAGCGAGGAGCTCATCCGGAAAGGTGCGGGGGCGGGGGGCGGCGGCGGCCCCGCCGCTGTCCGTGGTGCTGAGCGCGGTGCCGGCGCGGCCCCGCCGAGGTGCCGGGGCTGCGGGCGGGGGCGCGGCTGCCGCTGCGGAGCACGGCCGGGCCGGCGGGAGGGCGCGGATGGAGGAGCCCCGACGGGCCCGTTGCTCCCGCTGGCCCTGGCGTGCGGGAAGCGGCGAGTGCGGCCCTAACCCTATCCCGGGGTCTTGTGCGCCTCCCCCTCTGCTAAAAATGCTGCAGTGCTGGGTGGGACCGCGTCCTCCGAGAGCCCCTTCGGGGGCCCAGTGCAGGGCCTGACTCTGGGTGGGCATCCTCGTAACCCTGGCACTTTCTTCTAACTGAGCACTGAGAAAGGTGCAGTGTTGTTCATAGCGCTGCGATTTTTGCACGAAGGTGAAAGGGACCTGTTGTTCCCGTTCTAGCATGAGGGAGTTCTCATTGCTGCAGTAGATTGTCAGGCTTTCAGATGGCAGATGTCACTCAGGGCCCCCAGGGTGACAGGAGAGAAAGCTATGGATCTTCTACTATTGTGGCACATGGTACAAAGCCAAGCAGGCCATGAAGTGGGAATAAAAGTCCTGCATTTGATGGTACAAATAACGTAGTGGGCTGACCCATGAAGTCAACGGGTTGTGTATGGTTAATGATAAATAACAGGACTTACTGTTCCAGCAGGTACATATTAGCACAGAGAGAGTAGGAGCTGGGAAAAGTGCTTCCATTGAGGCACAAAATGGAAATGCTATCTTAAGAAAGCAAGAGCAGTTCTTCAGCTTGGCTTCCAACTGTGACGCCAGTCCTGCACAGCAGAGGCTGGATAGACTGGCACTGTGAATCTCAGCTCGTCTTTGTCCCTTCTTTCCAATGCACAGCAGTGACTCTTACTTCTAGAAACTCTAGTGCTGTGTGCTTAGCTTCTTTCTCTATTTATTCTCCTAGGATCCATTTTATGTAATTTCGTTTTTATTTCCATGCTGAACTCCTTTCACTAAAAGGGAACTAATTAATTTCTTTCTATTAATTGTGGCTCTCATGTAAAATATTTATCTATTTTTTTGCTTCACATCAAGTAAAATGCTTTCAGCTCCCATTAAGATTAGCTAAGATGGGGGGAAGGGATGGGAAGAATACTAGTTTGGTCCTCAATACTTCTCTTTCTGAGGTATTTTCCCAACACTACAACAGTCACATAGAGAGGCTAGAGTCTGCATTCTGCATGCATGAGGGCATTAGAGGGTCGTGAATGGTCTTCCTCAGTGTTTGATATGTAAAACTGGAAGGACTAAATCCAGAATGTTTTGTCTACTTGATTTCTTTTTCCCCCCAGCTGTTCTAATAAAAGACCTTGCCTTTCCCTGCAAAAAGCCTTGCTCCCCTTATATTCTTTGCCTATTAGGTCTGCAGTTGCTACTGTAAAGATTTATGTGTCATCTTATAGAGGGAAATTATTAATAATAGTTCTTGTAGAATCAGATCTTTAAATAGATATGACTCTCTTATCCCTTCTCCTGACCTGCTTTACTAGCAGCCTTTCCTCATTCCCACTGTGTCTGTCTTTTCTCTGACAACTGTGATTAAGCAGCCTTTTCTGACTGATGGTCAGGTGTGGCTGCATCTGAGCTGTTCTCTCAAGCATGATACCAGATCTGGGGCTTCTGAAAAGGAAAAGCAGGTATTTTTTTCCCCTGGTGTGACCTGAAGATCACTACAGTGCACTGCTGAAAGTCCTACCCTCTCCTCAATTTGCATTAAGTTTTCAGCTATCTCTTTGATGAGACCTTTCTTAGTTCCTAGTATTCATTAATCTAGATATTTTTATAGGCTTTTAGTGACAGAGGAGTAAATTTTATTTTTTCTCACAGTTCTGTGGTAATTTTGGTTTGGGTTTATAGTCTCATTTTTTTCTAGTCTCTCTGGAATAAGATTTCTTTCCTTTCTGTGTCTCTCTTGAATTCTGAATAAATGACTTAAGTCCATAAATATGCATATCCATTTAGATAATTCAATGGATTTCTAGTTCTGTATTTATCTACTGCTATTAATACAAAGCAATTTCATGGAAACTTTCATACTTGAGCATTGTAGCTAATGATGCATGTACAAGCATCCATTTCTATATCTAGGATATTAAAAAAAGCAAAATATATTCACTTCATATATTTAAAAGGAAAAAACAAGTCAGAAAATGTAGTGCAAAACTGAGAGGTGGGAAATGTTTAAATGTAAGATGGGAATGATATGTAGGATTTTTCTTAAAATGTGAAATCACTGTTTTGGAACTGTGAAAAAATACACAGTTTCATTTAGAAAATACAATTAAAAGGCAAAAGAAGAAATAATGTACAAAACCACCTGGGGAAAATGGAGATTAGCAATCAGTTAGAGACAGAAGCCAAAGAACTGAACCATTTGGTGGAGAGACAGAGAGGATCTCTGTGCATATATAAGGAGGGGTTCTCTGAGTGTAAGAACCTGAGCATTACATGTCATCTTCTAGAGTCTGTGCTATGTGCATTCCACATTCAATAACTGATGCTACAACAAAAACCATCTGCATGGCTTTTGTAAGTAGTAAGGTCCTGCAGGGATTTATGATATCTTGTTTAGGGATCTTCTCTACCTATTAGTAGAGTAAAAAAATGTTGCTTGCAAAATGGTGACAATAGAAAATGATTAATTGGGAAAGGCCCATTCTAACAGGCTGCTTTGGGTAACTTGGTGGGCTCATTGAACAACATGTGCATTAACATCCCTAAATGGAAGGGATTAAAAAAGAAAAGGGATTTTATTGCTTTTCAGGCTTGCTCTGAAGCATATCTGGGGTGGGACAGGTAGATCTCCTATACACTGGGCAGAAAAGGCTCCTTGGTACCACGAGGTAGCTGAGAAAGTGAGGAGAGCCCCTGGATGCTTAAGCAGAGGAACACAATAGTTTGAGGCAGCAGTGAGGCCCTTGGGAGAAAACTGCTCAGTCCTGGTGTCTGTATTTCCCATTCTTTCCAGCTGATGATAAATTGGAAGAGTTACAGGATTGACTGTGAGGTCTGTAGAGGATCTATTACAGTGGCGTGTTTAATAAACATGATCTGTTTGGTCATGGCCCTTGGTAAGTATGATCTGTCAGTGTGATCTGTAAGAGTTCTTGTGGTATTTTGAAGGAAGGTTGATTTATTTGGTCTGGTGGCCCTTGGGTGATGATGTGGACCGAGTGAACACATGGCTGTGATGCTCCTCACAATCTTGGGCAGAAATGGTAGGAAAATGCCAGGGAGCTTCAATGGCCGCTTGGTCCTGGGGCATGAGGGAGGGGAGGGCCAGGCCTCACATAGTATTAAATTGTTAACTGGCCATGGCTGTTCATGGGCAAGGGGGGGTCTCCCAGCTGAGTGAGAATCAAACTGCTCTGATACTGGGCCATGGAGCAGAACTGAAAATGAACCCCTCCATTTCTTCATAAACCTCTGGCACATTGTGTAGAGAAAACCTTCATGTTTCAAAGTTGGAGACAGAAACTAAACTGGAAGTCAGGGTGCGCTAAGCCCAGGATTACAAACTGAATGTATCACAGTGAGGTTGGTGTTCCCATGTTTCTGGCAGCTTAGGAACAAGGGGCCTGTGCTCTGCCTGGGTATCTGGCTATTCTAGCAAGCATCCTCTGACCTTTCCTGTCCTTCATATTCAGTCAGGAGAAGGGACTCATCCAGAGACACTCACATGTACTCTTCCAAGCGTTGTGTGAGTTCCAAGGAGAACCTGTCTGCAGTTGCAATCCTGAGGGGTAAAAAAAACACATTGAAGACAAGGTGTTAGAAACAACGTTGGCTGTGAGAAGGCACAGGCATGTAGCTGGGCCATGAAAGTGTCATTGTGACACTGCTGGATGCAGTTCACTGCAGTTCATGTTTATTTTTTAATCAAGAAAACTGTACATGCAGTTTGACTCTCACAGTGTTCTTTTAAGGCCCTTAGAAATGCTGGGATCAGGCTGTCCATCTAACCTTTTTCTGGGATGTGTGCTTTATGGTAAGCTAATGACCTGTGCACCTGCCTCCTTCCATCCTGTATTCCCAATGTACTTGTGTGCCAAAACAGACAATGCTCACTTGTTGTTCACCACATGACTCTGTTCTATTCAAGCCCTTGTCTGAAGGCAAAGGTTTTAATTTTGGCAGGCTTTCTTATGGTGCTTGTCCAAGTGTGTTGTAAACAAAAGGGAAATCACTTTGCTAGCAGGTTTCTGAAATGGAGGGCAGGATGCTGTCCCTATTTTATAGACTGCAATTTCAGGTATGTAAGGCTCAGGTCCAAGGACTTACTGGAGTACCTTTGAAATACCTTTTACTTCACAATAACTTTGGGACTGCAAACCTGATTTTGATTTTTACTTTTTTTTCTTGAATACTCAGAGAACAAGGTGTTACATGACTTTAAATGCAGTCCTGTGGAGTACCTGACCATATTCGCATCAGATTTGCATGGCATCTCTGCAAGTGAGACCTAGAGATTCACTCAGAAAATGGGAAACATGAACTAGTGATGGCAAATGCAAACTCTAGCTACTGAAGGTTGCCTGGGTGCGTGTTACAATTTTCTGGGTGAAAGTGGGTAGATATTCACCTGAGAGATCACCCTCACTGCTTCCCTGATCCCATTACTCTCTTGCCTGCCTATTTCAGCAGTTCCAGCACATCTACAGAGAGAGGCCTCCCTGGTTCTGCCTTTAGTGGCTCACACCAGAGTGGGTCCAGCCTGTGCTCTCGGAAAAATGGAATCTTGTTGGAAAAATGGCTTGCGCTGGTGTAATCAAAGGCTGTCACCAAGCCTGTGGATTAGCAGTCAGCACTGAGCAAAAGCCCTGAAATCTGTGCACTCCTGAGCTTTTTTTTTTTTTTTTGCAAACTTGCTTTTTTAATATAATTGTATGTGCTACCTATATAAAATTAGCACATTGAATTCTGGGGAGGAAAGGATTAGGAGGACACTTTTTAAACCAGAGGCAGAAGGAATTGATATCCAAGAATTTCTAAATAGCCAGATTTGTATGAGAAGGTGGAGAGGTTTTAATTTTAGTTTACATGTTAAACTCTTGCAATAATAAAGAGCAAATATTTTTCTCAGTGACGTCTTAGCTGAGAAGTCCATAGCTTTGATCATAAGGGATGTATGTCTCTAGTCTTTGCTTTTTTTTTTAATGAGCTATAAAAATAGTAATCCTTGCTCTTGTTTAAAATACTGCTTCATATGTACTACTTTTATGATCAGGAAGTGTAAGTGCATAGATCATACTTTTAATGAATCCAGTGCATTATAATCTGAAATCTGATGCCATTAGTTTGTTCTATATACGTATTTCTCAACAACACATGCAAGTCATGTCAACATTGAAATTGAGTTCAGTCAGCAGTTACAGGAAATTTGATTAGATACTGTGATGTGCTGTATATGGCCTAAGTTCTTAACTCAGATGTGTGCAGCCTTTGCAAATGAACTGGCACCCTCTTTCACTGGGTTATCCTGCTGATCATTGGCTCGGGTGGCTCTACAGCCTTGTCCTGAGGGAAGTGCAAGGAGGGAGCACTGCTCAGCACAGAGGGCCACTGGCTGCAGGTGAAGGGCAGCAACTGTGTGTGTGGTGTACAGCTGGAAGTGCTCTGTGGTGCTGGGGGAGCAGCAGGGAGCTGCAGCAAGGGAAGAGTGTGGTGGGAAGCACAGCTGAGAATGGGAGCCACTTGAAATGGGAGGAAATTCAGATCATCTTTCCCTCCCTGGCCTGATGGCTGGAATTGCCTGGACCTCTCGTATGCAATTTATAATCTTGTGAAATGGGGGCTTCCTCTTTGCAGCTCCTTGCAGAAACCAGGTCAGTACAGTGCCAATGAACATTGTTAGAGAACAAAATCATGCTTCTTGTTGCTGTGGGAGCCACACGAAGCTCAGTTCTTCTCCTGGGTTTTCTAGTGTCCTTTGCAAAGCTGATCATTGAGTCTGCAGCTCCCTGCTACTGTTTGTTCACCAGCTTAATTAGCTCACTGGCCAGTTGATTGTTTTTGAATGGTTCTTCTGCTCCAACATTCAAACAGTGGTAATGACCCTGTGGGCATTGTTTAGGAGGAACTTCTTGTACTATTTAGCTCTTTTACCTTTCTGGTTGTTGTCTTCTACCCCACCATCCATGTTTATTCTCCCCCATTTTCTAAATGAAAAATCCCTTTTGAGAAGAGCATGCTTGTAAGTTCACATCTACATCTGAGGTGCACTTTTCTTTCAGCTATAATGGAAACAAGCCTACCTGGGTTCACTGTTGTTCACTGAAAGTAAAACAAAGAGCCAATGAATATTGGACTGAATTCAAAAGATTCTCCTATGCAGTTCACTTCCCAGCATTAATTCAAAATTTTCAAAGTGTTTCAACTCTGTCTTCTTAGAGATGAAGCAGTCCTGTTGGTACTTGGCCATGTTCTTCTCTCCTTAGACATCCCAAAGAGATCATAGCAGTTCCTCTAGAAAGCTTCTGGAGATGTTTTTGGTGACTGTCATTGCTGTTTAACTTCAGCTGTTGCTTCTTGGAGAGTCAGCACCTGGCTCCTGCTTTGCTGGTGTTTCTTTGTAGGTTCTCTCCCCTCCTAATCCCAAAGCCTTTGAAGTAAACAGCTCTTTTCTGGTTACATTTGCTCTGTTACTGAACTAAGGCTTCCCCTGTGCGAGCTCTGCCGGGCCAGCCAACTCAGCAGCAAGTGCAAGGCACAGGGGTTTCATGCTGTTTCACGCTGATGTCTCTTTGCAGGAGTTATTCAGCGCTGCACTGCTGTGAAGTACCACTACACCTCCAGCTCTCTGCCTCGCAACTTACCCATCAACATCACCAACACCATCCGGCAGGATGAGTGGCACGCGCTCCGTAAGTAGCCCAGAGCAGGGCACAAGAATGTTTGCATTTCTTAATGCCTTAATGCAATGCCAGCTGAGGGCTCAGAATCACTCGTCTGAGCATGGCACCGGGCTCTGAGCATAGATACAGATTGATTAGTGAGGAAGTACAAGCAGCCAGCTGTATCATTGGAAGGAGACATGACATTTGGATTCAACATAGCCCCTGTCATGTGAGAGTCAGTGCCAAGGGAATCCTAGTTCAGATGGATACTGAACTAGGAGGAGACAAGAACAGCAGTTTTACTGGGGATAACAAAGTGCTGTTCATGTCACTGGTACCCAAGGTTTTTTTTTAGAGCTTGTTACTGGAGTTGTTCCCATAATACTGTATTGATCTGCTGTCTGCTTCTATTGTCTCACTACTCCTCTTTTCAGTTCACATTGTTGCCTCCCATGCACTAATCCTTTAGTCTTCTTCAGTGTCCCCTCTTGCTTCTTTTGCTTCTATTTTCAGCAGACACTCCCCTACAAACTCTATCCCAAAGAAAGACACCATACCAAATAAAAGAAAAAAAATCCCTTGCAGTACTAACATGAGTTCATTATGCACCCCTTCTGTCCCATGCTGGAGAGTATTTGGCTGGTAGTCCTCTTGATCAGGACAGAAATGCTCTGCAGTTGCACAGTGCCCAGCACAATGGAGTCAATTTAGATGGAATCCCTTAGTTTCAGTGTAATGGGAAAACTATTTACCTCAAAGAAGCTACTGGAGGAGAAGTCCACGGTTGAAGTATAAACTTTAGAACCACTAAATCCACATCTGTCTGGACTCTCCCCTGGCTGTTCTCTCTAGGTGCTGCCACCTTCATGTCTTTTGTCTTGCTTTTCTCCTTTTTCTTTCTTCAGATCTGCGGAGGATGACAGCTGGCTTCATTGGCATGGCAGTCTCCATCATCCTGTTTGGGTGGATCATTGGTGTGCTGGGCTGCTGCAAACAGCAGGAGCTTATGCAGTACGTGGCTGGGCTGCTCTTCCTAATGGGAGGTGAGAGCCTTTTGCTTCTGCTCCTCAAGTCACCACATTCAGTATTACTGTCTTGTAAAAGTAATGTCAGCAACAACACAGAGCAGTTACTTAGTGCAGCAAACTCTCAGCACAGTGCAGTTACCACTCCAGGACCTGTGCTTGCATGGGTATTACATGTTTCTCAGTAGACCCCACTGTATGTGCATGAGCCTTCTGCTCTAGAGAGCTGGTGTGTAGCCACGGGGACCATGTGCACAATGAGCACAGTCCTCTGGCTTGTTCCACGTGTGCAGCCTGTGGCTCCTGTCAGACAGCTCAGCTCAGTTTTCCCTGGGAATCGTAACAAACAAACATAAGTTAATGTAGAGCACCTTTCTGGTACTCAAAGATGCTTAGATCTTTGTGTAGTGATGAAGTCCAAACCCAGCCAAGCCTGGGAGAACACTGGCCCAGTGATAAAGAGTGTGAGTTCAGTGCTTGCCAGGGCTGTTACATCCGTTTGTCCTGGGTGGGAGCAGACTTTCTGTATGGCCAAAAATTTTTCTGAACGTTGATTTTTCAGCTCGAAAATGGGCAGTATAGACCTGGAGTCTAGTGTACTAGTGTATATTAAACATACTAGAGTGCCTTGTGCCTTCTGAGGCTTTTTTCTCCTCTCTATAGGTGTTCAGTGAATTTGTAGCAGATAACAAAAACCTGGGCACTCTCTATGGGCCTAGGGTACAGCTGGCAGAAGTCTGGGTGTTCCTAGTGGAAACCAAGCAGTGCTGCGCTTTGCAGCCCTGGGACTCAGTGAGCTAATTACCTTTGATAGAAGGAACTGCCCAAGTACTGTCTGGAACGTTAGTCACTGGAAATAGTCTCAGGAGAATCAAAGCATGATGAACTGAGTTCAAAATTGCAATGAAAGGAGATAAGGCAATATTGGTTATTTGTGAAGTGGGGTATCCTGTAGTCCTACATATTTTCCCTTTTTTTTTTTCTCCGCCTTATAAGGAGAGTGGCTGGTAGGACTGCAGAAGAGACCCCAAGGGTAATTCTTGATTTTGAAAATTCATGACTTTGAAAATACAAGGGAAAAAACCAGAGCATAATTAACCTGTCTGAGGGCAGTGTAGAACCCTCTTGCTTTTCTCCTGCAGGTACTTGCTGTATCATCTCACTCTGCACATGCGTAGCTGGGATCAATTTTGAGTTATCCCGCTATCCTCGCTACGTCTATGGGCTGCCAGAGGACATCAGTCATGGCTATGGCTGGTCCATGTTCTGTGCCTGGGGGGGCTTGGGCCTCACCCTGCTGGCTGGGTTCCTCTGCACATTGGCCCCATCACTCAACACCTCCCGGGCATCCGTACAAAAACCCAGACAAGAAAATGGGGCCGTGTGACCCCAGAGGGAGTGAGGAGAGACTCTGGAAAGCGCAGCCTGGGCAGAGCTGTGGGTTAACACCAGGAAGAGGTGGCATGTCAGCGCATGGAGAGCAGTGCCAGAGCTGTTGAAATGCCAGCCCATGGGACACTGCTACAGCCTCCAGTCGCAGACACGGACATTGCAAGTAACTCCAGGTTTGAATTATTGGCAACTTGATCTTCGATGGTTTAAGGGGGACAGTTCTTTCAATTTGTTTTTCTTCTGTTTACAAGGGATTAAGTCCAAGGTTGTGTCTTTTTTTGTGCTGTTTTTTGAACTGTACCTCCATGGTCCTGTTATTGTCCAGTTGTAAGGGATGTTTACGCACCAACTCTATTGCTGCAGGTCTGTGTAATTCAGACCCAATTTAGGGCAAGGAGCTAAGTGAAGTTGGCTTGAACACTTTTGCAACAGGCATGTCTAGTGTTGGCTCAGGCCATCCTTTCCCAAAAGAACCTTGATCTAAGCTGAGGTTTAGGCCAAAGAATTAGCCCATTCTTAGTATTTATTTAAATCAGAAACCTGTGCTATTCCATGCTGTGGATTCAGCTCTTTACTCACTACTCCAACTGTTTGCAAAAGGAGCTAGCTGTAACTGAGCAGCAAGACTCCAAGTAAACTCTTACGGACTTTGGGAAAGCAGAGGAAAGTTTTTCTCAGCTTCTTACACAGTTAAGGTTACTCATTTGGCTAACTTAAATACCCTCGTTTTAATGGGGAGATGTATGCAACATGCAGCTTTTAACTATTCCACCAGAGGTACATTTCTCAAAATATATCATAGTTTGAGCTGCCAGGATCAGCTTTCACTTCTGAACTAACTTGTGGGTGCAACTCCTGTTCTGTGAAAGGAGATGAGTAATTCTCCCTGAGCTCAACAGTACTGCTAAAATAGCAGGTGTACAGCCCCCTCTAATATTAGTGTCCAAAGGAACCACAGTGTATTTTCCTCAGGAACGTGTGGCTTCTGTTCAGTTCTCCACTCACCCCCTTCCAATGTCAAATGCCCCCGAGCACAGCGTGTCAAGAACACGCATGTTCTGCTGGAACAAGATCCCTCTCCAAAATGAGCACTAAGGACCTTGGTACCAGCACAAGTACTAGGGCTAACTCAGGAACATCAGCCAAAGTACTTTGGAGTGCATTTTTCTTTCATTCATCTATTCTTTTTTTCTCTCACATCCCCGCCCCTCTCCCAAGTGTCCAAAAACTGCACAGGTAAAGATGAGATGGCCAGCATATGGAGATGTTTACATTGTATTTAAAATACAATACAGTGGCATGTAAGATACTTAATGCTAAAGTCAGTGTATTTATGAAAAGTGTAATTTTTAAATGGAAGTTGTAATTCTCAACTGGCATTAAAAGTACTGAAAGACTTGCTCAGTGGATGAAACCTCGAATTCTTTATGACTAATGACCCGAGTGATTGACCAGAGAGCTCATATCCATACCAGCAACAGTGTTACAGCTTCAAGAGTTAAGTTCAACTGACGAAGTTAAAACATCATTCATGTGCGAATTGTGTTCACCCTTGCAAAATGAGTGTTCAAAAGTTTCAAGGCTAACAAGGCTGTAGGCTGTTCACTGGCTGCACAGGCAAGAACTGGGAATGCTGTGTGAGCTGCAGGTCATCAATGTCACAGTACACTTACTGCAGTATAACCTCTTGGTCCTCATGCAGAAGTAGCAGAGCAGGATTTAATCCAGTTCTAGCTGGAGGAGGGTCCAAAGGCAGCATGATGGGCACTGTGGACAGGAGGCTTTCAGCCTCCCTCACACATATGTAGGACCACCAAGCACGGGCAACAGCCCCAACACATCACGGATTTGTTTTTAAAGGGAAAAAATGTTTTATTTTTTCCAGACACAAAGTAGGTGATACAGTCCAGTCTGCTCCTGTCCTCTGCCAAGGCCACAACCTTGACTGGGCAGAGATCAGGCATAGTACTGCAGATTGGCTTTTTTCTTTGCTTGAACCTCCAGGATTCCTTCCATGTAGTCCTCGTGAGTGAGCTCTGTAGCTCCACGGCGGAGGGCAATCATCCCCTGCCCAACGAGACAGTATTTAGAGAGGGAATGTGAGCACCACACCAGTTCTAAGTAATTACTCCATGCTAGCTTTCCCATTTCCCTCCCATCAGTGCTATTCCTATAGAGGAATACTTACCGCCTCGACACACACAGCCTTGCACTGGGCTCCATTGAAATCATCTGTGCAGCGAGCCAGTTCCTCATAGTTCACATCAGGGCTGGTAAGAGCAGAGGGGAAAAAAGTCTGAGAGCATATACTGAATATAAAAAGCAACACAGCGAGTTTCCTCAACAGTGAGCTCCCAACAAGTGACTGCAAACCACTTCTCAGCTCTGAGGTATCATAGTGAGTGACAAACATAGCCCCAGAAGGCCATACCTGACATTCATTTTGCGTGAATGAATCTGCATAATTCTGGCTCTGGCCTCCTCATTAGGCATTGGGAACTCAATCTTCCGATCTAATCGTCCAGAGCGGAGCAAAGCTGGGTCCAAGATATCAACCCGGTTGGTTGCAGCAATCACCTAAGTGGAGTAGGATCATCAGTGTGAGGCACCTGGAAGACAGGCCTATTCTCCCCAAAGGTTCACCAAGCTTCTTCCCTGGACATCGTATTCCACCCCCTGCTAGAGGGCCCTGCACCTCAGCAGCACTCCCTCCTAGCTCCCAACCTTGACTTGTGTGTTGGGCTGGAAACCATCAAGTTGATTAAGCAGCTCCAGCATGGTCCTCTGCACCTCCCGGTCACCGGCCTTCTCACTATCAAACCTGAGGGGAAACAAGGGTAAAACTATCAGCGTGGACCTGACCACCCTGTCCCTGTGTTTTTAAGCACATCAAAACACAGAATAACTGCAGTTCACGCTCCTTGGCTGAGGTGTTCCAATTTTTCCTTCAAACTACAGTCCTACTGTGATGAGGACTGCAACTTGAATAACTGTCAGCAACACCTAAGACTGACTTAGTCCTTAGAGCTGAATGGGGCTTATGTTGTCCAGGCCCAAGTAGTAAATGAGGGTGAACATCGCCAGGTGCCTGCTGCAGTGATCAGAACACAGTTTTATACAGCAGGAGGCTATCAGACAGATCCCAAGTCTGATGAACTTCACTCCTGAGCCCAAGGATTGTGGCAACTGCTATCCACCTGTGACAGCGTTCACACTCTCTGAGCAGGCCATGCTTTAAGAGGCTCTGCTCACATACACAGGCAAAGGAGGCTGCTAGGCAGCTCCCAACAAGTTTACATGGACTACAGCTCACCTTTTAGTGCCAATGGCATCCAGTTCATCAATAAAGATGATGGAAGGAGCTTTTTCCTTTGCAAGAGCAAAAGCATCGCGTACCAGCTTCGCTCCATCGCCAATGAACATCTGCACAAGTTGTGGACCCGCCAGCTTCAGGAACGTAGCCTGGGAAGTGATAGAGAATCCTAGGCCTCACTTCTCAATAGGGTCAGCTCTGAGTACTCTAAGCCCTTAATTAAAACAAGCAAGCAAGCAAGTAAGACAGGAAAATCCCAGCCTTTGTAACACCAGTTTGTGTGTATGACCCTCTTCCCCTGGAGGTGCTCTTACTCTTTGTCAGGTAGTATTCTACAGCAGCACACACTTCCACAGGTTCCTTTTACCTTGGTCTGGGCAGCACATGCTCGAGCTAAAAGTGTCTTCCCTGTTCCTGGAGGCCCATACATAAGGACTCCTTTGGGTGGCTGTATACCCAAATTTTCAAATTTCTCCTTATGATTCATTGGCAGGACAATGGCCTCCACAAGCTACAACAAAACAAAAATATTAATACGTAAACCCATTCTTCTCCACAGATCCAGGCTGTCTGCTTTTGAGCTGAAGTTGAAGGACTGTTGTCCACAGTCACACCAGAAACTATACACAAAGTATCACCTCTTGGATTTGTTTATCCAGCCCCCCGATGTCACTGTACTGCTCTGTGGGCCTCTCATCCACCTCCATGGCTTTCACCCGTGAATCATATTCAGTAGGCAGAGTCTCCAGGATCAAGTAAGAGTCTTTGTTCACCCCCTGTAAACACAAGTCCTTTGCTTTTAACAAGTCCCTCATATAGCACTTAATAAACATGCAATCAAAACTGATTTACTAGACTTCAAGGATGCAGAAATAACCAGCTTTGACACTGGCACTCATCACCCCAGCTTGGCAGAGTGCAGAATGCCACAGTTAACCTACCACATTTAAAAAGAGTGGTCCACACTCCAGTTTGCTTACAATACAAACGACAGGGTTTAGAACACTTAAGAAGTGATCTCTAAACTTTCAGCACCTAATTGTATGTATAAAGGACACACACCCCAAACTGTTTTTCTTTACTACAAAACTAACTGAACCCATAATACCTTTGTATTAAAATTTTAGTAGACAAATGGTCTTGGGGAAATCTGGACAGATTTGTCTCCTTTCTTAAAAGCAAGACATACGCAATTTTCTGGCCACTGTCATATCTAACTGTCACAACAGAATCACTCACCACCAGATCTCCAGGCTTCAACTTCTCAGCATCAACCAACCCAATAACAGGCAGGAAATATGTCTGTAAAAAAGAAACCAAAGTAAGCAAAACCACATGTACTAGGAGAAGGTCCTTTGCATCACTCCTCTCACCTGGTTGGGCACATGGGTCTTACCTGACGTGTAGAGGTCTTGATCACAGCACACTTGCCCTTTCTCTGGGAATCCAGGTCAATGTTTGCTCCATCCTCCTCCTGGTCATTGGGGTCAACATCCAGCAGCTGAAAACCAGGGTGAAAGAGTTCATGACAATGTAACCAGGCTAACTGGATGACCCCAGGATTAATGCTTCTAAAATACACACACTGGATGAACTGAAACTTTCCACCATCCATCAGCAGTAGAATCCTGAAAACATTAAAGCCCTCCTGTAAAAATTGATTTCTTCCTTTCCTCATGAAGCAGCACGCAACAGTGCATAGAAAGACATTACAAAATTCAGAACGAAGTAGTAGCTAATGGCATTGATTCCTTCTCCCATACAGCAGCTCACATTAAGGCTTAAGCTCATTAAGTTTTAAAACAGTAGTACAGACCAATCCCGTTTTTAAAAATAGCAAAATATCAGCTGTTTTTCCTATCATCAAAGTACTGAATCACAAAAAGAATGTGATGGAGTAACAGAGCCCCGGCCTTTCATTTGCTGTTTTGCAAGTTTCAGAGAGCATGTGTCAAATTTCATATGCTCCAGGGCTGTGTCACCCTCTGATGGTTGTTAGGTACAGATCAACAGTACCCAAAGCCTAAGGAATGACCCATGCAAGTGGGCAAAAGAAGTGCACTTTCAGGTCACCAACAAAACCAACAGAAAAACCTCGGAGTCCTGGCTCTTGCAGCATCAGTAGTCTGAGAATACTCCATGTCTTGAATCCCTGATGAGTTCCCTGGCTTTCTCCCTCCCACTATATACTGCACACACTTCTCACATTGCTGTGTAAGAGCCCATCACTCTCACCTCAATAACATTGGAGACAAGGTATGGCAGGGTTTTGTTCACTTTGATTTTCTCACTGTTCTCTTTGATCTTGTCTTTCATGGCCTGGAGCTCGTGGGTCACTCTCAGTACCTCACTCTTCATGATCTGCAATCGGTACACAGAAGAAAGAAAAAGGAATAGTATCAGAAGACTAAGGCAAGATGAAATTAATACATTATTTCAAAATATTAGTTACAGAAAATCTAAGTCTGAAGAATAAAGGGAAATGTAATACAAAACAAAGCAAATCCAGCAAATTAGCCAAAATTTGTTAGGACTCAAGGCTACGCAGCCCATTCTGGTCTCTAACTAATCAATAACCCCAAATAATTTTTTCCCAGTGTCACTTGGTAGCTTTAGCCTAATCAGTGCAACAGCTTACAGGGTTGCAATGTGACCTATATAACAATATGGCCCAGATACGGCAACTGTGGTTTCGTTGTGATATTTTAACATATACAGATACACAAGTAACTACATATACACACCAATTTTAGTTATGTTTGGCAAGGGGGTTGGAACTAGATGATCTTTAAGGTCCCTTGCAACCCAAACCATTCTATGATTCAGCCTGGAGAAGAGAGGGCTCCAGGGAGACCTCATGGTGGCCTTTTTGTATTTAAAGGTGTCTTGTAAGAAAAATGGGGACAGAATTTTTAGTAAAACCTGTTGCAATAAGACAAGGGGTAAGTGTTTTAAACTTAAAGAGGGTAAATTTACACTAAATAGAAGGAAGAATTTTTTTACAATAAGGACAGGAAAACACTGCAACAGGTTAGACAGGGCTCTGAGCAACCTGGTCTAGTTAAAGACATCCCTGTTCGCTGCAGGGGTTGGCCTTTAAAGGTCCCTTCCAACCCAAACTATTCTATGATTCTGTGACCCTACTAACTATAAGGGGAAAAAAAACCTCTAAGAGAGTAAGTTCTGTACTCCCCATCCAACAGTGAGTAGTACATTTATACCCAACACTAACGTACCCAGCACACGTGTCTGCAGTGCTGTCTGACTGGCACCAAGAGGCCTTTTCCTCCCTTTCCTGGTTAGTCATACAGTGTGCAAACACAGTTTCTGATCCCCACTGAAGTGACTGGAGCACCAAGAGCTCTCAGGAGAACTGGTCACACCTGAACCAGTGTATGTGATTCTGTTCAATTAGGAAATCCACTCTTCACTAAGAAACTATATTTTTAGAAGTCTTTATGCCTAAACATCATACTGTGCTGTAACACATTCACAGGACAGAACTGTTACAAGAGCCAATACAGAATCTATGTATATAGATATATATCTACATGTCTATAAATAAAAATGAAAAAAACTTAATAAATTTAATAAAACACAGCCTAGAAAACATTCCAGGAAAATTGCCTGAAGGGAGGGTTCTGACCAACATTTTGCAATTATAATGCTCTAACTATAAAATGAAGAAGGCTACTTCTACTCCTTACTGTATTCTACAATTTAAAAGTAAGACACATATTTACTTTTACTGTTTTTAATGAATAATAAAGAATAACTTTAAAGTGAGTCAGAATTACTTGTGGAGCCTGAAGCAGTATTGGATGAAGATACTCTGTAGCATTTATGAAATATTTTATCTCAATACTGCTAACACTGAGCAGCAAACTTACTCGAAATTTTTAAGTGCTCTTCCATGCAAAACGTGTCTATCTAGAGAGGTCTATCTACTTAACATTTTCATGAATGAACAAGCAAGAGGATGGAATGCGTTCTCATCATGTTTGCAGATGACACCAAATTGGGGGGCACAGTCTCTGTGTTCAAAGCTGCCACACAGAAACCTTACAAAATACGAGGACACATGCAAAGCCCTGCACCAGGGAGGGAAGTGCACCTTGCAGTGACACGTGCTGGTGGCTGTCTGGCTGAGAAACGGCCCTGGGGTCTCCATAAGACAATAAACTGAACAGGAGGCATGAATGTGCCCTGACAGCAAGGGTGACAAACTGCATCTTCAGCTGTACTAGCAGGACTGTAGGCAGTAGATGGAGGGAAGTGTTCAGTCCCCTTTATTCAACAGTTTTAGATCCTACCTAGAGCACTCGGTCCAGTTTTGGCCCCCCCCCCCAATACACTGATAAACTGGACTGAGTTCAGCATGGGGCCACCACGATGGCTGGGGGCTGGAGCATGGGCCCTATGAGAAACAGCTGAGGGAAGTGGGTTTGTTCAGCTGGAGAACAGAACCTCTGGGGAAGGAAAAAAGAAAGTTCAGTCAAAAAGACTGAACCAGACACTTCACAAGAGTACACAACGGGCAGATGAAATAACAAAGACTGAAACAGGAGAGGCTCAGCCTGTATGCAAAGCATATCTTTATCCCCACGAGATCTGTCAAGCAGTAGCACTGAACACCCTGAAAAGCAGTGCAATATCTATCTTTAGAGGCTTTCAAGATCCAACCGGATAAATCCCTGAGTAGCCTGGGTTATGGCTGACCCTGCTTTGAGAAGGAATTTGGCCTGGAGGTCTGCTCAAGTCCCTTCCAACCTGAATTACCCAATGATCCTACAGAACAGACTTCCCCCTCCCCTGTGCCTAGGAAGCAGGGAGGGCCTGTGTAACTTTAGCTAAAGCATCCATGGCTGTGTCGAACAACCGACCCCTCAGCTTCCTCGGGTCCATGCTCTTCCAGTGCTTCTTCCCTACCTGCGCGGCTCAGTATTCCTCAGTCTGCCGTTCTCAATTCAGTTAATCGTGTTTAATTTTTTGCCGTCCCCGTGGCTGCGCTAACCCGCCCGCCCCGAACACCAGCAGCACAGAGCTCCCAAGGCAGGGCGGCCCGGCTGCGCTCCCCGGCCCGGCCCGGCCCGGCCCGGCCCGGCCCGGCCCGGCGCGGCCCCCGCCGCTACCTTGATCTCGCTATCCAGGAGGCGGGTGCGCTGCACGATCTCCTCCGTGGACATCTTCAGCACCTCCTCGCCGACGCCGTCCTGCGGGGGCACAACGGCAGCGTCACCCTCGGCCCGCTCCGCGCCTCGCCCCGGCCCCGCCGCCCCCGGCCCCGGCCCCTCACCTCCGACTCATCCCACACCGACGCCATGTTTCCGCGGGGCAGCGGGCGCGCGCACCGCGCGGCGGGTTGGGGGCGGCAGATTCCGCACTGCGGATTCCCGGCGGCGCAGGGCGGGGAGCGCCGGGAAGGGCGGGACGGGCGGCCCGGGGGCTCCGCGCACCCTCCTCTCGCCCGGCGCTGCTGCCGCCGCCCCGATCGCGGCCCCCGCCGCCCGCGGCCGTGCCGAATCTGCCGGCGGGGCGGGGCGCGGAGCGGAGCGGCAGCGGGTCACGTGCCGCCCCCAAACCTGCTGAGTGATGGCGGCGGCGCCATGGCGGGGCGGGGCGGGGCGGGGCGGGGCGGCGCCCGGAGCCCGGCGCTGGAGGCAGGCGGGGCGGTGTCCGGGAGAAACCCTTTATTACAGTCAGTGCCCGTACACAGCAGCGAGGGGAAGGGAGCGGGGCCGGGCCCCGCGCAGAGGGGGCGCAGGAGGCCCCCGCCAGGCACAGCCTGAGGGGGCCCGGGAGCGGCTCCGTCGGTCCCCGCCGAGCCCCGCGGTAGGGGCGGTCAGACGTAGCCGGGCTTCACCGACAAGCGGCGGCAGTTGGGGCAGCCGCGGGTCCCGTTGGTCTGGAGGCACCTGCAACGGGAGGAGGTCGGGTTGGGGGGGCTCTCCGCGGCCGGAGGCTCCCCTGGGGCCGCTGCACGGCTTTGTACGCCACAAAGCTGTTCCCCGTGGGCCCTCCCGCCACGGGCAGAGATTGGATCTCTTTCCCGTTCTTCCACGGAGGCACTTCCACAGGTTTCTCTACAAAAGTTTGCTCCTGTACTGCTGGAGACAGGTCCACAGAGCTCATCGGGCATCTCTCACTGCCCAGTAGTTTGATCCTAATTCTGGTGTCAGTGTGAGATTTTGTTTTTATATTCTTGGTTTTCAGATCAATGTGTTTTGTAACACTCATGTTTTTTCTACAATAAAATGGTGATACAGCTTACTTCTTTCATGGCGGTAGCACGATAATAGGCTGAACAACTTCTTCACGTCTGTGTGCCACTAGCCAAGGAAGAAAGTGAGGGGGCTTGGGAAAAATCCAAACGGCCCCTGGGAGCGAAGAACCGATTCCCCAGGAGGAATCAAATAATGTGTGAACTGGGCTGACCACGTGCAAAGTGAGTACATCAGTGAACAATCATTTAGAGCACAGAAGTGGGAGTGTGATGGATATGATGGCTGAATCTCACCCTCCAAGGCCATGAGACTCAGCACTGCAATGGGATCCTGCAAGGCAGGATCAAGATATAGGTAAGCAGGTAATCAAGACAAAGACCTGTGAAACAGCATGCATAGGACTACTCTGGGCATAAGGAGCTCTTTCCTATGACTAATGTCATGACAATAATATTTAGTACTTCCAGCTAATTACTTCAAGTGGAAGAAGTGGGAGCAAGGTAGTGCCTGGAGCTGGTTGTTCTTCTCGCCAATGGACTCTCCACACATGCCACAGTACAGCTCCATCTCCTCCACACATTCATGGAACTTCACTACATGGTCACGCAGTTCTCGCTGCTGCTCCTTTGTGCGATAGATCTTTTCACACAGGCAGTGGAGCTTCAGCAGGCCAAGCTGCATGTGAAGGACAGAAACATAAGAAAAACGGACAACAGGGTGAACACAGACGAGAAACAGGAGTGGAAATGCTACAGCCCCGTCAGCCAGCTGGAGAAACATCAGCAGGTCTAAACACTTCCTGCCATTAACCCTTCTCCTTTGCATCACAAAAGGTAACACCAAGGTTTGAGACACAGCAGCTCTTCCACTCATAGTTTCCCTGAGCCACCCATGACATACAGTGTATTTCACTTTCCTTTGCCTACAGCCAGCACACAGTGCAGCAGCTGCTCAGGGTAACAATGTTTTTTAAGAAGAGACCTCTAATAGTCTAGTTCTCTGTTTCATACCCCATTTTCGCTGCGTCCCATTCCCCTTTGCCTATCCCATTGTGACTCCTCTGTCACTTTTCAGTCTTGCATACTGATGATAATCTGTGCAACTGCCCATAACCAAACACCTCATGACAAAGCAAATCCCAGGCATTCACTGGTTAATAGGAATGCTAATGAGCAACAAGAAGTCTGGATATTTCAATGTCTGACTTCTTATATTGCCTGACACAAGACTATGAACAATGCTGAAAAGAAGCTGTAGGATCCTACCTTGTTCCCTAGTCCCTCTGCCAGCTCCTGTGCCTTTTCAATGCTTTCCAGAGCCTGTGAATGGAGAGCACTTGTCGTTAGTTCTCAGTCAAATATATAAAAACAGGCTCATATGAATGTCCTATGAGAATTACTAAAAAAAAGAGCTAAAGACGTACAGAGTAAAATTTGGATAAACAAGCATCACTGCAACTCTGGAGAATCAAGAAAGCTTTCTGGCAGATTTCCCTCCCCTCCCAAAAGTTAATCCATGAGAAAAGTTTGGTTTCTGAAAGACCACAAGTAATGCAAGAGCTACATTTCTGTTCCAGACACACAGTGTCAGTGTTGGCAGAGGCTGGTCCCCAAGCAGAGAGAATACAGACTTATTTAAACTCAGCCCCACATGCTCATTGGGGCTGGGATGGAGCACAAGCAAAGCAATCCTTGTCCCTGTCCTACCTTGCAGGCTCAGTAAGTGTTGGGCAACTCCAATTTCACTTGCACAAGAGGTGAGGAAAGGGATTACCAGCACCCATACACCACACTCATCCATTTCTTCCCTGCTGTTCATATATCCACCTTGCCTCACTTAACAGAGGGTGTGATGTAGGAGTGTTCTGCTATCCGTTTTTTAAATCTGAAGGAATTACTTAGCATAGCAGCTGTCATACCAAATGAGTCCCTACTTTCCCTTAGATGTCACAGTGTTCCTTGCTGTTCTGATAATTAGTCTCTCTTTTCCAGAACTATTGAGATCTGCTCCCTATTTGTCCAGGGGGAAGAAGAGGTCTCCCTTGTGATGCAGCAGTTTTCAGGAGGAACATTATAAAATTTCTACCCTATAATTTGGCATTACTGCTATTGTAGGAGGAGAGGAGCAGATGAGATGCAAAAATGCACTGTGAATGCAGAAGGAGATGGCATTAGACCTGTGGTGGCAGCAACAGCCTAGGATAAGGAAATGGTAGAAGAGAGAAGCAGGAACTGAAGGCTAGCAGGGAGAACATAACTGAGAACTGTGCTTAGGAAGACTGAGTGTGTACTGGAAACTGCTGAATTTAATTCAGGAAGAATCAAAGGGAAGCATGTGGGGTAGGGGAAGAGATGTTGACAACTCCAGGGGACAGTTTGTCTTGGACAGGAATATGAGACTGCACAAGAACGGGGGCAAGCAAGCTGTGAGCAGCCTGGAAGGATCTGCAGTAGCATTGATTACATGCAAATGAAACGGACTAACTGGCCAAAGAGATTGTGAAGATGGAGGAAGCTAGGACAAAAACAGGCAATCTACAAGTGGAAAGTTAGGAAATTTCTTTATTAAGTAACTGATATAGGGATGAGTAGCATGAGAAATGGAAACTGGGACTGGCAAGTTGGAGAACAGGCTTGGGTGAATATTCAGGGATGTGACATCTAAGGAGGTCACATTTGATCAGCAGACATAAGGTTCCTGACCCAGCAGGGCAGACTTCCCTCTATGCCTGGAACAGAATACAAGATTCCTCCACTTTCTTCTTCTGTGGGATTTGGTGTGATTAGAATTCTGTGCAAAGCCCTCATCGTTTTCTCACAAGTGAGAGCTGCTTGATATCAGAGGCTGTCAGTGGCTGGAGATAGAATCAGTGAATGTAAGGGTTTGATGAGTGCTCTGAATATTCTCTCCTGCAGAGGCCTACCTGCTGTGTCCTGCCCCTTCTTTTGACACTGAACAAACTTCTCGAGTCCACAGTTTCTTCTTCCATTGCTAACAAACATTGTGTTTACTTACTGAGATTGCATGGTGTGTCTCACCCAACTGGTTCCCTGATGGAGGCACTCAGATGCTGACAGCACCCTGAACTTGTCTATTCTGACAGACGTATACTGGCCATCCTGATATCTGGGGTGTTTCATTTAGGCTAAAATTCTTGGTGTCTCAATATGAGTGATAAGAGTGAAACTTCATCATATTTAGACCCAACCAGCATTTTGATGTGGCACTCTGCAGGAACTCCAGGCTGTTCAGAGCTAGTTCAGGGCTAACCTTTGAGCATTTCTTTCTGTGGCCGAGTAATGTTCCTGCCGTGCAATGTGTGCATCTAGTGCAGTCTGGATTTTAACATATGTACACACTGCCTAAGCATTTTTAAAATAAGTAACTTCACTCCCTTGTTCTATATTGGCTGGTTGTCTATACCCAAATAATTTCCTGCTCTCATTTCTCTGTTTCACATCAGAGTTTATAGATCTTCAAAGTTTCTCCAGGAATTTTATGCCACATTTGCTTGCAAAAGCACATGGTGGAGCTGTAGAGCTGTCTAAACATCACTAGCACATCAATGAGCTTAGTCATTTAACTAAAATGTTGGCAGGGGAATCTATTTCAGAGCATAAGGCTTCCTTCCTTCAGTGCTGGTTTCTCAGTGTAGAGCTTAAAAGTCATCAGGATTGACTAATGAGGCAATTCTGTAATTTAGCAGTCTGACTCAGAATGGATGTTCCTACCATTAGTAACAAATTCCTGGCTGAGAGAGACCCTTCAGTGAAATGTATCTGTGCAAGCACAGACCCTGTTGGTAGAACCAAGGGCGGGGTACAGGCCTCTTCTGAACTGTGCCCTCACCAAAGTGCAGTACAAGACTGCTCTAATGTTGTCTAACAAACTTCTGTAGAAACAAGTTTGTAACTGACCTTATCCAGCTCCTTTTGAATCATCCAGCACTTAGTCACTCCTAGCAGCACCTGGACCAGGCCCAGGCGGTTTCCAATCTCTGTCATGATGCTCATGGAAGAATCATACCGAGGGAAGGCTGTCTGCAGAAGCAGGGAGGAAAAGACATGTTTTGCTATGATCTGCTTTTCATGCCCTCTTGCTATTCCCTCTATCCTTCCTGGCAGGAAAGAGCTGTACCTGCACGTCTCTGCGACTGCGATGGATATCTGCAAAGCAGAGCAGACACAGTGCTTGCAGCGGCCGGTCACCATGCTGCAGGGCAATCTTCATGGACTCCTGAAAGAAATTGCCTCTGGTCAGTAGAGGAGCTTGGTCCTGGTTCAAAACAGCAAGGCTGGGACTCTGCACTCTCGCCACTGAAAGATCAGCTTCAAAGAAACGGCACCATCTTTTAAAGCAAGGAAAGTCTTTTTCACATGTTCCTAACCAAGGGCCATTCACAGACCCACATTTTGAAGCCTCTTGGGCTACAGAAACCAGAGCTCTAAGGTGGGAAGGCAGCAGGCGGATCTACAGTCACATGTGAATGCCACGGTACCTCTGTTGCTCCCTGTGCTGTGGCAGGATCCCCTCCGAGCCCCCGGCAGCCCTGTGGCTGCCCGCACCCTGTACCTCACAGCAGTCCATGGCGTCTGCCAGGCGCCCCAGCTTCCGATAGGCCACGGCCATGTGGTACTGGCTCATGGCACGGTACTTCAGGCTCCAGCCCTTCCCGTAGTCATTCACCAGTTCTGCAGCTTTGCATGGGAAGAACAAGGCTTTCTCGTAGTCCTGAAAGGCAGACACGCACACAGCAGTCACAGCAAAAAGAAAGCAGAAAGGAAAGAAGAAAAAAGCCCAACTATTTTTTATTTACTAACACTGCAAAAGCTACCAGATTTCTGTACATCTTTAAACTCGTGCTGTTGCTCTTCCACATGCAGTATTTCGGTGGATATCAAACTGTGAAAGGTGGAATTGCCATATACTGAATTGATATTATTCTCTGGGTTCAGGGCACCGGGGCAATGACCCAGCAAATTAATTTTATGTAGTATGCCATTAACTTTATTCTGCAGGACCCATTTACCCTCCTCTATAAGCAAAGGATGAAAACTTTCTTTGCTCTTACATCATCTCTGCTTGTATCTACATGGAGCCTTCATTTGCTCCATATGGTGAGTTGGGATCTCCAAGAAACTCATTATCCATCATTGCAGGAAATAGGAACTAAGAATCATGGCCTCATCAAATTCACAAAAAAGGAATAATACATTTTCATTTCTAAGCATTTTTTTTGCATTAAAAGCATGTTAGAAATAAATCTTATTTTACAATAATTATGCAAAACTTATCTAAATATCTAAAACTATAAGTTATATGAGACTGCAGAAGTGAAAAAGTCTTCATATTTTTTAAATTCTCCACAATGCACAAAGGAAACCCCAACTCCTCAAATTTCCTTTCTCCCTTCTTATTTCACACCTGAAAAGTATCCAGCACAATGTTATTTTCTTTATTTTTGGCCACCACACTTCAGGTGATGAGTCTTCTATGAGTGACAAAGTCAAGACTTGGTGAGAAAAACCTATTTGTTGCTGTTTGTACTAGAAGTTAGAACTGGCAAATCAGCCCTGTGCTCAGTTCCTGCCTGGTTTTACCTACAGCTGCTTCCTGGCAGCTATTTGCCTACAATAGCAGTAGAAATAGAGAATCCATGAGTTTTGGCTGCCAGCCCTGTGTCTCTGATGTGATCTTCTTTGAAGCTAAGTTTGATCTTTTCAACGCACATATTCACAGCTGCTTCTGCTGTGCTGTATAAACATGACACTAATCCTCCCATCCTTGCTGTGGAGGAGAGTACTCCATTCGGATTTTACAAAGGGATTTTAGCTTACAATGATCTCTCAGTACCTCACTTCCTATAGGAAAGACACAGGCTGAAATTCATGTGATTTCCAATGCTTTCCTGAATCCGTGGGACAATCACCCTTCTGTCCCTTAGGTTACTGTACCTTTATCTGGGTGTAGAAGTTCCCGAGGCTGCAGCAGACTCGACATTCCAGCATCTTGTCATCATTGTTGTGTGCGTAGCGTAAAGCTTTCTCAAAGCACTCCAAAGCCTTCTGGAAAATGCTGAGGCCCAAGAAGGCATTGCCCATGCTGAGGCTCACCTGGCCATTCAGCTGCATGCTCACAGTGGTACCCTGCATGTTCAGGCACGTCTTACAGTAAGAGATTGTTTTCTGGAATTCACAGAGTTTCTCATTGCTGCGAGCCAGGTTCAGGTAGCTCTCTGTAAGGAAATCTGGGTCTTCCAGCTCCCGTGCTGTGTCAATCTGTACCACTGCAAACTTTAAGTAAAGAAGACAGTGTTTACAAAAGTATCTAGTTTATTTAAATACAGCTCAAGACCCACAGAGTAGTGCTCTTGTCCTGTACTGGAGAAGAGGCTCATCTCTGAGCAGGGCAGACAAGGCCATGAGCACATGGAGAAGCATCATATGCATCGAGCAGTTATCTGGTGGTTTAAAAGGCCTATGAAGACTCTGAAGAAACCTCTCCCTCTCTCCACACAGTCTCTGGGCAGGGAAGATGAACTAGGCTGGCATGAACTAGGGGAAAAAAGCTGTTAAATGGCCTTAAAGAGAAGCTGGTGAAGCAGGAAACATCTGATACAATGCAGTTCAGTTTTCTTTCACTCAGTGTAATGTATCCCACTTTTTCTGGAATTCCTAAGCTATTAAAGTACTCTATTTAGAACAAAGTAAGCTACTTCTTTAATGATTTTTTTACTAATAAATTGCAGTCTTAATCTTGACACTTTTAGTTCTATAACCTCCAGGATTTGTTGCATACTGTTCTCTTAAGTGAAGTCTCTTTCTTTCAGGTTACTTCTAAGAAGTAACTCTAATGTTTTGTGATGAACCAAGCTGGCTTGAATTAGTACCATTAGCAAAGGTAAACAGTTAGCAATTTTCATTAGACATTATCAGTTAGGATTATGGATGGCAAATTCCAAGGGAATCAATTACTTCCTTTTTTGTATAGTGGTTACATGTAACAATTTGAGCTTCTAGAACATTTTACATTCTTTGGAAACAAAAAAAAGCAAAACCCCCAAACCTCACCAACCATAAATTGTGTGTTTGGTTTGTATTATCTTCTCAGCTCCCTTAACAGTTTAGGAAAGCTGCTGTGTGGACTCAGTGATGTGCACTAGCTCATGCTTCCTCACATTCCCTTAACTTTGCACAAGTTCTTCATTATTTCCTGATTGCCACAGCCTCTTTTCTTGGTATGAAGTAATTTTTCCACTCCGAAAGAGGTTGAGCATCACAACCCTTCTTAAATCACTTTTTATTTCATGCCTTTATTTCTGACCCCTTTTCTCCTGTTATTTCCTCTCTCAATGGCTTATTGCTAAAGTTCTCCTTTCTCTATCTTTGATCACTTGCTGTATAAAATCTTTAGTTTGAATGAAGCCATTCTTCCTTCCTAATACTGTGAAGAACTAAAATTCACCTACTATGATCCCACTTTCTGATCTCAGATAACAAATTAATGTTCAGGTATACTAAGCTCACTCCTTTGCCTTTTTTTCCCCCCCATGAAGTCTTCAATATTTCCTTCAGGTAGCTACATCTTAGGTTTTTTTCTTCTTTTTTCCCCAATCAGTTTGTTGTTTTTGCCACCACTTAATTTCACACCACTTAACAGAATTGTTTGTCTTCAAATGTTTTCCAAGTGTATTAATACCTCTCCTTTCTTCTTCATCCTAAGTATTTTGTTTCAATATAGGGCTTTGACAAGTGGATGGGTTTACCACTAAATGTGCCCCTCTCCCCTCCAATTCCAAACAGAGCTACCAAAAACTTTTCAATGAGATGTAGACACCCCTTTCACTTTTTGTTCCAAATGCTGAATGATAACCAGTCTAGTAAGAGGCAGCCCAAAACATCAGGACAAGAATATCAAAGCCCTTTAGTAAGACCCTATTTCAGGCTGGGATAGTTTCTTAAGACTATTACAACACCCTCTTGCCTTGTCTTACAGATTCTTGAGTTGCCCTCCCAAATGCTGCCTGTGGCTCTCTGTATACATCCTGTAACTTCTCAGATCCACACACCAGCTTCTTTTTGTTAATTTAATTAAACTGTTTATTCTCATATACTTGAAATGTAACTTCAGCTGCTTTTTACCACTCCTCCATCAAGCCCCATATCCTTCTTTCTTTCTTCTCTGCTGTCCTGACAAGTGGGAGCTGCTCTCTGAGCTCAACTGTGAGGCCCCTGGCATGTCCCAATTACCTCATCAAAACAGCATCTTCTTTTCCTTCTTAATCAGCCCCATTGCAAGCAAATAATTGTAATTAAAAAAATCCCAACGTAAGATCTGCATTAGATATCAGCCAGAAGCTGAACAAGAGAACAGACGTATCCACAAGATCAATACTTATTTTACAGAATTCACTTGGAGTTCTCCTTTTATGCTGACATTCACACTGTAAACAGCTTGTAGTGGACAAAGGCCCTGTTGTCATGCCTTTTCCTGAAGCCTGATTACATGGTGTGCCTGTATGTGGGAAGTAATCAAGAAAAGTTCCCATGATTAATTGGAGAACTTAAGTAACCCAGGAATCCTGACGAACCAGACCCAGTAAAAAATCGTATTCTGTGTATCTTGTGGGCCGGAGCTCTTGGTGAGCACAGCGATTACAGCAGCCCAGAACTTGCTCTCAATAGCTGGTATTTTCTGTTACACACAAATACCACCCCCCCTTCAGGTTCTGATCTCCAGCCACGTTCCATAGTGGGTGTGACACAATGGCATGCATTCATCTCCAGTTCACCTTACCTTCAGCATGTCTTTGTACCTGCCCATCTCTGCATGAGCAGTGATGAGGCAACCCAAAACCCGAAACCTGCCAGCAGGATCCGCAGACTTCTCCAAAACCCTCATCCAGACTCGCAGGGCCTTTTCCGTCTGATTAGACTGGTAAAGATGGAGTCCTTTTTCTATCTGTTGCTTTGTCTGGTCCTGACCCATCTCCCATGGATTAAAAAGCCTCATGCACTAACCTCTAAGGATAGCAAAAAGGAGGTGCTTACAAGAGAGCACAACGTAAAGTGCCCCACTAGAATAGGGCAGGTTGTGTGCTCAGAAGGTCTGGAGCCGTAAAAGCCCAGCCATGTCAGAGGGCTGGAGCTGTGGCAGGCAATGGCAAGAAGTGTGCTCAGCACTGAAGGCAGAATCCCAAATCCACTAGGCAAACATCTGGCTTGCTAGGGCTCCATCAGTGCTTTCGTCTGTCCAATCCTCTAAACAAAGAGGAAAAGCACAACAGGGAGAGAAAGAGAAAAATCCCAAGCCACAGGAGTGAAACTCAATCTGAACAGCCAGTGCTGCTCTCCTCCCCATTGGCTGCAGCTGCTCCTGCCAGTCCAGCTCACGTGGCTCCCAGGAATTCTAGTCAGGCTCCCCAGCTCCCAAGGTCACGGTGCCAACTGCCCACCCCTGCCCGCCAGTGTGCAGCTTATAAATACCCCAGGGAGAGACAATCGGCTGCAGTCACAGCCTCGGGATGCCGCGCCTGTCTCTTTCCTCTCTCTCTGGTCATCCCCTTCGACAAGCACTGCTGGTGGTGGGGTAGCTTGGGAGGGAGCACACTCAGGTGGAACAGTAGCTTTAGGAAAAATACATGCCTTAAAAAGTCAGGTGTGAGCAAGGCAACTTCAGTGTGTACACACGCAGTGTTATACATGCAACAATGTACTTGATACTTCGCTAGGCACAAAATTCAGCCTCCCTTTTGAGGACCTCAGCTGGCATCATGAGCTGTTTTTGTGGACATAGGTCAGCTCTGTCACAGATTTGCTGCAAATACACCGCTGACTTCCTAATTTTAGGGACAAGAAGCTAACCATCCTGAAAACCTTGGTTCTTGACTGAATGTTGCTCCCTGCCATCAGATGCCTGTGGCAGTCCTCCAAAAGTTTCCAACAGAAGTTGTCAAAGGCACTGCTTAAGTTCTGCATCCAGAACTTGCTGATCTTTTATGATGAATAACAATAAAGACACAGAACAACAGATAACTGCAGTTTCTAGTTGCAGGAGAGAAGTGTTAGCCCCACTAAAAGATAGCTTTATGTCTCCCACACTCCGTTGAAAAAATCAGATTGGTACCTCTAGGAGTCAAGTTTCATACTCTCACCAACCTACTGCGTTTTTAATGGCTGCAGCCTTGGTGGTCTAGAGATTTATTCTGTCCTTCCTAAGAAGATACACCAAATCTGAGGGGAGAGGGGCAGGTGGAGAGTGCTACAGGGATATCTAATGTTTTTCAGATGCAGAAATTCCAGAACCAGTTTTGCGATCCTTTTCCTGAGCAAAGAGAAGCAATTGCAATTTGAAGTTTTAACAGACCCGCCTGCAAAAGCAGTCACGTCTCCAGCTGCCTCCCTGCTTCTAGGTGAATTTGGTAGTAGCTCTTCCCCAAGCAAAGGTAAATACCTACAGAATCACCTCAAAGGGTATCAATCAGACCATCCTGGTCTGTATCAACAAAAATCCAACGGAGCCTTCCTGAGGTAATAAATATCCTTAAGGAGAGCAGGACACAAAATAAGGAATGACAGTCTACCCAGAGGTTTTACATCATAGCAGTCATGATCTTAAGAGATTACATCTGTACCTTTATCCAAAATTCCCTCAGAAAAGTATTTAAAAAAGAAAAGCATTTTAAACTGTAGAAGAGTTTTGCTACAATAAGACCAATTCTCTTTTGGGAGCTCATATACACTATGATATTTACATTATTTAATTTAGCTTTGTTTTTCAAAGACAGATGATGTGGTAGATGATGTTTCAGCATACACTGTGTACTCTCAAATTCTGGACGTAGAAACTATGGAAAAATCTACAGAAGTTGAAGAAAACTAATGGTGAGGCAGAGCTGGTTAATGTGCAAAAATCCCTTCAGCAGCACTGTTAAAATTATTAGCTAGGTATTTTATAGATTTTAGAAATTCCACAAAAATCTGATTTGGAACTTTAAAGAAGTCTCTCCTCCTTGCAGTAATTCTTATATATCTCTCTGGGTGTAGGTGGTGGGATGGAAACAAGATGCAGAAAGAAATCCCCTTTCAATCCCCATGGAAACCATTGATAATGGCGAGGCCATTCAGATTTCTAGAATTGAACAAGTTTAGAGGCTAGGAAAGCAGAATCGAGCCAGGACTCAAGAATGGGGAAAAACAAAAACTCTGTAATTCTTGGAAGATCAGACTACTTTGCAAAATTTACCTTCCACAAGTGACCTGCTTGTAACTCAAACTCATCCTGAGATTCTTTTGGACCACTTCAGCAAAGCACTGCTCCCTTCCCCACACAGCATAGCCAAAGTGAAAAGAGGGTGTCTTGCAGCCTGACAAAACCCATCTAAGAAGAAATGATCTGCCCTGCATTTTGTTAACCTCACTTTACCTCCTTGCTCTTGAGCACTATGAAACAGTGCTTAGAGTCTTAGGAATCAACTCGCAACTCAGCTGTTGAGATAAAAACACCCTAGTAAAATAAGGGCTAAATCCATCAAGTTCAAACCAGTCATTTTCAAAAAAGCAGGAACGTGCTCTGATACGGAACATAACACTCTGAGCCCAGTTGCAGCTGCCTAAATAAGGAGGGATAAAAGATCAACACTGACTGCCTGTGCTACTTCAAAAAAAGCAATGGCATCTGTCTGTGCCTCAAGACAACTCTAATTCATATAGGATTCAGGTACAGTTTCTACAGTAAACAATCCAGTTTCTTCTCAGGAACTGAAAATAAATGAGCCTGAATGGTGCTTGGCAACATCAAATCAGGGAATCTTACCTGTCATGCAGCAGAGCTACACATGCAGTGCGGCTCATCATGCACTCACTTCTTCAGAGTGACCACACTGACCTGCTTCTCCTCTTCCCCACTGCTCTTCATAATGCCCCCGGTGACTCCTGGCCATATGAAGGGAGTGGAACATGGCTGGTAAAGTCAGGAAGACTGGAGTCAAAACAAGTAGTGAAAGGTGGAGGTGGATGCGAGAGGAAAAAGGTTTCTCCTAAAACATTCAGCATCAGGATTTCATCTACAACTTTGTGTATTTCCTACTAATGCTGATAAATATAACAACTCATGTGAAAATGCTGATTATTTTCAGAGATTTTTACACTGGCTCTTAGGTGTAGTTTGATTGTGTACTGATTGGTGGTGGCCTTTTAAATTAAAGGAAAAGCCTTCAAAAAAGCCACAGACCCAAAAGGGATCCGGTGACAGTTCTGTAAGATGTAGCTGACAAAGCTTTGATTGTGTAAAACAAGGCAAGTGAACTTTCTGCACAAGCTGGAATCTTCCATTCTGCCTAAACACCCCCTTTTTCAGATTCAATTGTTTCTCTCCATCCTTCGCCTCAAGTTGTATCTGAACTGAAATCCCTCCAGCCTCTCTTCTCAACAGCTGCAAATTAACTGCAGGGATCCCAGCACAGGCTGTAACAGGTGGCTCAGCGCCTCGTGCCGCAATTGGTGCGCTCAGGACAAGGAATGCAGCACTGAATCCTGATGCTTGCAAAGGCTCTCAGATTTACAATCATGTAGGAAGTGATGGGGTGAAACAGAGTATGCCAGATAACACAGGAAAAGGACACGGAGGAGAAACACAGCTGCCCTAAAAATGCTTGCAAGTCTCCAAGATGCAAGACAGCAGAAGGAAGGAATAATATAATAGAATTTTAGGAGCTTTCAGAAATGCAGCAAAATCATGGTCATTGTGGTACTTTCCTTCTGAGAGAGGCAACATTCGTGTCAAACTTGTGACAGGTTTCTAAATGAATTATGCTTTGGCTACACCAAATACTTTTTATTAATTTGAAATGAGTTGTAAGGATATCTTAGTTCTAAGACCAAAGCAAGTGGCCTTTGCTTATCACTAGTAAGTAATGCAGATCCATTTGGGGTTTCCCTGTGTAATACTTCCAGGAGCAGGAGCACTGGGGGCTGCAGATACCTTGATGCTGCAGAACCAGGAAGATTCAGCAAGCTTGGCTGTGTTCCTGGAAGGGGAAGGAGGCGGTGGCAAGCATGGGGCTGGTGAGGGCGGCATCAGCTGGTGCCTCTCTAATCCCCCACAGCAGAGCGCGCCTGTGCTGCTCCTGCAGAGCTGGGGGCTGCTGCTATGCCCAAGGTATTGAGCCCTTGAAACACCCTGAAGCATGAGTGCATGTACAGCCAAGTGGCTACATGGCACCAGTTCTGTGAGGCTGGATATGCCTACTCCTCACTCCCAAGTGTTGCACGTATTTGCATTATCCTCAGCTTTTCTGTATCTAAAGGGGACTTGACTGTCAAATGATACAAAATGGAGGTACATCAACCAGAAAACCTTTTCCATTTCTACTCAAAGTAGCTCATCTACACAGAAGTAAAAAGCCAAGGTGATATTGTACATCCAGAACAAGTGGTGTTGGGCCATGAAAATTTTTATGGCTCACGGCTAAGAAACTGGAAAATAGTTGTCTCATCTCTCTCTTCATCTTCTCACACTTGGACCCAGAAGGAACCTCAAGTTAAAGACACAAATACAACACACAAGGACTCTTCTCAAACAGTTTAATAGCAAATAAACAAAGGAAGGTACCACACTTGGCATATACAAAATGACTTGTTGTCGGTGTGTCTGTGCAATTAAAACAGCTTTAAGTTGCCCTTTGGGACAAAAAGAAAAAAAAAAAACACACACACAAAAGGAAGAAAATTCCTTTAACACATACTCGCTTGTTCCAAACTTGTAACAAATCTTTTCATTTTTAAATCCACTACACAAACTCTGTGATCAGATCAGAAAAGCAACACGCGCTCCTCTGCTTTTTAAACCATTAAAGTAAAATCTGTAATTCTCTACAGAGTACAACACAATTTCACACAAAGAGACATTTTGTTTTGCAAATCAAAACAAGAAAAAAAGGAACAGCTCAAACAAGATAAAGAAAAGCATTTCTACGACTGAACCACGACTTTGAGTTGATTAAATCCCGTTAACTGCAGAACAGACTCTACATTTGGTCATAGTGGCAATTTGTTTTCTCGTCACATTGTGAATCACTTTACATTGTTTTCTAGTAGAAAAGGCAAAAAACTGTACAAAACCCCTAGTGTTAAATACAATGTTTGTACCAATAAAAAAGCCCACAGGTTTGTCTCCAAAATGTAAATTTTCTTTTTAAATTATTCACAAAAAGCAGCCAAAAATCAGAAAGGCAGCTGCTGCTCCACTGTCTCAAATCCATTAAAACCACCACAGAACAATTAAAACAACCAAAGGAAGAAAAGGAAAGAAGAAAGGAAAGAAACACCCAACATTTGGCATTTTGGTTTTCTTCAGATATTTTTCCACAGGTTTCCCCAAAGTTCCTTACGGAACCAAATGCACACGTACAGAAATGTACTGGCAGTTCCTCCATACACTGCAGGGTGTCAGTGCCCCCCGGCACAGCCCTGTGCATTCAGACTGTGGGACTAACAGCAGCCAGCCCCCAACCCTACTTCCCAAATAAACGAGTCCCTACCCTTTTTCATTCAGCCTCACGATTCACTCCCAGGTACATGTACCATATTCAAACTGCTCTGTTTTGTAAGCAGATTAAGGACTGTCTACACAAGTCTGGTCAATACCTATTGAGAATACAGTATCCTCAACCAACCCAGGAGTAGGACAGAAAACAATCTTTGCATCTTTACATTATCCCAAACACTGGACAAAATTAGGATTTCTATCCAATCAAACTCTACTTGTTTTCTCAGCAAAAACCCTTCTCCTGGAACTCCATTTCACATTATTTCAATTGTTAAGATACCTACACTAGCTTGCTGCTGCTTCTGACTGAAACTTCATCACAGCACACACTCTTCAGGTGCCTTCATCTAGAAGCTACTTCCCAGTTTCTACCTGTGCAGATGGTACGTAGGGCAGGGGAAGCCTGCTACCCAGAGAGCAGTAACCTGTTCTAGTTCGTCCTGCAAGCCAGAAAAACTGCTCAGCTCATTACCCAATTAAAAACTAAACAAAAACTAAAAAATCTCCGCAGAGATTCCCCAGCTAAGGCCCTTGAAAAGAGAGCTGGGGATGGTACCCTGTTCAGGTAACAGCTTCAGAGGCTGTTGTATTGTGCTTGTCATTTGGGAAAAGAGCCAGCAGTTGTAGGACCACTGTTACAAATGCTTTCTCTGGGATATTTAAAACACTTTAATTCATGAGCTAACCTAGATCCTTCCAGAATCCTGCCACCAAGCTCTGACTGATGGTATTAGATTGGGGCTGGACTTCACAGAAATGTGCCCTGACTTGTACAAAATGCTCAGTGTTTGAAATGAGCCCTAGCTTCGGGTAACTTTGGAAACAGAAATATTGTGAGTTCCCCCACTTTCCTGCTCCAAGCTATCCCCTTGCACCAAAACTTCCACTAGGGGAACAGTGTAACCAAGCAGCCTCAGAGCTTCTGACAGCACTGGAAATGAAGCAAGGTCCAGGTGCTCTGTCAGGCAGACAGTCTAAGTGCACAGGTAGATGCCCTCAGGTGGCTTCTGATCAGATATTTGTCATACCAAAACCACCAATTTAAAGGATACCTTTGAAACCCATTAAATTGCTCAGTTTTTGCACAAACTATAGAAAACAGAGAGGTGAAGGTGATATATACGAGGGTGTGAAGAAAACAGCAGGAAACATGCACAACATTTCTGGGCACTATCTTAGTTTGAAAGATTAAAACAAAAACATCACATTTTGCTGAGGAGATTGTAGTTACAAAAAAACCAAGCATGCCAGAGCTTAACAAAATACAACATCAACTTTGATCAAATTTTCACTGCAGACTGATAATCACACAAGGAAGCAGGGGAAAAAATAAAAATAATAATAATTAAAAAAAAAATCAGTAAATGCCAGGGCAAAAATGTAGCTACAATCAGAGGAAAATGTAGTTCAAGTGTTTTCTGTTGATGCCACTTCAAGTCACAAGTTTGAACTCATAAAAACACATGCTGTCTCCTCAAGCACAGAAACCAGATCAGCAAAATGTGACTAGGAAGTCTCCTGAAAGATTGAGTCACACCATATAACTGACTTTTTCTTCGAACTGTGTTTTTAAAACTAAGCACACAGAAAAAACTAAGCCTAGAAAGTGATTGGCTGTATGTTCACAGAAATACAAATACTCCACAAGGTATGCTAGCAAGGCTGCTCTGAAGACAAATTACAAAGAATCAGATTCACAAAATCAAGTGGTTATCTTACGAAGGTCTAGAAAAATAGAAATTCTTTTATATTCAAATGCAAGTTTAAATATTCCCCTTCAGCAGTCTTTCTAGCAAAACCAATTTGGCAGCACAAAAAAAAAAAAAGAAAAAAAAAGAAAAAAAAAAGAAAAAAAAAAGAAAAAAAAAGAAAAGAAACATAATAAAAATACACATCAGCATCAAAGGTCAACACAAGGTCAAAGGTGAGAGTTCAAGCATCAGAGAAGCTGAAGAGACAAGGATTTGGACGATGTACTTGAACGCCACATCGACATGCTTTAGGCACAACGATGAACAAACGGCAGGAATCTAGAAAAAAAAACAAACCAGAAAGAGGGAGACCCACTGAGTTACACAGAGCAGTACATCCAAACACGGAGAGAGAGAACAAGAATGGGCACTGTACAATGAGATCTCCTGGGGAAGGGAGTTGACAGGGAAGGGCAGCACATGCCAACGATGGACAAGTAAAAGTCAAAGTACATGAAGGACACCAAGTAAACATCAAACTGCCAGAAACCAAATGGAAGCAGAGGCCTGGATTTCCCTCTCAGCACCCAGTCTGTGGAGCATTCCACAGCCTAGTGACACACTGGTTAGCATGCATTCACCTTGCCCTGTGCCCAGTGTGTCCACTACCTCTGTTTAGAACAGTGTAAGCTCCCTCCCCAGGAGACCGATTCCAAAAAATATGACTCCAGGGCAAACATCTGCCCACAGAGACTGAGACCATGAGAGACAAGACAGAGGACACAAGGGATTCACAGGTGGTTTGACGGTTGAGACTTTTCTTGCACTCTAACATGGGAGGATCTTAGGCAGTAGTAGCCCAGCAAATCCACGTTCTTTCCTTTAGCTATAGTCCCTTCTCATTCCCTGGGAGCCCATGTAACTGGGGGTGGGTGATTTGGAAAAGGCGAAAAAAAAAAAAGATTATACAAGACAAAAAGCCCACACATCAGAGAAAAATTCCTTAAGACTTGACTGCAAGTTAAGACTTGTCCTAGCTGAGCACTTTTCATACCATTAGACCTGCACAGGGATTTTCCATTCCCAACCTTTTATGTAACAGCCCTCAGCTCCCTGGCTTCATGAGGAGGAGATTCTGGGCTCTGAGAAGCTCTACAGTCACTGTTGCCAGTTTGATGAGCAGAAAAAATGTGTTTCCTGAAATTTTCTTAAGGAGTTTATAAAAAAATGATTCTTATATTAAGTGACATAAATACCTCTGTTCCCTCCCCTCAGCTTGTGAGCTGCAAGAGACAGGGAACATTTTGGGATGAGAGTGGGAGGCAGAGGAGAGAGGAAGCAGATTGTTTTCTTATTCTACCTCCCCACACCCCCAGCTCCCCTTTAGCTCCTGTTTGTGGCCTTAATCTTCAGCACATCTCAAAGCTTCTGGTTACAGACTAGAACAAGGTGGGATCTGCATATTATCTTACATAATCTGAGAATAGCAGGTGTTGCATTCTCGTTCCAAAGCAACAAGAAACACATTGTCTACTAAATCAGCAACACTTCTCTTATCAGAACTGCTGAGATTCATTTGCTTTTCTTGCTTTCCAATAAAGGGAAAGGACTTTAGTACAGAGTTTAAACCAACTCCAGCAAACAGAGTACAGTGCAACTCTTGCAGTTATTTCTGTATTTCAAGAAATACTCCAGATAATTTGCAGATAGATGACAGATTTCACTCCTAAACCAGAAAGGCAAATTTATCATGAACTGAGGCATGAGAAACAACAAGAAGCATGAAATCAAGTGACATCTAAGCATGCACCACTGAAATCCTCTGTGTGATTTGTCGGGGGATTTTCTTGATATGGATTTTTCAAATATTTCACTCAGCTCAGTTGAGGGCAAAAACTAAGTTTCATCAAAGCCCTATGGAAAGACTGGCCTATAAGAACAGAACCATGAGATGCTGGACAAGGTCTTAATGACTTGGAGAAAGCTATTCCAGTTTGTCCTTGTTTTGTTCTCACAATAGTGATAATTCTGCCTTCTGTGTTTTATATTTTGTGGCAGGTAAGCTCAGGAATATCAATCATCTTTAAGTTTAAATGTCTACAACAAGAAACTTTCAAAGCATTTTACCTGTTCATAGTTGCACCCTTCATTTGCAATTTGCTTTATCCAAGTTGGTTTTAGGTATTTCCAAATAAAATAGGAACAACTTTATTCTGCTTGGTTGTTCTTCCCCAATCCATAGCCATTACCAGTTCAGTTAGATTCAGCTTGCATGATAGAATTATCATAATATGTGACTTTCAGTATTCAGGTGAAAAGCTTTTTCCTGATAGATACATTTGCCAGTGAGATTTTTCTGAGCTGGAATTTTTTAATAATGCCAGCTTTGTACTAAAAAAAAAAACTAAACTAAAAAGAGCTCTCATATTTTGGACTGTTGATTATCTAGGGACTGAAGAAATGATGATTTCATTTACTGTAGTACTGACACTAAGCAGTATCAGAGTAAATCCATAATTCTTTCACCTTATTACAGCAGTAAAATCAAATATCTCCTGAGAAAAAGAATAAATCCATGAAGTAGACCGTTTCCACCTTGTAAACTAAAAGTATGTTAGGTATTTCCTGGTGGCACACGTAATAAGGAATTCTATTTCATCAGAAGTCCTTTTAGCTTTTATTGTAGACAATCAGGTTCTTTGGTTTTAAGCATACAGCATACTTTGTCCACGTGGCTACTTCAGCCAACCTTCTGCAGTTATTTGAACTCACCCAACTCTTATCTTACTATCTGGGAAATAAAGCATTCGACACTGATTTGATTTGCACTTGAATGAGAATATGATATGAACTAAAAATAAAATTTAAAAGCCCCAAGTCCCCAAAATTCCAGACTTTTCTGCCAAAAAGTGAGGAAGAAAACTGGCTTAAGACGGAAAGGCAAGAGCAGCCTAAATCCCCACAATGAGCGGCAGCCACCAAACAGACACAGAAATGTTGACTTTATCTGATCAGTTTTGTTATCAGAAAAAAAATCTGCCCAAGTCACAAACTTGATACATTTATTAACTTTGGCAACATACACATTGATACACCAAGAAAGGGAAATCTGAAACAAATACAACAAAAAGGGCAACATCTTCAGCTGGTGAAAACTGATGCAGCTCTACTGCATTCATAGAACTGAACTGCATTGATTCAAACCATCTGAGGATCACATCTTTTAAAACTTAACCTGCATAGATTAATTTTCTTTTTCTTTTTGGCAATACTTATAGTTATGCCAGTAAGGCACAAGAGCTAGCCCAAGTTAGGTGTCTTAAGGTGATTATGTCTGGGAGGAGTCACTGATCAAACCAAGCCACAGTGTAAACTGGTGAATCTCCTAAAGTTAATAGGAGTCACACCCATTTGCAACAATGCCAAGCTTGATCTGTAAGTTACAGTATTGAGGACACACTATAGGATGAAGAAGCTAAAATATCTAATTTGGGGCAACTGCAATGAATAGTAAAGAGGCCAGAGCATCAGGTTAAAAGAAAAACAGGACAAAGTCTGTCTTGGATAGTACAGTGGGGTAGAGTGCAAAGAAGGTAAGAGTGACTGTAGAGACCCCAGAGCACAGTGCTCTCCTCCACTGGTTCACAGCATTCATCTTCCTCGTTTAGCAGTTGTTGGGCTGCAAACAAGCCACTGAAAATCAGTAGTTTCAATCATGCACATCATTATGTGTGTAAAACAATCACATTCAGGATTCTACAAAACCCTGGCCTTTTTTTTCCAGTGAAATAATTTAGGTAATAAATATTCTCCACCCTGGAGCGGTATAAAACTTCTATAAAAATAGAAACAACATTCTTGGTTACAGCAGGTTGCACTTGGAGCACTTGCTCCCAACTATGTTTTTTTATGGTTTTTTTTTTTTCCTTTTTTTGAAAAGTATATAATTTATATATATATATATAAAAAAAAATCCCATTATCACCCTGGAGGCCTTCACACTCCAACACTCTTTTCTCAGAAAACCAGGACACATCTTTCCTATGGTGCAGAATTCAAGTGTACATGGTTCACTTCAGTGTATGTTTACGTTTCTAGAGAGATTCAAATAATTAACATAGAAGGGTACCACATGCCAGCATAACTGGGAAATTTGGCAATCTGGCCTTTGAAACTTTGCCACCACAAAATTATTTAAATAATACTGACAGATTTACCTGTCTGCCATCAATATGGACAGACTGACATCAACTGTTTGATTTTCAATCTAAGAATTGGAAAGGGCTCCCCTTGGATGTTACTTATCAGGCCTTGTAATTCTGAGGTTTGAGATCCCAGGGGGCCCAGTCCCCGGAAATGCCCAACATTCCCAACAGATCACTGCACACAAGTGGGGATTCTGACCCGCGATCTCAGGTTTGATGGGTTTAGTGCTCCTCCTGCTGGAGCAGAACACAAAGTCCTGACCCCACATCTGACCCACACACATCATCACATCATTTAGCAGCTGGCTCCCAGACTGCAGTGTTAGCTGGTGCCCTGGGAAACAGCCTTACAACCCAGGAATACAAAGAAAACAAGGAAAAGGAGGTATTATGAGGTAAATCGAACTTCTGTTAAACACACAGAAATTGTAAACTTCCTCTTGAGACAGAGTTGGATTTTGGTGGTTATAAAATGGAACTCTACACTGATTTCTTGAAACAGCTCAGGCCAGAGTGTCAAAAGTCCTTTGAGCCCCCTAAAACCAGTGAATATCAAAGGCCCTTAGCACTGCACTAGCAACTTCACTAGTGTGCAGAAGTGTGTGTTCAGTTAAGGGGGGTGTTCAATTTTCCTTCAATATAAAAGATAACAGCTTGTACCAAAAGGCAGATAAACGGCTCAATACTCTGGTTCCACAGCTCCTGGTTTAGCCTGTTTTGCACTGGTACACACCACCTTAAAGGAAAACTGCAGTAGAAAGATACACCTAATTACTAGACCAAGTCACTGCACAAGTTTTGTTCAACAAAAAAACCCCAACAAAACAGGAAATTATAATTTCAATAAACAATCAGCACTTACATTATGCTTATGAAAAGGAATTCATAGCAACCTCTGCAAAAAAAGGACTTATTCCACAGAAATGGGGAATGGGATCAACTGTTAAGAAGAAATATTAGCAAAAATTTCTGCAGGCTATCAGGGATCTAAAGTTTCTTGTTTCCAGACCCAGATGTATTCATCCAGACTAAGCTGCCTCTACCCTTCCACAAAACCTAGATAAAGTACATAGGTTAAGTCTTCTTATATATGGAGAAATTCACTGCATCTCATTAATATTCCACTGTAGACAGAGTGTGAAATTTTCTGGGCAGAGACATTAGCTAATAATTCTATAAAGTGCTGTGTACATTCACAGTGCTATATAAACACTAGTTTATACATAGCAAAGAAAAAAAAATCACTGCAGTTTTCCTTTGGCTTGTTAATGTGTTCACCCTTTTAGCCCGTCTCCCACTTTAGAGATGATTTACTAAATCCCCACTGTTGGCATACAGTTAAGGAAATCTCAAAGAGTGGATGGGGCATGACAAAGGCTACATGGAGTCGGTTCTTTCTCACCCAGGACTCTGTTCTCCTCGCCCATCTTTGTTTTCATCAGCTGTTCTGTGTTATTTCTGCTTTCCCTTCTCCTCTCTACCCCAAGGCAGTGTGGTGTCAGTTTCTGCTGCTCCCTTTAACCTTCTCTCCCCACCCCCAAGGAGCTGGCATTGGTCCTTCTCAACACACACTGGTTACAAACACAGCAAACTTCAAATAAGGGAGAAAAAAAAAAACAAAACTAAACAAAAAACCTCAGCGATATGGCACCTAAACTCCAAAGTAAAACACTGGAAACAAAAGCACAAACTTGTCCTCCATCCGAAGCGGGATTCTCAGCAGAGGCTGCAGCAGAGTCTTCAAGGGAAGATGTGCCAGATAGAAGGCATGGATCAGCTTCCAGGACTGTAAAAACACAGCCTTAGGGCTTCGAATCACTAAGTGCGCTCCTCTCCAACTTACCAGAAGATCCTTCTCACTCCAGTCCCGGAGGGAGGGGTGCTCAGTATGGCTTGCTGTCGTTCTTGGAGCGCTTGAGCTGTACTTTCAGCCGCTTCATGCCGATCTGGAAGCCGTTCATGGACTGAATGGCAGCCTGCGCTGAGACAGGATTGTCGTAACTTACAAAACCTGAGGAAAGGAAAACACACAATTACCCCAAAACTGCCAAAGCTGCCCACAACAGCTGCTCACAACTGGAAATGCAGGCACTCACAAGGTCAGAGAGGCTTGCATGAAGTGACATTTTCACAAGCTCACAACTGTTTTAGACTCCTCATAATAACTTCTAGGGGCTCTCAAACAATACATTGCTTTCTGATATATGGAACTTTGGATAGATATACACAGCACAGGAAAATAATATAACATTTTCTAGTCTATCAATAGAATAAGTACTGCTGTTTATTTTATAAGAACTCATAGCTGGGAGAAAACCAAACCTGGAAAATGTTCATCCAGATGCAAAAGCTCATTAAAGACACAAGACTGAAATCACCCTCATGACATTATGGGAGCAGATCTGTCTGGAGCGAAATAGCTGTCAAGGAAGGGTACCACTGTTACCTCTATTATATGTAGGATGCTCTCAGATGAGAGGTTGCATATCATTCCTGGAAAAGATTATCCTGAAAATAAACTTCTCCAGGGTTTTGAAGGAACCTATTTTAAATAACTCCACTCAATGTCTGAAGTAAGAATAACTCCCACTCCAGTCAACGCCTGTCCATAATACGCATGTGTTATAGCTGAATGATCAGCATATTTTTGTGCTCTCACAAAGCATCAGATTGTCCACATCTTTTGGCTCAAATAGGAAAAATTTCAGGATATTATGTAGACACAAAGCTATCAAAACCATAGAGAAAGGCTCACCTCTCCTGTTCCATCACAATAAATCTCCATCTATAAAAACAGTCATGAGACCTTACAGCACCACAAAAATGCAATATGCTACCCAAAATAATTATATATATAAATATTAATAGAAAAAAAATCATAATTATAATGTACTAAGTAATATAGAGAGCAACACAAACAGTTATTGAAAAGACAGGAAGAGGAGGAACAATCTCAGGTTTACAGTCTGCAAACACAAATAATAATAACAGAACATTCTGAGTTACAAGGGATCCACAAGGATCAAGGAATCCTCCTAAGTGAGTGGCCCATACGGGAATCGAGCCTACAACCTTGGCATTATTAGCATCAAGATCTAACCAACTGAGCTAATCTCAGGGAGAGTTATCTAGGGCCAGAACACAATTATGAGGCACAATAGTATGAAACTGGGAAAAGCAAAAAGTCACATTGAAAATACAGTTTATTGCTGGAAGTGTTTGGTTTATTTATTTTTTAGGAATAGAGATTCCCTACTTACTTAAAAGCTAGACTAGACAATACACTGAAAAAGAGATTACTAAAAAAGCCACCTTTTTACAGATAATGATTTACAGAATGACAAAATATCCTGAATTGGAATGGATCCACAAAGATGACTGAAGTCCCCGCACAAGACATCCTGAGAATCACACTGTGTGTCTGAGAGCAGTTTCCAAACACTTCTTGAGCTCTGTCAGGCTTGGTGCTGTGACCACTTCCCTGGGAAGCCTGTTCCAATGCCCATTCACCCTCTAGGTAAGAACCCTTTTCCTAATATCCCACTTAAACCACCCCTTAAGGCTTCAGGCCTTTATCTTGGGTCCTGTCACTGGCCACCAGAAGAAGAGATCAATGTCCACCCCTTTGCTTCCCCTCGTAAGGAAGCTGTAGATCCAACATACCAAAACACTTGCTTAGATTGGTCTGCTTGTCAATGAAAACCTTGGCAGAGACGACATTTCCAAATGGCATGAACATCTGCAGCAAATCCTGATCCCCAAACTCCTGGGGAAGATGGTAGATAAACAGATTGGCTCCCTCTGGACCTTCAAACAACAAGTAGGAAAATAAATTCAGAAAGAGCATGGATACCATATACCCATTGCACAAAAAAAGGCGGAAGAGCCACTCAAGACAAATTTTCTAAATAAAACAATGAAACTGCTATTTACACTTCTGCAGAGCACTTGATTCCAGAACAAATTAGCATGAGCCTTTGCTGGGATTGATAACTCAGAATAATTCTAGCTCTTTCTCACCACTTTTGTTTGTACTTTACACATTGTGCCACACAACTGATTCACAGATACTTTCTGTAATGAAAGCTGAACAGTAAGTCTGAGTGCTAGATGTTGACTAAACAAAAAATGACTATGCAAAACCTGTGGTCCCAAAGCAACTAAGTAAATTTCCAAACAAAATACAAATAATTGTTTGTAATCACATTGTTTGTAATCTGACAGATTCTCTTCTTAACATGCTACATTCTGCTGAAAACTTACTCCTATATTCTACATTACTTTACACTCCGTATTAAATTTAACCTGAATCTGAAGAGTGAAAACACTGGCGTAAGTATCTGTTGGAAGAGATGAAGGACCAAGAAAACTACATTAACAAAACCACATCTGATTCTCTGACAGTGGGATGTATCATGCTGTAGACTCATATTCTCCTTCCCTCTGAGAACATGGAGGAATATGATTAAGGAAGCACTTAAGACTACACAAACCCCATGAGAAGCGTCTTGCATAAAAACTACTTTGAGCAGCCCTTAGTAGAAACATCCCACAGACCTTCTTTATCTTCAGCAACTCCTGGATTCTAAAGAATGCCACCAAATAAAAAAATCTGCAGATAAGGTAGGTGCCCTTTTGAAAACCCCTCTCAAGTAGCTTCTACAACTTTCTGCCTACCTTCTTTTTGACTTCCTGCTGCACCAATACTCTGCTGCGTTAAGAGACTCTGGTTATAGAGTGTGGGCAGTGCAGCAGCAGCATATTGCTGGATTCCAGAATAAGCCTGTGTGAGGGCTTCCATTGTGCTACCTGTCCCATTTGAGAGACCACCACTGCCAAGTCCTCCATTTAAGGCTGCCATTCCTGTATAAGAAAGAGGAAATAAAAGATGACTGAGTGCTTCCACTGGGCCAGACTAATAACCTTTCAAGCACTCTGCATGATTACAAAAAGCAGGGAGCAGAAAAAGTCACCCCAGAGATGTAGCAGAGGCTGAGGAATGGCCATCAGCTATTCCCCCAAGCCACCACTACCCATAACTTACCTGCTAAAGAGCTAACGTTGAGGCCTGCTGTAGCACCTGCCAATGTCTGCAATGCTCCAAGAGAAGCCATTGGATTAACAGAGGAGCTGCTACTGGAACTAGGTGAGGAACCTGCTATTAAAACAAAATAATTAAACTTCAGCTAATATTTTTTGGTCCTGATAATTCAACTTCTTCATTAAGTTATTCCAGTAGAAAAACCTGTTAAGGAACAGATGCAGGCAACGAAGTAAACTTTATGTAAAAAAACCAAAACCAAGCCCACTTGATTGATCATACTTCTTGTATGTTCTAAGCCCCTCCTACATTTTTTTGAAAGTTTCTACTTCATAACATCTATTCTTTGTAGCAATAATAATGTCAGTAAGTGTAAGACACTTAAGATTGAGACATTATATGAATGTTGGCTAAACTCTGTATCTCAGCATAAGGTAACCAGCAGTGATGCCCTGTTTCCTGCTGCCTAAAGTAAGAGTCTCTTGCTGTGTATTAATATATATCCTTGAAGCATCACTCAAGGTGAAAAAGACCTGCAACATAGATACTAGGGACACTAAAGAAGGCTGAGCACACGGTTTTCCAATACTGCCAGAACAGGAGCACCACATGCCCAGATTAATTTGACACATTAAATAATTCTCTATTAAAAATCCTACTGCTGCAGCTGGGGTTAGGACTGAGAAAAGTCTTGCAATGTACATCCAAAAATACATAGTCTGTCCTCTATTGACTATTCCAGCAATGTCTTCAACCACACTGACTCAGTAAGAGAAGTCTACAGGTACAGTATCTAGCAGAGTAACAGCTTACATGGCCCACCAATTTCGACAGAGTTAGTTCTACAGAAGTCAACATTGAAATCATGAGAAAAAGAAGTTTTCCAAGCTGGTATATCAAAAGAAACAGATGTTCAAATTGAGGTCATCTACAAAGATTTATGGACATGATAAAATAAGAAATGCATAGTATTTTTATGATTATTTGGCAGTGGTTTTTCTAACAGGTTTGTGCACTAGTGAAAGAGAAAAGCTATGTGTATTGCTATTAACCAAGAAGATGACATGTACTGCACAAGATGCACTAGAAAATATTTATGGCTGCTAAAAATTAAGATACTGAACACTGATGCTGTAGAGGCATCTTGTAGTCTCCTTTCAAGAGGAATTTATTGGTTTGACCAAGGGGGTAAGAGAAAAACTGAATTTGAGGCATTTTCGGTTTTCCTCATGTTTCTGTGATTTGCGATTATGCTGCATACATCCATTAAAGCTTTAAAGGAATTGTTAGCATCTTTCAAGCACTTTCACACACACTACATATTTACCACTTCATATATGTGGCACAAAGTCTCAGCTGGGGTGGGATATTGGAACTTTTTAAATGGAATACAGCCTAACAAGCCCCAGCAAAAGCTGTATGTAACAAAAGTAGCTGTACCTAACAAAAGCAGCATGAGAACCGGAGAGCTGCACTTCATACCACCTTTTGTACTAACAGGAAAGGTGACGCACCTCCTCTAGTACATGTTTAGACAAACTCTCCTAATAAATCAAAAATTGAAAGACGATGTCCCAAACTGTATTTCAAGATGCTTACTCTGATGAAAAGGAGAGACTTTGTGTCTTACTATCAGTAGCATATTAAATGTTGGGAAAAGACAGAGAACAAGTTACAATATAACCCTCAAGTTGGTAGAAAAAATAGCACAGCTGGCTGAATAAAACCAGAGTTCAGAAATCATAGTTACCTTGATTTTAAAATATCTCCTGCTTTTGCAACATTTCATTGCTGATCTTTGTAATTCAAAAAGACACTACATTTGACAGGTGAGAACACCATTTAAAAACCCTCCCAAACCTATCCCAAATAAAATAGTAGCAGCTAAGGAAAAAAAGGCTAGAGAACCAAGTGAGAGAGAAAATGGGTATCTTCCCTACTTTAAAAGGTTGTGATTTTAAGTAAATTCAGTTAAACCACTATAAAAAGCTGATTATATAGTTATTTTAGTTTAGCTGCCTTTATCAGAAATTTCTTTAGGCAAAACAAGAAATGCTTTAGTACTGAAAATGCCAAGAAAACTGAAGACTTGTCTGTATTTTCTTTATCCTATGTATGTAGGAATTGAAGGCAGCATCCCATTTCTGATGATGACAAAAGGCAGTTAAGCAACGGTACAGCACAAATACAGGGCAATTAAAAAGGAATGCTTCCTATGCATGGTCTATATACCAACGCAGCCATCTGTGAATCTAGGACTTTTTCAGCCAAAGGCAGTGTCTTTGTAATAAAGTTATGATTTTCATTCATTAATTTCAGTGGAATTTGAACACCAAATTGTTGGACTCTACTATGTTCTAAGGCACAACTTCTGCAATTTGATCATGCACTATGCTAAGAAAAATCTGGTTTTTATTTTTAAATTATCAGGTGACAACTTAACCTGATATCATGCAATTATTTTCTTGAAATACCTAATGACTGGTTTTTCCCTATTCATCTTCATCACAACACTAATGTATTTCTAGGCTGCAATCATATTCTTCTCCCATGTCAGTCTTCTGTTTTTCAGGCTGTTCCTAATAGGGGAGGAGTGCCACAGTTCTAGTCATCATTTCTGTTCTACTGTTTTTCTTGTTTTATATTTTAGATCAAAAAAAAGAACAAAGCAATGGGGATGGAAAACCAATATTGTTTTATACACGCTCTTTACTCCATTCCTAATTCCTAATATTGTTTCTGTGCAGCTTATGGTGGGTTGTTGGTTTTTTTTTCTTGCTTCTAAGGTTAAGTTTGTTAGATCTATCTACTGAGTTATATTTAGTCAAAAAGGCTAACTCTAACAGAAGTAGCTGAAAATACTTAAAGTTTTCAGAAAATCTGAATATGTAATAAAGAACAGCTTTGTAGAAAGATATTGAAAGATACATGATTAGAAAGATAATGAAACTTGGACAAGGACATCAAGTAACAACTTGTGGAGGTAGGTAAACTGAGGGAACAGTAAGCCTGTCCTAATCAGACACATAGCATCCAAGCAATGACCTGGAGAGAAGTTAAATTCAGGCGATGAATCTCACTGAACTGTGCCGGAATTAGTTCCAGTAAAACCAGAAATACTATGCTATCTCTGAAAACAATTTTGTCAGAGACACACCAAGGCCAGGAAAATAATCTAAGCTTTGCTGGACCTTTGAGGTTGCCCTTAGAAGGAGTAGAAGTGGAAACATACCTCAGTGTTTGCAACCATTCTATTCTGATCTTGAGCAGACAATTCTTACTGGTGCTCGAGTCAAAAAGATGGCAGACAAGACTCCTATCCTGAGATACTTCCATAGTATTTTCTTCAACATCCCTTTTATGAGCTAGCAGTTTAAGTGAGTTTATCTATGGCCATGGTCTCTGCAACAGTAACTACCTAACAGCAGCAGATCGTTCAGTTCCAAGAGCAGCTGATCTTCAGCAAGGTTGAAGGTTTTACTTCGTCCCATTCTACCTCAAAATACACAGTTGTGCTTGGAACTACCTAAAGGGAATTGTCTGAAATGGGTAGGAAGACAGCACAATCACAATATGGAACCCCTCTGAGTTGGACACTGACATGTAACCTATGCATAGTCCATGAACTGCACTGTGTAGACTTCCAAGTTCCCCAGACACAAATATCAGTGCAGATGAAAGAAATCAAGAAGGCAACTATGCAGAAGGACTGTCTGGATTTTTCTACCAATTATACAGTTTCAGGAGAGATGTCCAAATAAGCATCAGGTGAACATTTGGATGACAGATGGAGAGAAGTCAAGGAGTTAGTCATCTCATCTGCAGTTAGGTTTAAGAGGTTATCACAGAAGATGTTGCCATATGTCCCTCAGACAAGGCAAGCACTTACTAACACATGATACTGAACTGCTATATACTGAGTTTCTTCAAGGTCTAGGTGTGGTTCAGGAGTGATAGATGTTTTCTGTGTGGAGTCCAACAGCCTTCTATATGAATACATACAGAGTGAATGTACATATGAATATTAATCCAAATACATTTTCAAGTTTGCTTAAAGACTAAAGAGTTAAAAAGCTGCATAATTACAGGCAATTATCATGGGATTGAATGTGTCTGTACACATTGAGGCTTCCCCTCGTCCCAATTTGAGTAGTTTTAAAAGGTGAAGCATATTTATACCTCTAAGGAAAAGCACTAGAACTGTTTCAGAGTTTGGTGTCAGTGACTACTTAAAGACCACATGCCCTCAAAAACTTTTCATTTCTGTTGAACAAAGCTAATCTTTACTCCTTAAAATTATACTTGAAATTAGGTTTAAAGAGCAATACAACAGTGCCTGCTTCATGTTACAAGCCTGTGAAGAGTGAACTGATACATCTGTATAGGACATTAATACAAATGATCCATCATGATAACTGAATTGTTAACACAATTAACACATTTATTGATATTACTGACCACCAGAAGGTTATTTGGATTCAGCACAGAAAGTACTGGAAAATGGGCTGCTCCCCACCCCCTAGCCCCTCCACCAGCATGATAAAAAATGGAACAGACTCCTCAAATATGTCTCTCGCCAAGGAAAAAGGAACCTGAATAGTTCTGTGGAACAGCCAAAATTCACAGAGGGGAAAACAATTCCAAAGAATCATTCAGTAGTAGCATAACTTCATTTGAAAGGGACTTCTGTGGATCATCCTGTCTAGCAGTCTGCTCAGAGCTGGTCTAATCTCTGAATTTGAAAGGGTCCTTTCCAATTGCATTCTCAGTCTCTGAAATGATGGAGATTCCACAGCCCCTCTGGCACCTTGTTCCTGAGCTTGATCACTCTTGCCATTAATTTTATTCTTCTATCTAATCAGAATTTTCTTGGCTGCAACTTCTGTCCATTGCCTTTGTCCTTTCACTGCACACTTCTGATAAGGGGCTGTCTCTGCTTTTTCTAGCACATCTGACATTTGAACTTCACAACCTGCCAGCCCCTTTCTCTACCTCAACAAAACAGAGAACAAACTTGCTGCAGTCATTAGACATGACAGCCAATAAGGAAATCTTAGTTCTAAATGCCAGCACAGCAAATCCTAACCTGACAAAGTATGAGGAAATAAAGGAGAAACTCTCAGATATATTCACCTTCATGCTTCCTTTATGATGAAGAAGCATTAGTGGGTTATAAATGCAGCTCTTCTGTAGTCTGAACTCTTCACTGTTTTTTGTTTGGTTTTGTTTGTTTTTTTATCATAGAATAGGATACATAGCTCAAGATAAATTTAAAAACTTCAATCTTTTAAGGATTGCAGACTACAAAGTTCTTACGTAAATAATGTCCAGCAACAGAACACTCTTTGAACTAAACTCTTCCTTGGGAATTTCTTTAAGTAGAAAACTGTGCAAAGCACCCATGGTTTAACTCCCAGTCATGTGACATAAGGTTTTCTAAACAGCTTTTCCTTGTAATCTCTTTATAATCTCTTAGCCTGGCTGCTTGGTCCTCCTACGCAATTCAAAATCTACATGTGGAAATTTAAAACCCCCTCCCCTCCAGCCCTCTTTGGTCTCTCACAATCACAGGTGAGGATATCAAATCTGTAGGATGGAAGCCAGAGATGTTGGAAAACTGACACCCTGAAAATACAGCGTCGTCCTTCTCATGCCAGGATTTAGTAATAACTCAAAATAGGATAGAAATAACTGAGTAGAATACTGATCCTCATTTGTGATAAAAACTTAGCATGTCTGCCATAAGCACAATTGAACTTATTTTTAGTTTTTTGCTTGTTGCATTTAATGATCACATTTAACAAAAAGGCAGCAAAAGAACACTACTTGGACATTCTAGTATCTTTGGTTAATATACATAATCTAAAGTTAAAAAACCCAACTCAAAACAAATAAAACACAAAAAAGCCACACAAAAGGTAGATACGGATTTTTATGTGCAACTCATACACTAAGTTCTAGACAACTACTTTCTAGTAAAAGTGCTAGGTGTCTGTTTATACTGCTTTTATGAGGAAGTTATAATATCCTTATCTTCATTAATGGAATATAATCTGTACTGTTCTAGTGCACAGAATGCATTACCTCATGCTAAAGGCATTTTCTGTTTCCATATTCAGAGGAACAGGGTGTATTTACCTGCCTAAAATCACAGATAAACGAAATATGTGATGGGATTGTAAAAACATGACTGGAAGGAGGTCACCTACCTTTCTGCTTCATGATGACCTCAAAAATTCTTTTTACTCTAAATTAATCTGACCATTTGGAGGAAGAGACACAGCAGGTAAAAAAGCCTTTGCTGGTGGCAAAGATATCTACCCTAAACAGAGGCCAGTGAATCTACTAGTAAACTGTTTATCTATTAAAGATCAACACGAAAGTGACAAAAAGGGATAGACAAAACAGGTGAATCTGTCCTGAAAGGACTTGCAAGGCAATGCACGTCAGGCAGTGTCTTACCTGAGCTGGTGAGCACACTCAGGGGGCTGCTGGAGGAGGTGAGCGCAGCGGTGCCGCTCGGTGTGTTCTGAGCTGCACTGGCCGCAGCCGCCAGCGCGGCCAGGTTCTGTAACTGCATCGCGTTCAGCCCTGCAACACAGGCAACAATGCGGAGTTCCTCCTGTGAGAGCCACCATCACGCAGGGGCAACAGATCCAGCAGCCTCACCGCAAGGGAGGAACGGGAAGGAGCTTAAAGCAACAGGCTTAGTACTAGTTACTGCTCTTTTCTACATTGCAATTCCATGCTATAAGTAATTAAAAAGTTTTTCTTTGCCCAGATAGATGTGATTCGGGAAGAGGCCAGGTAGTCATTACCTCAGACGGAGACTCCAAAGTACAGAAATTTTCAAGCAGTGTTCTCTCCAGTCAACAAAAGCATAAGAGTGAAGTCAGGCTCTGAGAGCTCATGTGCAAGCTAGAGAACCTGTCTAGACACTGGGCCAGTAACTTCTTCCACTCTCGTGTCCCTCCACGCTCTTTGTATGGGGACAGCAGTAACTCCAAATTCTTTCACGAAGGCCTCACACCACAGTGGCCACAAAGTAATGGTTTTAACCCACCATCAGCTGAGCATCAGCATGTTTTGTTCGCTCCCCCCGGCAGCCAAGAAACAGCAGTCAATTGTGAGACAATTGTTAAGTGGCAACTCCTGACCACAGATCAGCCAATGTATGTGTAGGCTGGTCAAACACTGGCAAGGAAAACAGGAAGCCTCAGGTATACTGTGTGTAGGGAGCAAGGAATACTGCAGGGGGAGGAAGGGACCCCTGTGTTTATGAATTTTACTGGTCAATTTATTCACCTGACTCACCTTCATCTTGAACCATCGTTTTTGAATGAAACCATTTGGTCAGTACTGACTATATTTTGCCCCCTTTTCCTGCCATAGGATTATCATCAAAATGGATCTCTGCCTTAATTCTGTATTTTAGCCATCCTTTGGTAGACTAGCCCCATTCTTCCAAATCTGCCTCCCTTCCCTTTTCCCTTACTTTCCATTTTTTTGTCTCTACCTTTGATTACTTTAACAATTCCTCCTCTATTCATCTGACTTCAGACAATCTCTAATATTTATTCCCAACATAATTAAAAACAAAACTAAATTAATCACCCTTAATTTAACAACATCAGAACATCCTAAGCAGAGGTGGTATCTCATCTTCAGGATACCTGGTAAGACCTTGGGAGCAAAGCACACAACTCAAATAATTAAAACCTCAGTTTTGTAATTTAAGCATGTAAACAGACAACATAAGAATGTCAAAATGCAGTATAAACTAATTATTTTCTAAAATAATCCTAATACCTTTAGTATAGTTTCTTTGGGTTTTTTAACTTTCTAAATTGCTTTCTCTTTGTGCCAGGGTCTGTTTCCCTAAGCAAATTTAGTTCCCAAAACAAGTGGAGTCTGCCTTTATTTAGATACACAAGATTCCATTGTAACATAAAAACGTGACGTTAAAATCAAAAAGTTTTCTATTTTGCTTTTATTGTGCTACAGAGGGTTAAAAGTGCAAGTGTTGGAGCTAATGAAGAACAGAGCAGCTTGTTCCTTACTGAAGCAGTTTGTCATGTGCACATCGCACCTGTCCTCTTGTCATCACACTGTTTTCCCATCTGCTTTCAAACAGCGCTGAGATTAAATTTTGTCTACAAAGTCTGATATAGTTTGGGATCTAATTACCTACTTAATTTTTCTTTCTATGAATTTCAAGAAAGGAGACCAGCTGAGATATTGTCAAGACCTTAAAACTACAACTTTTTCTGTAGAGAATTACAGATTTAGAATAACCATGCAACATGCTATTTATATGTCTGGTTTCTCAATTTTTTTTTGTTTTTAATAGTGAAGACAGAATTACCCTGGAAACTTCTCAATCTCAGCTGGTTACCCCCTTCCCTCTGCTCCAGTCCATATTGCTCTACTTTCTCCTTTATTACATTTTGTTTTTAAGCAGACACAAGAGGGGAGAAAAGGCAGCATCATGTACGCAAAAAAATATATCGCTAATATCACAGGATATTAGTGAAAACATTTTTTTAAAAAAACTGCTTTTTGCAAGAGTCTTAGATCAAAGAGCTCTAAAGAGGTCTAACATGAAAGAAGTCAAAGTAGGAAGCTGAATTTAGAATCAACTTCCAGTACAAATCAAAATTCTTACAAATGAAAGTGTAACACTTTGCACATGCTTGTAATTGTTACTGATGGGTGCACCAGCCAACACAATTCAGACCTACAAAGACACTTTTGGATGAACTTCTGCACAGACAGGGCGTGTGATATTAGCAATCACCATAGAACTCCAGGAGGCAATTTGAAAAGTTAAAAGTGTTCGGTATTAAAATCAAAACTACAGATTTTTCTGCCAGGAGAAGAATTTAGGTAATCTGGTGAATGGAGCTGCTAACATGTGTTTTATTATTCCCAACTATGTGAAGACAAAAGGGACAACCAACTCAGGACTGCTATACTCAGTGAATATTCTGACTAGCAGTCCACAGCAAGGAATTTGGCTCATATCTATGAAGCCGGTACTTGCCTAATGGCAATGGCATAATTAACTGTAATTCAAATGAATGAATAAAAGAATCTGAATGAAGGACTAGCTCACATTTCTAACAACAGTGTATTTCCAACTTCCATGCTTTGTCCTTAACTACACTGTAAATGGGAAAACTAAGAATCTAGTATCACTGAATACTTGTGCATTAGTGCCTATTTCAAAACACAGTTCGTCATATATGCACGTGTTTGGATGAAAACAAATACAGAGAGCATTCTTTTTGGTATCCATAGGGAAGGTAATTTTAAATGCCAGAGGCTGGGTAGATACCACCACTTACCTTGGGGACGATAGTTAACTAAGATTAAGAGGGAACATCCACACTTGTAGCGGAGAATTCCTGTCATTTCAAAGGAGTTGGTAAACTCAGGACTACTTATTTCAAATGAGATTAAAATGCCCACAGCCTTTTGGCTACTTTCTCTACCCTTGTTCTCTTTTGTTTGGCACTGAATTTGTCTTCTGGTGGAAAAAAACTCACCTCCCATGGGGTGGAGGCTGCTCAGTGTGTTCAGGTTCCCAGATGAAGCAGCTGCTGTCTGCTGAAGGAGCTGCAAATAAAGCTAGACATTACACCAAAAAACAAAACAAGAGTGAGAGTGAGGGCTGGCTCTGCTTCTGGGAGAAACTGCATCACACCACAGCCAGAGCGCCGTCACAAATGAAATCCTGCAGCCCATGCACCACACCACAGCAAAGCGTCAAGAGAATCCCCTGAACAGCCCAGCCAGAGCACCACCACAGTGAAGCTCCACGTAGCCCATGCATCACATTGCAGCCAAAGCAACAGCACAACGCTTTCCTCACTCAACAGCCTCGGTGCTGAGGGAAAATTATAACCAGTACACCAAGACAAAACCAGTAGAATCAGTAGTGAGAGAGAATTTCTATTCAAAGCACCTAAGGTAGGATTGCCACCCCTAAGGATATGCTACCTCAAAACAGACTTTAAAGCTGACACTGCCAGCATGGGATAAATGGAAATGCCATATCAAAACAAAAGAGCCACCATGAGAGGGAACCTCCTCTACTTTCCTTATGCACAGTAGATGTGAGAGACATTTCAAGCCTCAGCTCAGAAGCTATTTAGAGATTTCCAGTTCCTATCTCCATTAATAGTTGTTGTTATAGAAAAAATTCCAATCTACCCAAACTAAAGAAGTAGTAAGAGAATTGCCCCATTTAAACGATACACCATACCAAGAATGAGATGAAATTTTCTGTTCTTCAGACTTTAGTTTGCATGAATACAGTACTCAGAGCTACTCTGGCAACCCACGTAAGTCAGAGCACATCAGTTTTTGAAAAGTTCATCCTTTAGGGAGCCAGCAAAATCAACCAAAATGAAACTGCAGTCTACTTTCTGTTACAACATTTTTGCTAAAGAGAGTAGTTTCTCTCTCTCTATTTTCTGTAGGGTTTCTCTTTATTTGTTTGTTTGGTTTTTGTTGTTGGGGTTTATTTACTCTGCTTCCAATCTGATAATCTTTTCTATTTGGACAGTACCAAGTACTGTTCCAGGTTTTACTGGAAGAGGATGATAGAAATAAAATAAAATGATAAAGGAATACAAGAACTATTTCATCAGATAGATGTGAAAAGGGCATTTATATAGTAGACGTTGAGGCAGTAGTATATAAAGAAAAAGCACATTCTACAGAAAGCAGGAGAAAACCCCAAAGTTTCAGTAATTAGGGCTACTGTGACTGGGGCTGAAATCCTCCCTTAAATGTATCCCAACTAGATGAGAGCACAAAACACAATTTCAGCCTTCTCATCCACAAAATGGGGATTAAGAATCCAGCTCCTATCTACCAGGAGCCTTCTAAAATGAACATATTAAACACTGCAAGACAGTCAGACACTGCAAACCCTGAAGAGATGAAAAGAACCCAAATCAGAAACTCACTGCTAAGTACTGGGGTCCAAGTGTGTTGAGACCAGCCAGGTTTCCCCATATTGAGGCAGCACTGATCTGTTGCATTTGTTGCTGAAGTTGCTGAGCAATTCGTTTCTGCTCTTTGTCCTTCTGCGTGTCTGCAAATTTTACAACAATGGGAGAAGAGCAACCCTGCAAACAGCAATTCAAACAATTACATACTTGCTATCCCCAGCAGTCACAAAAATACTGCATTAAGACCCAGTCATTGGAAGCATTTCCCTCCTCCTCTATGCATACATGCAGACATATAAATATTCAAACAGCACATTTCATCAAAGGCTCAAAATCTTGTTTGCTTTTAATTCTATTTCGTATTTTGATATTTTCTCTACAGATGAAGTTTCTATCTCAAACTCTAAAAATAGAGCAAAATAAACACAAAGGTCCAGGAGCAGTATTTGTGAAGAAACACAACTGCACTTATCCTGCTCTCTGCTCTGTAGTCCCCCAAACTCCATAGTGACTGCCTGACAAATTACATCTGCTCCTGACACCCACTAACTTGTTTTACCTCCATGGTTTGTGCTTGGTGCATTGCTTTGATTGCTGTTTGTGCCATGGCTCTTGTTGTAAAAGTCACAAATGCACAACCTGGGGAAAGAACAAAAAGGAATCAAGTTGTTCACTACCTCCACAACTATTGGGGTGAATACAGGAATGAAAATGCTTACTGGGCAGGGAGGGGGTGTAGGTGGGAATCACCAAAACAGCTCAAATGCCAGGTTGAGTTGCAAAAGGCAGGCTCCAGCGTCCCCAAACTGCCAAAAAAGCTTCTTCCTTTGCTTACCTCGGCTCAGGCCATCCGGGCCCCGTAATATCCTGCATTCTTCAATCTGCCCAAAGGGGGAGAACATCACTCGAATATCATTTTCATTGCACTTCTTGGATATCATTCCAATAAACAACTTCCTATCTTCTACTGCTAAGGAATCAAAAGATAGAGAGTATTACCAGCAAATACATGCTTATTACATCTTATTTTGTTAAGTCTTCTCCATTAACTGCAGTTATTTCCCTTGTATTTAGGATATGGGCTTATCAAAACCAGATTCCCAGTAATGGACTGTGTCTTCAGTTTAAGAGGATGCATATGAGGTACTTTAATGAACCTCATGGATGCCTGTTTTATGATTTGATGTTTCTAACTTGTTGACTACTTTTAGCTTGTGAAAACTATGAACAACAGGAATGTAAAAAAAAGGGAAAAAATTATGTCAGATTCAGCACTTCCCTGTATCTCTTCAGTTCCAGGTGAGAGAAGGCTTCAATGTGGTTTATTGGAGTACTTTGATTGTCTTTCCTCTGCCTATTCTATCTTTAGACTACCAACATATACCTAACTGCATAAAAACAAGCAAGTGAACTGCAGAAAGCTCCTTTCTAGCCTCATGCCAATCACTTAAATTTAGATATGCCCATTTCCTCATGCTCCTCTCTCAACAGTGGAAACAACAGTAGTTGCTAAAACAGACCACTTTTACTTCTCTTAGTGATACGCCCATTCTGATCTGCACCAAAAGCACAAAAATAACACTTCAAATCAAACCATGGACTGTGTGGTACTGTTTCTTGGCTCTACATACTGATGCTACTAGATATATTAGAATTGAAGAATACCTGTCAGCGTGCAGACTGTTTTAAAATAAATGGTTCAGAAAGACATTTCTCTTAATTTTTCAGTTAGTTGTTATTAATGTCAGTTAAAGGTCACTTGAAGGAGTGGGGTAAATTTGAAGTCAGAGCAGAATTTTATACTCTCGATTTACTTATTTAAGGATGCCAATCACCTCTGAAACACTTTCTTCTAAATGATGAATCAAATTATTCAGAATATCACTTGAATATAGAAAACCGTTTAGATATACAACATTCATCACAATACAAAATATAGTATGATGAAGGCTCTACCACATTTTGAAGCTTCAATAAAGTCTTCTCCTACTCAGTGCTATAGCGAGGGGAAATCAACTCATTTGTTGAGTCTTCTATGGTGCTGGAAAGGAAAACTCCAAACTATTCCAGCAGACACAGCTTTAACTGGCCATTAAATCTTCATGCTGTACCCAATTCACTTTCTGGTCTTTGAGCAGAAAGCTGCTTTCAAATCCTTTTAGCAGTCCATTTTAGTTCAAGAGATCCAGAATCCCATTTCTAAGTGGCAAGTTCAAATACTTTCATAATTAATCCTCTCTTATTCATTGTTGTCACCTTCACTTTTTATTACACTCAAGGGTTAAATAATAGCCTTGGAATTACCATCCTAAAATTCCATTAAATACTTTTCTCTCTTTCCATTATTTTCCCAGGATATTTGTATGTGTGTTTGTATGTATGCAAGATCAGTTTTAGTTTAGAGAACCTGTTCTGTTCTCCTCCCAACAAAACTTTAAAAGAAGTACTCCTTTCTAGATATATTTACACAGGAACGTGTCCTGTATACCCATGGAGGAATCTACAGATGGAATTACTCCTACTATATGTTACCCATTTATTCCAGCTTCTGTTTTCAATTATATTAAGAGGTAAGCTTTCTCAAACCAGGACTATCTTCTCCATGATACAACACAAACTACTGCAAATGAAGAGAATAAAATTGGCCAAGCCTAGAAAGGCTGAAACTACAGGATGCTAAAAGCTTTCTTTGCTTGTGTTGTGGCAATACAGATACATGCATGTATGTATGTAAATAAACTCACAAGGAAATGCATGGATAAATGATCATTTACCCAGTGGTAGATGCTAAATTCTTAATCCATCTGAAATGGCCAATGTGCACATATAATCTGTTTTTCTTCTCTACTGAACTGCTGTTAATTCTCAACCTCTCTTGTATGCTACAAGAAGTATTTTTGACTCCCACCCTAGCTGCAACAGGCCTTGCTTCATCTTGGACAAACACATGAAAAGGCATTTCTAGATTTCACAGAATCACAGAATAGTTTGGTTTGCAAAAGATCTTAAAGATCACCTAGTTCTTTTGACTAGACCAGGCTGCTCAAAGCCCCATCCAGAGAGGTCTTGAACACTTCCAAGGATGGGGCCTCCACAGTTCCTATGGGTAACCTGTTCCACTGTCTCATCACCCTTACAGTAAAGAATTTCTTCATAAAATCTAATCCAAATCTCTTTCAGTTTAATACTGCTATCCCTTGTGCTAACACTAGACTCCTAGATAAACAATGCCTCCACATCCTTCTTCTAGGCCCCCTTCAGGTACTGGAAGGCTGCTAGAAGGTCTCTCTGGAGCATTCCCTTCTCCAGGCGGAACAACCCCAACTCTCTCAGCCTGTCCTCATCGGGAACTTGCTCCATTCCTCTGATTATCTTGATGGCCCTTCCCTGAACTTGCTTAAGCAGGTCCATGTCTTATGCTGGAGGTCCCAGAGCTAGATGCAGTACAACAGGTGGGGTCTCATGACAGCAGAGAGGGAGAATCACCCCCCTCAACCTGTTGCCCCTCCTTTAGGTGCAGCCCAGGATATGACTGGCTTTCTGGGCTGCAAGTGCACACTGCCTGTTTATATTCAGTTTCTCAGCCACCAATACCCCCGAGTCCTCCTCAGGGCTGCTCTCCATCTGCTCATCACTCAGCCTGTATCCATGTTTGCGGGACCTTGCACTTGGCCTTGTTGAACTTCGTAAGGTCAGCACAGGCCCACCTCTCCAACCCGTCAAGGCTGTTCTGGATGGCTTCCTTTCCCTCTAGGGTATCAACCACAGCACTCAGCCTGACATCACCCATAAGCTTGCTGAGGATGCACTCAATCCCACTGTCCATGTCCCCAACAAAGATTTAAACCACCTTAGTACAAAGAAGAACTCACTGGATGTTTCCCTAACTGACAACATGGTTCTACCACAAGCAGCAGTGGGGGAGATACTCTGAGTCATGGAATTTTAGAGACATCACTCACACTACCTACTATATTGAAAACACACCTTTCTCTTTTCACTTTTTTCTTAAAAAATAAGGCCTCCAATTCAAGACTTCATCAGAAACTGTTAAGCAAAAAGGAAATCCTCAAGCTTCCCAACTAGCACAAACGATGACACCAAACTGGGACTTTAGTAAAGCTTACCATTACTCTTTTCACTGTCCGCTGGTTTCATCTGGATAGGATGGTGCATCTAAAATGTAAAAAGATTATTTAATCCCAGATACATTCACTCCGTGCTATATGAAATACATGCCATAAGAATTGTGAAAGAAAGAAATTGTAGCCTAAATTGCCTCTAGAGAGGTGCGTATGCAATGCTACAAAAATTGCAAGAAGGAAGGCCTTCCTAATTATATGCCATCATTCCTCCTCAGAGTATTATAAAAGCCATGCCCACCCACTTCACTACCATATTATTCTTTTGAATACTCCAAAATTCCCGTAAGATCTGTTATTATATAGATCTCATAACAGTGATCTTTTGAATAGCTTTTTTACAACATTATTTTAGGCAACATAACATGTTTGTACTTCAGTGGTGCTGGAGCTCAGAGAAACAAGACAGAGTTGTGAAGAAAGCAGAGCTCTGCTCTTACCCCTGGGAGGATCTTCATGTTGTGAAGAGCATTCTGTGCTTCTAGTGCAGCTTTACGGGTATAAAATGTAACAAAACAGCACCCTGCAATTGAAACAAAATGCTCGCCAGGAAAGAACACTCAATCTCGGAGTGCTGTACAAGAATTGCAAGCCCCACTTCCATCCTTCCAAGGCAAAATGTGTAAGTAGAAGAGGTTAGGCACTGAAACAGGTAGGTGCTACTGATTGTCACAGTTTAAAAAGTGTAATAGAATAGAATGTGTTCAGAACTGACCCAACATCACTACTACACCATTAAAATAAACACTTAGATACATCTGTTGGCTACTTCATTTTCAAACTCAAGTTATTTCCTAGTACCAAAACCCTACATGGCTTCACAGGAGATACTGCATGTACCTGAACTGCAAATCCAGGCACAAAATTTAGTACGGATTTCATGTTTACAATTATTCAATTTACATGAATGACTAAGACCTCAATTTCACATTCCATCTAAAACTGTGTCCCATCTAGCAACATTTTGATTGGATCACAGCATCACAGTGATGCTCTGGAGCAACACACTATTAACTGGATGTTCCGCTTTGCAATTATAATCCATACTCCTCAAGCATCTCCATCACTGCTGAGCTCTAGAAATGATGATTTTTCTCAGCTCAGCTAATGACTGGATCACAATTCAGGTGTAATTAGACAAATACAGAAAGACTTTATAAAGTTTGGGCTTGCATGCACCCCTGGTCACACTGAGCTCCTACAGGGCTGTTTGAATAAGCACACAGATAAAACTGCAACTATGAAAATGTGGCTGAAACCCCAAGTCTCTCAAGAGAAGTACAAAAGCTCTCACCTTTGCTTTGAGGAGGGTTTTGGCTCCTGTCCCGCAAGACATTGATTTCATAGACAGCACCATACTGTTCAAAAAGTTCTCTTAGATCCTTCTCACACCAGCTCCGTGGGACTTGACCCACAAACATTTTGATAGCATCTAGATCAGGTTGGTCTGGGTGATCCAGTGTGCCATTCATTTTCTTTGAGCTATGAAAAACAAGAAGGAATTTCTGGTTTATATCTTCCTACAGTTTCTAGACAAAAGCATGCTTACAGCAAAACTGAAGATAAAATAATTTTCTACACATATATAAATGTGGATGATGAAAATATACATATAAAGAGAAACTCTTGCACATTCCCAGTATGCATACCAGAGTACATTCACATTCATTGGCAAGCTGTGTACTTGGAAACCAAACACACTCTACACAGCTGTTTAAAACTCTGTTCCCATAATGTAGTCAACATCTGGGATTCAGGATATAAATCTGCTGAGATAACTGAAAAATATCACTAATCCAACCATGTAAAATTTACAGAAAAAGAAACCCGAACCAAGAAGAATCTAAGCTCAGTCTACCAGCAAATGACCAAACATATCAGTAATCACTGAAAATGAGAGAATGTTATTACAATGTTTTAAAACGAGACTAACTGTAACAGTTTCCCAAGGTGAAGATCCATCTTAAAACACATAAACAGAATCAACTGATCCAATGATAAGTTTCTTTAAAGGTTTACTTCTTCGTGAAACTAGGGAGCTTTCAACAATAACTGGCAAAACAACAGGCTTAGATTGTACATGAACAGGCTGGGATTGGACAATCCAGGTAGTCACACACTGAAGCAGGTTCAGTAATGTCAGCATTCTAACACAGAAAAAAAAGCCACTTCTTAGACTACAACAACACACAAGTTTTGAGTATGGGAATCCTCAACAGGTTTCAAGGTATTCTGTCTAGCCACGTGAACAGTTTACACCCTATTAATAAAAGCTGTGTTATGCTCCACCCAGCCAACTGAGAGTCCTGCACTGCTCTCTGTATTGACTCCTCATTATTTGTTAGGTGCAATGTGATGCCTTGTTATCAGTACTCCCAGCCTGGTACAGCAGAGCCCCTATCCCTGCAGAAGTCTGACTGTAACGACACCCTATCGTAGCTATAGTGATTAGTTGGTTAAAATTGCTGACCAATCCCTGCATAATCTAGAAAGGACATGGGGAGTGGAACAGCAACTATACAATGAGTCCCCCACCCCCAAACTCTTTGTTGAAGAATACAGGTGGTCTTCTTCCAGAGTAGTCAGCTCTCTTCATCTCTGCTTTTCTTCCTTTGAAGATCGTTTGAATGGCTTATTAACTGCACATGATAGTAAACAGTATTCCTCTCACTGTCCATCTGAAATCATATTTCCCCCAAATAGAATAAAAAAAAATATTTGAAGCCCAGTAACATTTAGTAATTTTTCCCATCAATACATTGCTGTTCAGAGCCTAAGGAAAAACTGATGCTAGGGAAAGCTCATAATTTTACAGCTGAATGAACAGACCTCAAAACCAACAAAGCTTCTTACTAGAAGAGAAGGGAAGGGAATCATCATAAATCCTTTCACTCCTCTCCACCTTTCTGCTCAGAAAGGGTCAGCACCTCTCCAAATAGCCAAGAGAAACAATACCTTTTACAAAGATGTAAACGACCCCTTTTCATTTCAATTAAGAACAGTTGGAAGTTGTTTACCCTCTCCAATAATAATTTTCAGCCCTGCCTTCCATGGGTAGCTTCAAGAGCACAACATGGCTCCTGTTAACTGGGCATCTCTTAACATGACTTCAACAGTATTCAAGGAACATTTTACTCCGAATTAAAAGGTTTAGCCTGGAGTCATTCTTAGGGAAGAACGGAAAATGTCCTCCCCACAACTGATTTAAATAATCCATTTTATAATAACAGAACCTGCAGCATACTATAAACAATATTGTCAAACAGTTTTATTCCTCCTTAGTCCTTATCGCCACAATTATCAGACCATTTTTCCCCCATCTAGAAACCAACATCAATTTTCCATGACCACTAGGATTTCTTCAAGAAGACAAACTGCAGGCTCTCTTATCTCTCCTTCCTGTCCCCCTCTGCCCCATCAGACAGCAGAGGCTTGAGATAGCAATCCCAACTATCATTTTAATTACAACTTAGACATGAAGAGAAAATACTTACACAGGGCTTGCATTCAAGGAGCAATGGTCCACCATCATCTCTGGGAGGAAATCCAACTTGAACGCAGCCATCACCTCAGTCTATGACAAACTACTAACACTAAATCAGTGTATTGCCTAACCCGCAAACAACGCCACTTCCAAAAGTCCTGCAGGTCTTAACACTCAGCCACACAAAAAACACTCAAACCACAGAAACAGAAGCTCAGGGAGACCAGCAATAGACACCACAGAAACAGGCTGGACTGGGAAAGGGACATGGAATCCCAGATTAAAAAGGGGATGTGACCATGTGAAGGGAGGCTCAGCTTAATACACAATGAAAATGCTGATGCACTAGGCTTGTTTTGTGCAATTTTCCCTGGCGAAGCAGTACTGAGTGCACTGTCAGATAAACAGAGTGTCAGATCCATGAAGATAGCAATGGGTAACAGAGCAGAAAGAATACAAACTCCAGTCTTTCCATCCCCAACTAACTCCTTGTCTCCCAAAATGGCAGACCAAGGCCTTCAGGTTCAGACATGCACTTTCCAAATCAGCAGTACTCAGGTGTGAAGTCAAGAGGTTCCTTCACCATAAACATTTTTAATAGCTGATTTCACTCTCTTCACCTTGTGCTCTACTATTGACACTCTCAACTTCTATGGCAAAAAATGCCAACCATAATTTTTCTCCAAACCTGCCAAAAAAATCAAAGCTAGGGAGATCTGATTACTCAAAAATTCCTTTTCTTGAAGACCATCAAAACCGATTCCTTTTATAGAAGCAAAACATACATTGTTCTGCAAACAATACTTCGTCTATCATGCATCTACAAATCCAGACAAAGGCTATAAATGACAAAGAAAGGGAAAAAACCCAGTGATTTAATGAAAACTGTTTTATAATCTTTGGGAACACTGATCAGAACACCTCAGCTGCTTCACCATTAAAACAGACATAGCATGTTGATCAAGGAACTCTGAGATGTATTTATATACACAATACAAGCTTCTTGTTAAATCTCCAATATCCAAACTAATGGGGGGATAATATGGATAGAAACGCACTGTAAAATGCATAAATATTTGATTGTGGGGGAGTGAGTGATGTAGAGGCACTCTACAGGGTCCTGGTGTGTCAGAGCACTCCAGGAAGAATGGTTACTTAGAGTCTAACATGAGACAGAAACCCTTACATATGGTCGATATAACCACAAAATAACCTCTCAGAGCAGCAAGGACTGCGTGCTGGGGCAGCTGTGATCACATCTTTCTCCTCTGTCAATGACTGCAATATGTACTTGCAGTTATTCTGACTGGCCAATATATACAGCTTTATTTAAGCTTGCACAGTTACAGTATGCCAATTGTTTTTTCATAAATAATGTTTCCGACCTCTAAAAAAATAAATAAAAAAAGAGAACATTTCTTATCTTTTGCCAACAGTGAGGTTAATCAAAAGGGGCTAGGCCTTGTAATACAAAGAGATCTGCATATCACTGCAAAATAAGAGAGGACATGAATTTCTCACGCATCAGATATTCAATAGTAACTACTTCATGCATGCTCTTACTACGTGATAAATGCAAGAATCCTTATTCTTTAAAGGAAAAGGTGTAAGCTATCTGCTAAGCACCATTGTTAAGAACATGCAAATATGAATTAGGGAGCACAGGTCTATTTTTCAGCTTTCAGTACATGAAATTGTTGTATCTACCTTTAGACACCTATTACAGGCTTCCCACTTGAAAAATGCCATGTTGAGTAAAGCCCATCGTATTTATCATATTCAAATGTTAAATTGAGCCTAGAGCCCATTTCATGCATTTGTCTAAAATGAGACCGAAGACGAAAACATTTCAGATTTATATGACTAGAACAACAGATTATAGGGTGTGATTTCTAGATGACATAAATCTATAGACCAACACTGTAAATTCTGGCCCTATCCAGGAAGACCAGGATTCATTCCTTCAGGTCTTTCACTCATTAGCTTTTTGCAGCAGCCAGTAAAATGCCCCAGCTGCCATGTTCACTGTAAGTTCGATGAAAGACAATGCTGGCAACACATAGTCTAGAAATGGGTTTTAAAAATGCTACTGAGATTGATTCGTTTACTGAAGAAAATCACTACACCATTATGATTTGATCCTATGCCCACCCTTTTCCCCATCTCTCTGCTCCTCAAAATCAAAGTCCTATCTTCTTGTTCCATTAAGACAAAACTGCAACGTTACAGGCATAATTTGTCAGAAAGGAAGAATCAATACTAGAATGGCAAACAAATATCTGAAGATATGTTAGCCAAGACTCAGTGCCTCTGGGTGCCATACTTCTGAAGTAACAATGGCAACCTCAGTGACAAAACATTAGTGTACAAACAGGCTTGGTTTGGTGTTATTTAGCTGAAGGCTTAAAGCTAGTGAAATCAAAAGACTTACAGATTCCACTTGTGAGAATATCAGAAAGAGTGGAAAAAGATGGCATTTCACTACTGCACAGAAATAAGAATTAAATGAGGAAAAAGTGTTACTTTAAAATTAGAAAAAAACAAGTTATCCTAACCATTTCTCAGAAAGAAAAATAGGGGAGCTAAACACACTTATTTTTTGCTCAGATGTCAAATTCCTGCTGGCTTCCAGATCCATTCTTTGACTGTTTCTATTCAAAGGATAACAGAAACAATGTCTGAAATTCCAAGCTCTATGGACTGTAGCTACACATTTAAATGTGGTGCTCATCTGACAATATGAACATTAAAAAACTTCTACATACTACACATTAGATCTCAATTTTTACACTTCTGAAGCCCTAGATGATGCTGCATAATGTGTAATTATATGTGCTCCTCAGAGACTGCAAAGTACAAATGCTGAAAGTTTTTTGCTTTTCTTTTTAAATTTGCAGAAAAACATCACATCCTAGGGCAAAAACACCCCCAAAATTCACCAGAAAACCAAAAATCCCGTGTCATATTTTATTTCCTAAGAAAGCCTAGTTCTAATGAGCAAGTAACTCTGAAAGCTGAAGATAATACCATCTTTTATTTTATACATTCTGTAGTCAGACAGCATACACAAATCTGAAGCTGAGGGACTACTGGCATGGTGAGAGCAAGCTATGGGAAAGGATGTAAGCTATGGGGAAATCAGACACTGTGAAGCTCTGAAGGAGACAGGTCCTAGAATAAACTTCCCCTTGTATTATCTGTGCATATCCAGATTCTTACAGTGCTGCTGAATTGCAGTTTTGTTTTTAAACTGATAACCCCTGGGTTACATGCATCAAAATACAGTAGCTGCTTGTCAATATTTTGTTGTTTCATTGTTGATCGTGTAAGCATGTGGTCAGAATGTTTTCTGCCTGTGTTGAAATCCAAACTGTCTCCCCATGCCTCAGTGGGTACAAAAAGCCCCTTACCTAGTTGCCAAAACTGCAGTTTCTTCCTCTGCCAATCTCTTTGACTGTTATGCACTGTGGGTACACAAATCTGACACATTCAGAATACTGAATTTACCATCAAAATACATGAAGTTTTTGGGCTGCCTACAACTCAGATTAAATTAACTGAAAAACATTTTTATTTATATGAACTTTTGTAGAAGTTCCCAGGTGGAGAAAAGGGATAGGAGGGGAAGACAACTGCCTTTACCTTGGAAACACCAAAGTTTTGTGGTGCTCCCTCTTACACATTTATCTGAGAGCAGATAAATGAGATCTAGACACAGATGAATTTTTAAAAATTAGGTAAGGAAATTTAATTCTAAAAATAGATCCTACTAAAAGCTTATTCCTCCCCTCCCCATCCTCAAAATATTTCTGGGGAAAAATTTTTGAGGTACATTAATACATTTTTGATCTACTTCTCTGGCTTGTGAAGGAAGTCCTGTAGCTTCTACTTCAATTAATTCAGTGAAAGCTCAAAAGGAATGAATGATGAACTTTAGTCTGACTGAAGAATCCCCAGGACTCCGAGCTCTCTGCCAGCAGATGAAACAGCAAGGCACCCATCCTTCTGGCTTACAGGACGAGGCTGTCTCTGCCTAAGTACTCTTAGAAAGAGCAAAATGAAACAGCAGCTAAATATACCTTTTTTTGATAGTAAAGACAAATGATAGAAGTAAACTACATAAAATTTCTTTTGAAAAGTTAGGGAATTATTTTTCTTGAAAAAGGAGATGAAACTTTGCACTGAAGTGAACAAATTTGTTATTCTAATTAATTCCAAACAGCAAAACTAATAAAAAGATAGACAAGAAACACACACAGGTACATTTTCTTTCATATTGTTTATGGGCCTCCACAAATACATATGCTTATCTGTTCTTCCTGCTACGCAACGTTCACTTCACACAGAATCTACTGCCCCACAATTCACAAGGCAATTGTAGTTTCCTATGTTCACAGGAGTAAAACAGGAGTCTGGAAAAGGCAAATTGAAACTGCTAAGAGAACATTTCTTAACTAAAGTCACAAACAAATATTTAGTGGTGGTGACTTTTGTAATCCTGTCAAAGTTTGACAAGGCTTGAACACAACTGAATGCATGCAGGGATATTTTTTCCCACTTTTATTTACTGCACATACATAAAAATCCCAACTATTTTTTTTAAACAGATAACCCATGGGCTATCTGCCTCAAAATACTGCGCATAAGAATTACACCTTCTAGTTAACATTAGGAAGGAGCAACTAAGTAACATCATCTTTAAGCACAGCCTAATCAGTAAAGATTTTAGATCCATTTGTCTAATGCACATAGTACTAGGCATTATCAGAAAGAAATCAAAAACCAGAATATGTCCAGTCTGGCAGTTCTCAGTGTCCCTAGCCACAACTTTTTACCTTTCTAAATCAACACATGCAGCACAACATCTTCATGGGAAAATAGATATGGAAGACAATGTTTGAAATAAACACACAAAAGTTACTGCTTCTCTGTAGCCACTGATATCACAACTATGAGGTGGCAAAGCAGTATATAAAGTCCTATACCTGTATAAGTCTGTTGGATAAAGGCGTTCTGAACTAAGCTGGCCATAATAGGAAATGAAAATAGTAAGAAAGACCTATTGCTTGAAAATGATGTTTCAGAGAGAAATAAAGGGACTGAAAGCTGTGGTAGAAGAGAAGGCTCTGTTCCCAGCTTTGTACCAACTCAATGCAAAAATCCAAGCAACTTCCCTTAGCTCTTCCATTTCCAGATGTCACACAGACAACCCAGGAGGCAGTGATGCTTTCCTGGGGACAGAGAACTGAGAATACTGTTTGCTATACAATAAACCCATACACTAGAGAGGTAACCCTTAACACAAATATGCCAATACATACCAAAAGCAGAATTAAAAAAAAAAAAAAAAAAAAAAGCTGTTTCTATGTGTTTCTATGGATATGTCTTTCTTAAACTAGATCTCGTATATCCCAAGATCCTTCAGTGACTTCTCCCTGTTTATTTATGTGTAGATCACAGCCAACAGCCAGACCAGTTCAGAGTTACTTGCTCACTCATGGGAAAAGAGCAAGAGTTGAATGTTCTATTTTGACTTCTCCTTCACTTTATGCTAAATTAACAGTAACTTAATGCCTTGATACATTTACTGGTCTGACAAATTTATTTGAGTATGAACAGTGGATTCAAACGTTTCTAAGAAGGAATCACAGAGTTACAGGATTGTAGAATGGGCTGGGTTGGAATGAACGTTAATGATAGTTCCAACTCCCTCTGCCATGGGCAGGGACTCCTTCCACTAGACCAGGATGCTCAGAGCCTCATCCAACCTGGCCTTGGACACTTCCAGGGATGAGGCATCCACAAATTCTCTCAGCAATCTGTTCCAGTGCCTCACCACCCTCATAGTAAAGAATTCCTTCCTAACATCTGATCTAAACCTACTCGCAGTCTGAAACATTCCTGCTTGTCTGGTCACTACATGCACAGATAGCAACCAGTATATTCTTTTTAAAATGAATTGCAACTGCTTTCAGTATGCCACCACACAGATGATGAACAAATTCAATCTGTGATATGCTCAATATCTGGCTCACTCCTGAGGACAACTTACACCAAATGGCAGACAGCAGCTCTGCAATATGAGACCTTATCTACCAGGAAACAGGTTACAACATCTGTTCAAATCCGAGAAGCCAAAAACACCCCACTCCAAACTGCAACTAGGTCCTGCTCTGCCAGTAACTGCTACTGACAGCACATCTAACGAGAACTCCGAAAATTATCAGTCTTAAGACCCTCTCATAGCACATGAATGAAGTTCACAAAGTTTAAGGCAGTGGCCTACAAACTTACTCAATTTTTCTCTCATCTTCTGATGCCTCTTCATCTGCTTGCTTGAGAGGGGACTCAGGATTGTGCTGTGGATATTGGAATTCTGCTATGTGAGCAAGCCACAGCTCTGCAGACAATGATCTGCTTCTCTAGGGCAGAACAGCTGCACGATGCTACCCTAAGTTTTACTTTCTCAGTGCACAGCTGTCAGCTAACACAGCAGCATGAGGTTGCTAACCCAGTGCTTGACCCGCTGCAGCTGTGTCTGCTGCTTCAGTGATGATGCTACAAAGGCTTGCATCTTTGGCATTACCAAAGAGAGAAAAATGGAATAGACTGGCCATGAGACTACCTCCTGATAGTGACCTAAAACACCTATCTGTGACCATAAAATTTCTCACTACCCTATTGTCAGTGGAGAGTTAGCAAGCTGATTGCCTTCAAAACATTACCTCGAGGTATATCACAACTATTCTTTCCAGAACCTGTATCTATTTAATTATTTTTTTTAACATAAAAAACCTCCAAAGAATTTCAAATATCTCAGTCTGCTATAGTGCTATGAACAGTGACAGACAATTCAGTTAGTTTATGTGGATTTTTCCAAAGGCAAACAGTATGTACTCACTTCTGTTTTCAAGGAGAGTTACTTGTGCAGCACTAGGAAAGTAGACTAGTTCATTAGCACAGTGAAATAAGGAAAAAATATGTCTATATGTAAGTAAAATCTTCAAATTAAGAAAGTTTCCTGGAAATTTCATCTTCTCTTTTGTGTTTAATAGTCTCCTTCTTATACCTGTTCCCCAATGATATATTACATGCTTACATTTATCTTCATAGAAATATAAGAAGAGGTACCTGGATTGTTTTCTTTCTCTTATATTGTAAGGTATTTTCTTTTGCTAGCTTTAATTTTGTAATTAAAAAGTAAAGTTCTTAATTGTTACCCTCAGAACAGTGACCTGAAGTTTATGTTACATTTCTGTCTTTCCCTGATAAATTTTGCTTGTTTTGCAGATTTCCTTACCTTTTTCAAACTTACGGGAATGAAGAGGGAGACAAAAATCATAGTTGTGAATTTAAAGCACATGACACAGGAAAACTTACTGTGATGCAAAGAAGACCACAAAGGTTTGGCTGAGAAGACACTGTATTAAAGGTACCGGACATGAAGCGTATAAAAGCAAACAAACTGCCAAAAGACCAAATGATGAAATTGAAGCAATTAATGCAAGACAACCCCTTAGAGCCCCTGTACCTGTAGAACAGATAACAAGCCCTAATGCAGGTTCCCTAGAAAAATTAATTTTGGCAAATCATAGACAAGGAGTAAACATCACATGCTTAACCCTCTTTGCAAGACATTTTACAATTAATAATTGATACTAGGAAAAAGCATTGTTGTATCCCAGGGCAATTGCTTTTAAACCAGACATGTACAGGCTTCTTCCCCTCGTTCCAGTATATTAAAGACAACAATAACAGAAACAATTAAAAAAATTAAAGCTCTTTATCCTTACCTCTAGGTTCTGGTTTGTTTTGTTTTGGGTTTTTTTTTGTAAATGATGTGAAATGCCTATTTCAGGTACTGCTTAATCTCTACTGGAAGTTATGTAAAAGAAAATTTTGTTTTAAAATTGTATTTCTTTTAACATATGCAAACATTCCAGTAGTTGGATTTTGAGAAGCATTTTTGGTTTTTATAATCACAGTGCTAGACCAAAACAATGCCTGCACTTTGCAAGAGACAAAAATCTATGGAAACCTTAAGTACCTAAGGGAGGTCGGAAAGACCTGTATACACTATGGCACTGCAGACAGAAAAAACTTCTTGAGAAAGTAGGAAAAGTGGCTTGGTCACAACAATAGTAAGAGGAAATGAAGGCAGCTGTATGACACAGGAGACAAAGCAGGAAATGAGTATAAGAAGAGAGGACACACATTTCTACCCTGTGGAAAGACAGCGGACAGGATGAAACATTTAAGGCAGCAGCAAGGTTTGAGTTTTCTCCTCGCACCCTTTCTTTTTCTTTATTGACCGAATTCAGACCCTGAGACACAGAAATACAGGGGACAAATCACATTTGCACTACAACACTTAAACCTTTAGTGCAAGAGAATAAGAATACAATGCTTGCAAGCAATCTTGCCCTGAAGGCAAGGTACAGATTCCACTTAAGATTGTCTTTGCCCTCTTTCTCTCCCCTAAATGTTGTCTTTGAGCTTACAGAAATGACCTTTTTTTTTTTTAGAGACAGAAATAGCTGAAGGTGAACTTCTAGCCATCTTTCTGTGCAAGAAACAATGCTGCAAGCAATTCTATGGAACAGAAAACTTTAAATATGTTTCAACTTTTTTACTTTCTAAATACAAACACAGTACCTATAAATCTTGTTTCAGAGATCCCTGTATTTTCTGGTCCTTTCCTGTATATTACCTGAATCTGCAGCTCTGTACTTACTCAAAAAGACACATTGGAAAAAACCATTTTGCAATCTCTACAATATTCACCAGATTTTAAAGGACTCGTCTACATGTTTTGGGACAGTTTTCTGACACTGAAACAGAGCCAGAAGTTATTCCTCTGGTAAGGACCTGGAAATCCACTCATTCTTGGAAAGCTCTCAGCAGTCTGCTTGTCCTCAAGCCAAACATGCCATAAAGCATTACAGCAGGCAAAGCAAGTACATTTGCACAGAGAATGCTGTGTGGTTGCATATTGGACCCAGGGGGAACAACAGGACCACCTATACACTTCCAGGACAATACCATGTACAAAGACTCTTATATTAACCCACAGGAGGAGAACCTCAGTGAATAAAAAATGCCTCCAAGCTTATGGGAAGCAACACATCTTGTGCACATGTAAAGTAAAACCTTAAAGTAAGAACTGGCCAGAGTTACTTTTTTTAACTTAAGAAATGTAATATGTTATCTTATCTCAAAAGAACAAACCACAAATTATTACTCTCCCTAATGAAATGTCTTAGATTAGCAGTTAGACCTGCTTAAATTTTTTTCTGATAGTCTTTTTTATTCTTCTTCTAAGTTTCAAGAGACCTTTTGGACTAAAAGCAGCAAGTCTCAAGTTTCATTGTCCTTTACAGCTACCAGAACAGCCACACAAGCCATTCTGAGGAGTCCTTTAACCTCAACTTGTTTCTACAAACAGTAGCAGAGACAAACAAGAATCAGTTAATATTATACTACAAAAATACACAATTTCTCTCTCATTTCATTTTATCCAAAGGAAAGCTTTTTGCTGCATGTCACCTGAAGAAAGTTCAAATGTAGCCAAGACAGGGGCTCTCCAGGAGAGCACACTGCGCAGGTCAAACAGTAATTGCTGCAATAACTAATTTTTATGTCGAGCACCAACTTAGAGCACAATAAGGCATCATTTCTCTTGGCATGAGGATACACAGCTATAGCTCCAGCACTGTTCATGAGCAGAGTGGAGATGGAAATGGGATGTGGTATCCCTGAAAAGACAAACAATTCAACCTACCACATACATTGGGAGGTAAAAACAGAAGCAACAAGGGAAGTTCCAGCGTCACTCCTGGTAGAGAAGAAATGTGGTTGATTGAGGAAGTTGTTGTCTCCTAATCAAAGCTGGGACTCCTGTTGCCTATTTTGGATAAGCAGCCATCTGCAAAACTTAATGAGCTTTGAAGCTACTCAGGACCACAATCTAAGTGTCAGAGAGTTTATTTCTGAAAAAATACCTAAACTTTCCAAGCCTCTAGAGTCAAAAAGAGAATCAGTATTATAGATGTATCTCAGTTTTTCTAATCAACTAAGAAAATACAGCCATGTGGATTTAAACATTTATTCTTTAATAACATTTACTCTAAACAACCATTAGATACTGTAGTAGGTTTCAACTGCAGCAAGAGCAAAGCCCAAAAAGAATGAAGAATACTACTCTGACCCAGTTCCTTCACGCAAACAAATAATTCTATCATCAAATAAATTTACGTCTACTTTCCTAAACTATAAATGGGTTTAGAAGTATTGAGTCTCACAGCAGAAAAGCCAAAATGCCTTCCAAGTTTAATGCAGGAGTTACAGCTTCTGTCCCTGAAAAGACAGCAGGATTGACAGCCCAACTGAAGTGCACCTACACCAACGCACACAGCCGGGAGAAGTCTCACTATCGCCAGCCTTTGTTCTTGTGGAGGACTTCAGGTTATCAGATGTTTGCTGGAAATACAACACAGCAGAGAGGAAACAGTCCTCAGAGTGTGTGGATGGCAGCTTCCTGACACAGTGAGGGAGCCAGTAGGGAAGGCATCCCACTGGACCTGCTGTTTGCAAACAGGGAAGGCTTGGTGGGTGATGCTGGAAGCTGTCTCGGGCAACACAATCACAAAATGATGCTTTTTGATTCTTGGAGAAGTAAAGGGGGAATGCCAGCAGAACTGCCACCTTGGACTTCTGGAGGGCAGACTTTGCCCTCTTTCAGAGACTGGTTGATGGAGTCCCTTGGGAGGCAGTCCTGAGGGGCAAAGGAGTCCGGGAAGGCTGGACGTGCTTTAAGAAGGAAATCCTAAAGGCTCAGGTCAGGCCTATGTGCTGACAAGCCAGCAAGAAGACCAGGCTGGCTGAACAGAGAGAGAGCTTTGGTTGGAACTCAGTAGGGGACGGAAAGAGTGTATCATCTTTGGAAGGAGGGGCAGGCAACTTGGAAGGACTACAAGGACATCGTGAGGTTATGTAGGGAGAAAATTAGCAGGGCCAAAGCCCAACTAGAACTTAATCTGGCTACTGCCGTAAAAGACAACGAGAGATGTTTTTTGAAATGCATTAGAAACAAAAGGAGGGCTAAGGAAAATCTCCATCTTTTACTGGATGCAGAGGGAAACAGTGAGAAAGGATGAGGAAAAGGCAGAGGCACTTAATGCCTTTTATGCCTTAGTCTTTGAGAACAAGTTCAATTGTTTTCAGGGTACCCAGCCCCCTGAGATGAAAGACAGAGATGGAGAGCAAAATGAAACCCCTATAACCTAGGAAGAAAGGGTTAGAGGCCTGAATAAGTCCATAGCACCTAATGGCATCCATCCAGGGGTACTGAGAGAGCTGATGAAAAAGCTTACCAAGCCGCTTTCTTTTGCATGAAGGCCTTGTTGCCTTTGTAAAATCATGGCTCAGGCCTGTTACTTTGGCTAAGTAGAAAAGGACTGTGGGAAAGAGACACAGCTGAATTAAGGGTAGAAAAACATGCTGTGTGACCATTGTGTGCTCACATCATGGTGTATGGTGGTTGGTTGAATTATGTTTGTTGTGCTTTAAAACTGTGTAAACAGATAACTGGCTAAGTGTTTAAAAAGGCCGGGTTTTTGCAATAAAGGGCTCTCCTTTGCACCTGCCTGGGGACTTCGCACTGCTCGTTATCGCAACAACTTTCCATCATTTACCAGCAGTCCTGCTTAACCAGGCAGCTCCCAGGTGACTGGAAGTAAGCAAACGTTACAGCATCTACATGAAAGGTTGAAAGGAGGATCTGGGGAACTACAGGCTTTTGAGCCTGACCTCTGGGATGGGGAAGATCATGGAGCAGATCATCCTGAGTGCCATCACACAACACGCAGAGAACAACCAGGGGATCAGGCCCAGCCAGCACGGGTTTCTGAAAGGCAGCTCCTGCTTGACCAACCCGATCTCCTATGGCCAGGTGACCCACTCAGTGGAAAGGCTTGTGATGATGTCTACCTGAACTTCAAAAAAGCCTTTGATACTGTTTCCCACAGCATCCTCCTGGACAAAGTGACTTTCCCATGATGTGAATGGGTGTATTCTTTGCTGGGTAAAAGCTGGCTGATGGCTCGGCCCAGAGAGTGGTAGTGACTGGAGTTACATCCAGCTGATGGCTGGTCACCAGTGGTGATCCCCAGGCTCAGTATCAGGGCCAGTCCTGTTTAATCTCTTTATCAGTGATCTGAATGAGGGGATTAAGTGCATCCTCAGGAAGTGTGCCGGCAACACCAAGTTGGCTGGGAGTGTTGATCTGCCGGAGTGCAGGAAGGCCCTGCAGAGGGATCGGGACAGGCTGGATCAATGGGCTGAGGCCAATTGTGTGCGTCTCAGCAAGGCCCAGTGCCAGGTCCTGCACCTCAGTCACAACAGCCCCATGTAGCACTACAGGCTGGGGGAAGAGTGGCTGGAAAACTGCCCAGCAGAGTAGGACCTAGGAAGGTTGGTCGACAGCAGCTGAACATGAGCCAGCAGTGCCCAGGTGGCCAAGGAGGCCAATGGCATCCTGGCCTGTATCAAAAATAGTGTGGCCAGCAGGGGTAGGGCAGTGCTCCCCTGTAATTGGCACTCGTGAGGCCACACCTTGAGTGCTGTATGCAGTTTTGGGTCCCTTACTATGAGAAGGATACTGAGGTGCTGGAGCCTGTCCAGAGAAGGGTAACAGAGCTGGTGAAGGGTCTGGAGCACAAGTCTTATGGGGAGAACTTGAAAGAGCTGGAGTTGTTTAGCCTGGAGAAAAGGAGGCTGAAGGGAAACCTTATTTTCTTTACAACTACCTAAAAGGAGGTTGTATTGAGGTGGGGGTCAGTCTTTTCTCCCAAGTAACAAGACCAGACAAAATGGCCTCAAGTCATACCAGAAGAAGTTTACATTGGATATTAGGAAGAATTTCTTCACTGAAAGGGTTGTCAAGCATTGGAACAGGCTGCCCAGAGAAGTGTTAAAATCACCATCCCTGCAGGTACTTGAAAAATGTGTAGATGTGGTGCTTATGGACAGGTTTAGTGACAGACTTGGCAGTGTTAGGTTATGGTTGAACTCTGCGATCTTAAGAGTCTTCTCCAGCCTTAAAGATTCCATGACTATCATTTGACAATCTACAGTCTTTTAATGCCCATTTTTATCTCCATGCCAAAGACTTCCATTTTGGAAGGGGCTCCTATCTGCAGAAATTTTATTTGAACACAGACATGTTTCAGCATGGTAAATGTGTGTATGACAAGAGTCAACTGAGGTAGGATTGACTCCTTATCTCAAAGCAAAGCTGACTCCCCCTCAGTTTTATTCAACCAGACCAGAAGCAGAATGCCATCAGTTTTATTCTGATATAACTCTGTAGAGTTAATCATGATAAGAGCATTTCATACAGGGATGTATATAAACAATTTTATGTACCATTATTAAATGTTCAAGAAAAGACTCCATCCTCTTTCATTTGGACACCTTTCTTATTCACATTTAGGCAGATGAATTCAACTTTATTTTGCCCTTAAGATGAGAAACCATGGATCTTGCACTGAATAGAAGTGACTTATTTTCATCAACCAGAAACTTGGTGATCATTTTGCTATTTAAATAATCTGATTATTTTGTTATTTAAGTAATCCAAATATATTGATTTTGGACCTGTGTTTTGCAATTGGAGAATCCCATGAATTTAAAAAACTAGGCCTAATCAGTTTATTCTGTCTCAAAAAATGAAAATTCTTCAGAAAAAAGCCACAAATATAATGAGCAGTATTCTCTCTTTCCATTCCTCTGTATGGTCCTAATGGACAGCAAAGGAGCAGGAAGAGCAAAGTACAGAGCACCAGTCATTTAGAAAAGAAGTTGAGTGTTTTGCAACCCACACAATGCCTGGAGACAAATGCCCTCAAACCGGTACTTCCAAACACAGAGGTCAACCCCCAAATCTTTAAAAAATCACTTGAAAATGACGGTGTTCCTGGATTTCTTAAACCAACTTTAGATCTTTCTACCCTGATGAGTAACATATGGAGAGACAGGATATCCTGCACTTTAAAGACAAATTTGTTTTCCTTTCTGATATAGACATAACTAAATCCTTCTCAATGTATTTATGAAAATGGTAGCAAATGTCTGTCCATAGTAGAAAACAACTCTTTCCTCAAGACAATAAAAAATCTCAACTCTCCCTGGTTGGCTACAGACCAAAGCACACCTTAAATATTTCTGCCATAGGAGAGGTGAGTCACTGGAAGAGCAAAAATCACCAAACTTGGGTCATGGTGCTACTGATGGTGTTACTTAACACAGCAGTTACAGGTCAATTGTCTCAGAAGTGAACCGAAACTCTTGAGGCACACAGTACAAACAGTCTGATTTATTCTTTTGTACTCCTCTGACCACACAGTAAATCATTCCAACTTCCTAAACCAGAGAAATAACTATATCACAGAAGAGCTTTTTACTGGGTTGTCAAGCTGACTCCATCTACAATGCAAGCTACCATGAGAACCAAACATAACCCCAGGGCACAGCACTAAACTCTCAGCTGGAAACTGTGTAAGAAAGGAAGGGGCAATTGTCTCCGCTGTCACATGAAACTACACCCTTACTGGACTTCTAGCACTAAGAAAACCGCACCAAAAGAACCTCATATTTGACTCCATGCATTTTTCTTACTGGACTATGTTCCCGTTCTGCTGCACATAATCAAATTTGTCTCAGCCCAGCAGGAGTTGTTCCTCTAATACTCACCTTTAGGGTTTCATGTACTACAGAACACTTCAGATTTGTTCTGGTCAAGAAGTTGCTATGAAGACATGTATTTCTACTTTGCACTTATGTTTCTAAAATTATTAAATTACAGATGGAGTTAAAGATGTCTATTGACTCAGTACTCACAGTCCTGAACTGTTAACACTCCCAACCCCCTTTGGCAGTACAAAGGCAGGAAACTGCAGAGTTTAAGGTTCAGGGAGCACTGCTCACTGCAGTGGAAAATGACTGCTTTCATCACTGAATGTAAAAACAACTTCTCTCTAAACCTTTGAAAGGAAGCTCCGATACCCAGCTGAAGGATACAAATTGTAGTTGGTTCATACCTGCAGCTATGCACCTCCCTCCAGCCGTTCCAGTCTTCACTCTAAAAGATAAGGAAAAACAGACACTGAGGACTCCAGATAATATTATCAGATAATAACAAACATTACATGAACTCCACTGAGCACCGGGAAAGTGAAGCATATTTCTAATAGCAGAAGTCATCACGAGGTGGTAACAACCCTCATTAGACTCAAAATTGAAGTTGTATATTTCAAAAATACAGAGTAAATGAAAGGGTGCACAAAAATGGACTGCAAACACAACATAGCTGAAAACAGAAGTCTTCGAGGTTCCTAGCAATGTTCAGTGGACTTCTGACACCTGTCTGGCTTTTTGGCTGTCACAACAGAAGCAGCTACCAACAGCAGTACCCACAATCCTAAACTCCTACATGACATTATTTTGACAGCTGCAGCACTAACAGATGACCATGAACCTGCAGATGGGAACTCTAATGTATGATTGCATAAATGCAAATGGATGAAAAAGCACTGAACCAGGGAACACAGAATTGAACAACACAAGAAAAAAATGTTAGCTCTACATCTTAAGCTAATCATCAACCAGGAACCATACAGATTTTCTGTACTAGCACCTCATAAATAGGGGATGCTACTTCATGATTCAGAGTTCTCTTCTTGCAAACTCAGTAACAGACTCTCAACACAAGCTAATACATATTTAAACACAACACTTGGATTTTTTATTTGTGAGGTTTCTTGACTATTTTTCACCCCCAAATAATTTCTTCTCTGCCTTCTCCTGGGTTATTTTGCAGAACTACACTCATGTCAGTCTAGCAGTATTTTACAGAAAATCCAAATCTATTTACTTATCTATAGTTACCAAATTAAAAACTGCATCCACCTGCAAGAAGAAGAATTGTACAAGGCTATGTGAGCTCCCACATTTTGACTGTTTGCAGGCCCCTACTTAACCTTTGTTCTGTATTTTTTTTAGTAAGTGAGAATAAGTGAGCCACGTTTTCCTCTAACGTCCCATGTAATACACTCGGTTATTTATCACATGTACTCATGCCCTCTTTTTTAAAGAGTTCTCTTGAGAATTTTCAATTCTTTTAAATTTTTCCTATTTGTTCAATTTATTTAATAAAGTACTAAAGCCTGTAAAGGAACAATGAGTCCTAAACACAAGAACAATAATAATTTTCTTATAATATTTGTTGAAAACAAAACCCAACTCATGAATCCTGAAAAACATAACTCAGTTATCTGAAATGGGTATTTCCAAAATTACGCATTTTGCTTTTCTAGAATATTACTGAAAACTGATTACTGTTCAGGGAACACTTTACATATTTATTTTTCTTCTGTTTCACAACAACATTCTGGATTATGAAGCTCCAATTAGTGATTGAGGCAAATATGTTACCTTAAGACATTTCCTTCCACCTCATCCAGATTCCTCTGCTTTTTTGAAGTTTAATTACAAAATATTTGTTTATGGCCAAAAAACAGTCTCAGATTCCTGCTAACAGACCTTCTTCATACCTAACTTCTAATATCTTCAAAACAACATGTAACATAAATTTTTTGCTTATATGTTAAGTTATACTCCTTTGATAATCAGCTTTCAAAAATAAAAGTTTACAGCTACTTGATCTTGTGAACACTTAAGAATATCTATATAAACAACTTTTTGTTGTAAAAAAGAAAATCTTCACTTCACACATGTAACTATGTAAGACTCTAGTGAATTAATTTAAAAACTTCAAAGAAACCAAAAGTGCAGCTAACATAGCCAGAGGAACCCATAACTCTTGGATACCTTTGGGAAAAAAAATATACACTTCACTGAATCAAAGGCAAAATCCAAGACAATAAAAACTTCAAAAACCAAGCAGCAAATCTGACAGCCACCTGTAGGAAGCCTGGGAGAGTGCTCTTAAATCATAAATTGGTTTAGTATGGTTTATTTAATTGCATGCAGAACATAAATACACTGAATAATTTATCCAAGTTTATACTGATGCCTAGGAGCAACTACCTGAAAAGAGAGGCTGGACAAGATTAAGAGAATAAAAGCAGGTATTTATTGAGGGCTTTCAATAGGAACACCTTGGGAGTCAAAAAGCCTCTGAGGGGCTACACCCAAGATGGATGTTGGGTCATGGGTTTTTCACACTTTTATAAATTTGGTTCATTTGCATACCAGGGTTAATTCTCCAATTACAATTTCAGGTAATGATGTCACTACCCCAGGTTTGTTCCCCCTCCCCAGAGGCTTAGTTTACATATTTTGGGGCCTGGGACAACAAGGTGTCCTTGGGTCCAGGCCCAGAGAGGGTTTGTTATGTCTAACAGTAGCTAACAAGGCATGTGAAGTTTTAGAGTTACACAGAAAATACAAAAGCCAAATCCTAAGGCATCAACACATCACACAAACCTGGCCCAGAGGCCAAAGAACCTGACAACTGTGTTTCTTCTCAGAAAAAACTGGGTCTTGGATCCCTCAGACTAAGGTATATACATACATACAGCTGGATGCTGCTAGCCACATGTGCATAGTCACTTCTGCAGTTAAGTGATGGGGCAGTCAGCTCTTGTGCAAAGCAGGTTCTCCCCAGCCCAGCACTTGATGCTGATAGCTGTTTTCATAGCTGCATGAATGTATGCTCTTAGTGCGGTCAGCAAAACAATTAATGGGGTAAATTCAGATCTCTTATCACAGATTTTGTAAAAATTTTTCCTGAAGTTGTCCCCTGACTGCTGCATGTGAGTAGAGTTGTCACTTTCAACTACTGCACAAGGCTGGGAGGAACTATTGACACTAGCTGAGTACTCCATGTAGAAAAATGAAGGTTTAAACCTTAGATTTAACGGCCCTGCCAGATCTAAAGGTGACAAAATATAATCTCATTGCAACTTTTGATATGCACTATAATATAAACAGAACTGCAGCTGGTAATGAAAACAAGTGGCTCAATCCACCAAGTAGCAGACAATGGATATGAGCCCAATAAATCCAGTAATACTGCTTTTATACTAAGTGGTAAAACTTCAGTCTCACCAGCACCTGGGACCATCTAAGAGAATACCAGATCATTTAATGGATTCTGATCAATGAAATTACTGTCACAGTCAGCACTTGTATAGACCAGTTAGTTCTGATTTCTCATTGCACTTTCCAGGAACTAATGTTTATGGGATGTCAAGGTTACCATTGGCAATTAAAGAGGCCAACAGATCAAACAGACCACAGCTCAACCTCAGATACATCCTGGCGTCAACAGTCTCTCACATAAATCAGCATTTAGTCTGGACTCACTGTAGATTTACATACTTTTAAGAACCCAGGCGACCAATAATAAAAATTTGGAAATATAGAAAGAACTATTTCTTTGGAAGGAGTACAGGAGGGAGGCAGTGATGCATCGAAGAGCGACGGAGCAAGTGCACTACACAGATTAGGAACAGAGAGTCCTACACAAACCAGAGGAAGTTTCAATTTCTACACAGCTCAGGCCACAACCCACAGAAAGTGTCACTTTGTAGCAACCCTTGCTAATGAGGCAACAAGACAACAGAGATAGCAAGAGGAAACTCCTGTGGTCTAAAAACCTTACCAGAGAAGGAGCCATACTTTCTTATCTGAGAAGTGCCCTTCTGCTGCAATCTTTACACCACTCAAACCTCTCAGCACCAGAAACTACTTGTTCAGTGCGAGGCCACAGCTCAGTCACTGCGCCTGCTCAGTTTATTTTGGCAGACAGAGCTGTCGAATACTGTTTTTCTCAGTGCTGCCAGCACAGTACTAAAGGGTATAGAGGGTAGCAGACAAGCTGTACAGTTAGCAAGCAGACCAGTTGAATTACTCATGACACTATGTTCTACTATAACAATGTAAGTTTTTTCAACTTCAGATGTAATAGGAAGAACAGAATGAAGAACAGAAGAGATGCACCTTTTGGGACCATTAAAGATTAAGATGAAAAGGGAGGAAAACATTTTAAATGCTATACTTCAAGTTACTCTAACCAGGACATCATAAAATACTTAAGATTTGGGATGTTGATCATATTTGCAACATCTCTTCGATGTCCAGTCAGCAATTACAGCCCAAACGCCTCCAAGAGTGCTCATTAAGTCCTACAATCCACAACAAAAGTGTCAAAAGATACACTTTAAGTATACAAACCAATCCTATGATCTACTGTTGAAAACATGGGACTGGGGCTTAGAAGGCATAATTTCTATTATTAGCTATGGGGCTGAATAGTCACTTTTTGGTCCTAAGAGTTTCCATTTGTACAATATGGACAACTAAGTACAAAGAAATAATAATCTTATTTCTTTGTGAAAGGGTATTTTGAAAACTAGCGACACAATGTATTCAATCAGAGTCAGGAGTATCATCACATTGTTACAGTTGCATCTCAGCTGAAAACTTAGTAAACAACTTCATAAAATCCGCAAAACACGTCTGTTAATAAAACCCAAAGAATCTCACCAACAAAAGGTTTTAGCTTACTATCTGTCTCCAGATTATGGTATCAAGGGACTCTCAAAATATATCAGGAGTTGAAAATAGAGAAGGTACAAACAAAAGCAACATTTCATTTACTTTTTGAAAGAAGGTTCAAAATATTCAGAAAACATGCATTCATGTTTTGCTTTATGGAGACCGTACATGACACAGGAAGACCTATCATATACAGCAGAGTTTGGTCTTCTTTTGGGTAAAAGACTGAGTTTTAGTGAACACAATATTCTCAGTTTAACTACTAAGCCTACTCCTAGAAGGAACCGAACTTTAGCTGAATTTCTAACAACCTCATCCATCTCAGCTACAGGATTCAAATACTAACACTTTCAATTTACCTATCATTAAAGGCAAGATAAAAAAATCTCAATGTGGAAACCATCCCTGTGCAATGTTTAGACAGACACAGCTTGCATAGCTCTGTGTTAAAAATTCAAGATACTTACACACCTTTTTTCTGATGGTACGAAAGGAAATAGATTCAAAAGCAAACAGAATAAAGCTGTATTGCAGGTCTCCCTGCAAAGATCCTCATATGCAATCACTATTCTGTATTACCACACCTAAAATGCCAAAGGAGGACAGAGCGCACATGGCTGTTTCCAGCATCTACTGCCAGCTTCAGGAGGAAAACAATTTTGGGGTGTCTCACTTTTGAAAGATCTAAATTGAACTACATACAAAATTCTGAGTAGGTCTGAAATTCTATATTTGCAAAGTGCTGAAGTATAAACATTTGTATTTTATTTCAAAGAAGCACAACTAAGAAAGACTGATTTACCTTAAGCTTGTATGTGTCTTGCTTGGCTTATATTAGACAAATACTTGCCATGAACTCTACCGTGCAGAATCTGCCATTGCCACGCCTGCAAACCAAAGAGTAAAAACATGCTCAATTATTTTTATCTTTATTTTGTAATAGGCACACGGTAAATCCTTTGCAGAAGTAAATGGATACAAATTACACTCATTTACATCTACAAAGAACTGGAGTTACTGCTCTATTATAACCAATGAATACTGATTCACATCACTTTTAACAGCAAATAATTTTCATTAACACTTGAAGAGATTTAATACTGGGTGTATAGAGCTGAAGCTTAAAAAATATTTCATACTTTTTCTCCATCAGAGGCAAATGCTGGCATTGCTGTGGGAACATCAACTTAGGAATACCCCACTTTTGCTCAAAACCACAAATTTAATAAAATCTAACCATTTCACTGCAAAGCAGTTCTTACTAAGTTTCTAGTCCAGCTCTCTGAAAGTTTCTCACTTGCCATCATTTGCAGCATCATTTGCATATACTTTGATTTATTTTTTGCAACATTTACTCCCCTCTTCAGTATCTTTATATAGTATCTGAAACATACAACTGTAAATAATACAGAAAAACAAACCAAAAAAATCTTCATTCATTTACAATCTACTGAAAACATGTGAATACATGAATGCATGCAGCACCATGAAGCATCATTTTTGTCTAACTACCAATCACAAATGAAATGCAACACTTCAGATGAACTTTACTCTGTCTGAAGAAGTTTTCATTCCTAGTTATGAACATCTGAATACAACTAATAGAATGCCTTTCCTACTAGTATCAGCAGCCTTTTACTCCACAAACTACCCTCATGGTCCATTTTGTGACCCTGACACACCTCTCCAGTGGTTGATGCTCACTGATTCTTGCACCAGCACAGCTCTGCTTGCTCCTTTCTCTTCCCAAGGCCTCAGAAACTCTCCCTGCTGTACAAGGCTGGATCCACAACTTGACCTTAGACTTTAGCTGGATGGGGGGAAAAGGATCAAGAGTGTCAGCGTACATTGCCAAGAACTAGAGGGTCAGTACTTGCTTGAAGTCTTACACACCTATTTTCAGATGTTCTTCACTTACACACTTATCCATCAATTCTTTTCCATTCACTTTTCCTGGAAGGCACAGTATGACATCAGCTGGCTTCCAGTGCTAGCAGGAAGAGATTCCATAAACTTTATGGCAAAACCAAGTGCTATAAATACAGCTTTGGCTGCATGAGCATGCACCATAGACATAAAATAATTATCTTTCTGGATTTTCTATACCTCATGCCTAGATTCTGGAGGCACCTTATACTTCAACACCTTACATGTGACAGTCTATGTGGCACATAATTTTCTCTCTGTCGTCACATCAGAAAAGCTCACCAATTTCCTCCCAAATGAACAGCAGGCTTTTCTGCAGAGCAGCATCAAACACAGCATGTATCAAATACTGCATTCATAAAGAAGTATGTTAAGACAATATTCAGGACTGCCTTGTCTAGAACCAAATTATATGAGCCCCACCAGGCAACACAGGCAAACAACTCTTACTTAATATTTTCAGGTTATACTACTGAGAAGACCGGATACGAGCTTTCCATAAACATTCGATAGAAATGGGGAAGAAATACAAAGGAACAGATCAAGATACTCCTACTACAGATCCAGTTTAAGCTGGTGCTCTTGCCAAAAGAATAGCGCACAACTCTCTCCTCACCAGCTGTCCACCCCCACCTCTGTATAATAAGCCTGAGAAAGGAAACAGTCAAGGTGTGATCTTGCCTACCAACAACAGGAAAACAATAGTTTTAACCCAGACATGCTCCTAGATTCAACTCACTGCACAACCACACAGATATTCTTGGTAACACAGAGGAAAGGAAAAACACATGAAAAATGGCACAAGCCTCTTTCAGAGCAATACTGGCAGATGCTCATTTAAATTACTCATGGAAGTAGATCATCAGATTTAGGTGCTGAATTTCACACAATTAAATCTCTACTGATTGATCCTTTTCAAAGGCCTCAAGTGATAAACAAGGCTTCCATTGCTTCTGTTAAGAAAACACTATGCTTGTAAGAACTACATACATGTCCTTCCATGTAATCACCTTCACTGTCCCAATTCTTCGTCAGTGGCCTGTCTCAGATATTAGAGACATGTCACTCCATATTCTTCATTAAACTATATGATTTAACTTTTTAAAATCACAAGTAAATATTTTCCAACTTTCATTTATTCTTCCTGGAGTTTAACAGCTGTAATTACTTCATGATAGCAGTTATAAGTTTCATCAATTTGAAATGCACACTGGACTTAATTCCTAATTCCTGTAATCTTCCCATATGTCCACCCTTAACCTAACTTTATTATTCTACTGCATAATTATGATATTTTTTAAAAAGGATTATTTTTGTAAAAAAAATAAAAAAAGCAGTAGGGCAAGAAGAAAATAAAAAATTACACCTTCCTGTGGAATTTCAATAACTTCAAAGGACATCAGACAAAAGTTAATTTTTCATTTGTCTCCAACCCTGATTAAACCTTTTCTGCAAACAGGGTAACACAGTCAATCTAGAATTGATTATTGGGTATTCTCCCTTAAACAAGTATACAAGGCAAACAAGATTTCCTGTCTTGACAGCTTGGCTTAGTTCTGAACAATGTCACTTTCTTATATATTGCTTTTAGGAAGATTCTAACAAAATGGTATGACTGAAATTCCCCAGTGCCATTCTACAGCCTTTCAGTACCCAAATGCCCTTGGTGCACATATATTTATTCGGTGTTCTATCCATTTATCAAGGCACCTTTCAAAGAATAGACACACAGCATTTTTTAAACATGCAATAGTGTACTTCCAAGAGGCCTTTGAAACTGCCTAATCATATTCCTGCTCCAAGATTGCAAGGGAAAGGTAAGTATGCTATGAGAAAACACTTAAAAGCCGAGGAATCATAAAACTCCAATCACTGGCCTCAAACAGTACCACAAATTGCTTTTAACTGGTAATTCATATAAATGAAAGGCTGTCAGCTAGGGAGTCAGCAAGTGGAAAAGCAGGAAGAAAGGCAGGCAGAGGACCTAATTCTAACAGAGGATGCCAGAATTAGGCAAAATACCAAGATACTTCAGGTAACAAGCTTAACATCCCACAGGCTGCATATTTACAACAAATTCCACAGGTTTTCCACATGAAGATGGAAGAAACTACTGCAGTGTGTCCCCACTCAACAAAGAATGGTCAGAAAACAGCCACACAACTAGGCTGCTTGAGTTCAATCACTTCAAGAAGATGACTCTCTGTCACACATCAATCACAGGTGCCTGCCTGCAGATATCAGTACAATCCAGACATTGCCAGGCAGCTGAGATTCACCAATTTGCCTCCAAAATGTCCTTCTTCCAAATTTGAGACACACATAGCTTTCTCAGGAGGAAACACACTGAAGACACTGCAGTGGTAGGAAAGAAAAATAATTCAGACTGGATTTATGGAACATGGTCCTCAAGAAAAAAGGCAGAATCTTGCTAAAATCAGTTTCACAACTGAAACAATGTTTTCCAGCCTCAAATTCCAGAAACAAGAGGCTGATGCCTATTTGCATAGATATTCAAAAGGCAGCAGAATTTTTAAGTGGACAGTATTTCCCAAAATTCAGAAAAAGTACCCTATAAATAATTGCCCTTTTTTTTCCCTCTCAAAAGATTATTGCCACTGTTAATGGTGTATTCGATTGCTGCCACTATTTTGAGCACCCTTCTGCTATTTAAAGAAGACTACTAACAGTTTACTACAGTGTGGCAGCTAACAGACTTTCTGCACCATTCGTTCATCTGATCTACTATTTTAAAAAAGCAATTGTGAATAGTCATCCCAATGAGTGCAGGGCCTTAATACAAAGTTTATGCAAGCACACAGTCAGGGCAGCCTTTGCTACAAGTTTCCAGCCCTTCCTAACAAGGTATTTCCTACAAGCCCCATCCCTCAACACCAACTCCCGATTCCAAACTAGGCAGGCCAGGGTCTAGCTCCTCATTAATCCCCATTGCCCATAACAAGCAAAGACAACACACAGATCTCCCAGGACAGGATCTAGCTTTCATTAATCTTCAAGGCAGACAGTGACAACAGACCTTTTATGGAAGGATACAGGCCTTGGCTAATCACTCCCCAAAGCAGGAAGGGAGATTAAAATCCTCATCCTAGAAGACAGCAGCCCTTTTGGAGGTTAAATCTGTGTCTTTCTGATGCCACTGCCATTCATTACAAACTGTCCCTGCAAGACAACTGCCTTCCCTCCTCCATTTCTAGCCCCTAGAATCCCAAATTTGGATGAACTGCATTTTACAAAAAAGACAACATCCACAAACAGATCACCTTTCACTTGGAACACCAGTCGCCCCCAGAGACGCAGAGACAGACAAGACAGACGGATGTAACAGAGACTGTAAGCCCTGGCTCTCAATTCTGCTCAGCAAATGCCCACCAGGCCAGCCACACTGCCTGGTGAGCCAGTGTGCTCTGCTGGACAAATATAGAAAGCAGAAAGTGGAACAACCCTTTCAGCAGAAGAGATTCTGCTCAGCTCCCTGAGAGGGAGGAGCAGGGAGCTGAACCAGCCGAACTGCTTTACCCATACATGGTCTCTGAAAGACACCATTGCTAAGACAAGTTCCTTTACCCCATTGCTAAGACAAGTTCCTTTACACACACACCCCCTCATTCACTGCCACACCGTGCAAGGAAAGAAAAGAATTAAAGTGTACAAACCTAAAGGAGTTACTGTTTTGAAATGAGTTCCAAATCCATTTTGCTTGAGCCCACCTTAATGCACAAACGTCTAACACTATTCACCAATAGAATCTGGGCAGCAACTCAGAAACAAGACAAAAATCCCAGGGAATCCCCGCATCCACCAGCATTTTAATAACTACTGAACTAGTAACGTCTTCCTTGTTGCTTTTGGACACACACATCCACATATTAAGTTCTTGGTTTGACCTTCTCCCCCCTCCAGCCCAAATTGAATTACAGAAATCTTTTTAAACCCTTCTCCCTTTTTAAGTACTGTCCTAAACCAGGAAGCATGACCTTTCTCATTGGTTGATAATAATTACTGTGGTGACCTGCCATACGTTGTCTGTTTTCCCTGTAGACCTTTTTGCTAGTGTCTAAACACAAACTAAACCTTTTCCTATGCATTCTTCTTAAAAATAGAAGAAATGCACTTCTATGCAGCATTCTCTTCTCTCTCCACCCACCCCACCCCTTTCACATTCTGGCATGGAAAGAGCAGAGTAAGTGTAACTGAAGACCCAAATCCCTAGGTGTTCACAGAAAAAAAAAAAGAAGTGGCAGTCTTTTTTTTTTTTTTTTGTACAGAAGTATGACAGTTTGGAAACCCAAAAGCAGTTTCATTTCTATTAAAAAAGCATCATTTTTCATGAGAGATTTATTACTGCATGCTGCTGCCTATTCCTTCTACTTGGTGTATCCCACATTCATGTGGTGATACAAAAGTACCTCACAGGAATTATCAGAAAAGTTCTCTCATACAAGTCAGCAGAAGCTGCAACTTCCAGCTTTATCAGGAACACAGCAGCCAATTCAGACCTCAGAAAAGTGCACTAGTCAGGTAGCTTTGTTAATGTCACGTGCACGTAGATACAAAAATGCTGGCATTCAAACCAACGACCTTGATATGTTTTCAAATTTCTTATTATTCAGATAATGGTTTAGGCTCCCTGCAAATTCAGGAAGACCCCAGCATACTCAGAATTAGTTCTACACCTAAGCATAGCCGAAATTGTTTTCCTCACAAAAAAGGATCATGAATATGTGTCCTAGTCTTGCTCCCCAAGAAATGCCTGTTAAACTTAGTCTTGAATTAAATGAAAAAAAAAAAAATTTTAAACCCAAAGAAATTCCAAAGCAAATTCTGCATCAGACAATTAGTGTCATAGCGGCTTCCACACTGAAATACAGACAGTACCACCTACAGCCAGTCTCTAATAGTGATCAAATTCTGGCACTGAATGCATAATCCAAAGAGTAACATGGGTGGCTTTACTCCATAAATATCGGAAAATTCTCACTTAACTTTTCCTAAGTCTCCAATGCACATAATCATGGATTTCTGAGCAGCCAAAACTGCTTTAGAGAAGTAAATATACAATCTTTTTTTTTTCCCAAAAAAGATTTTGCATATTGGTATTTTTAAAGGTATAACTTCTAATGTCACTAGGGACGTGCAAGGAATTTTTACTGCTTCAACTCATTGTGCTCAATTGTGCTACACACTGTACAGTCATCAAACAATCACATGCAAGAAAAAAGAAACAAAAAACCCAGAAGAAATACAATTCGTCACTAAGTTGACCTGCCATCGAAGTATTTTTTAATTGAGAATTTTAAATGGAGAACAGAAAATTTTTGAAGACAAATAACAAGGAAATACAGGTAAGTAGGCAAAAAATATTTTTACACGGTGCTCTGCTTTGGTATACAAAATTATAAACTAAAGAAGAATTACTTTTACACTGTATTGTGCCTACATGAAATGAAAAAGCTAGATGTGATGTTCAAAATACATTCTCTCTTCTCTATTGAAAGATCAATATTTCATTGCCTTATGAAGAAACATTTATCAAAACTCTATCTTGTAATATTTTGCAGAGATAATAAGATGCCTGGTGTCCATTCTACAAATCTCTGTGTATATTAAGGAAGATGCTATCATTTTTGCATGTTGACTTGGACATTGTCTACTAAGTGCTTGATTTGAATTACAAACTCCTCTGCTTTGGAAAAAGCAGACATGAATATTCCCTTTCCAATAGAGTCTAAAAAATTTGTGGATTGCATATCTATGTTGGAATATCTTTTGAACTGCGTAGTTTGGGACAAAAATAGCAGAGAATATGCATGGGTTCAGTGAAAGCCTGAATTTTAAGTGATAAGATGTTTGAAGAACAAGTTTTACTTTTGACATGTGAAATACTGAAATCTGGTGGATAACAACTACATTACTTTTGTGAAAAGTGCAGTACAAAGCAGCCTGCAGATAGAAGCAAAAGCTATCAGAAAGAACAGTTTTGATGGTGGTGAAAAAAAGAAGCCAAGGTCCTGAAAAACTCAAACTAATTTGAAGTAAAAACAATGTAAGACAGACACCTGGGTTCTTATATGAATTGGGAGAGCATTCAGATCTGAGAGAATACAGAGCATGCAAGCATTAAAAAAAAAATGTTCTGCAAAGGAAAGCCTGCCAGACACCACACCAGCATGACACCAGATACTCAACAAACACCCATCCTCTTATCCACATGCTCATTCAAGATATCCTTGAGGTGTGCTGCTGAAAAGGACAAAGAACCCAAACTGCCTGCTCCTTTGCATGGATTTCAGCAATACTCAAGCTAGTTATTCCATGCTACATTACAAGCAATTTAGTCAAACCAATGTAAAAATCCCAGAGCGATACAGTTTTAAGCCCAGTTTACATAATCTTAAATCTACCTGGGACTTTACCACTGCAAGCCAAGCCATTAAATCAGTTATAAATCCACTCTAAATCGGTAAAGACTCATTATCAAAACTTGCAGTTTGCCAGTTTGCCTCCAACAGAGCAATTAGTAAGCCAGCACACCTTTTCTACAAACAAAACAAAAAGACCATGATATAGTAAGTATACTGAAGATACAAGGGTAACATGCATACATGGGACAGACAAGACAGCTTGTGGACAAGCACTCCTCTTCTGGCATAAGGCTTTCATGTACACATACCTGTGCCATAAACTGCATCATCTAAACTGAAATTCTTCACTAAAAGGTGGATACTACTGAAGATTTCTGTTCAGCCATCTAGTTGCTCACTGTTCATCCTGAATTCAGCTAGCAATGATGCATTTTCTTTAGCAGAGAGCTAAGACAGCTGGAAGTTTGAAGCTACTCAAGATGTCAAAGATGACTTCCTTTCCCAGGCATGATGACTGTGCTGCACTAGATTGCTGTCACACAAATAAGCCTGCTCTGTCCATCACCATTCAGACTCGTGAGCTATTCCTCCCTACAGCAAAGCACTTGCAGACTAAGTGGAACTGCAGCTTTGAGGTATATTTTAGTTCTACTTGCTCGAGTCTCACATCAGGTGCAAACAAGATGATGTTCAGTTGATGTTTGGGAAATCTGCTCTTGAAATGTGAATGCTAAAGCTCTCTCTTTTCACTGTTATGTCACAAACACAAAGCGTCTTGGCACCTTTCTAAAATAGGTTGTGAACAGCAATAGCAGAAAATGTGGTATCTTGCATTCTTGCATTTATTTGTATAACACAAGTCTCTCTGATGACTGGACGAAGAGCAATAAAACTACTGGTTAATTTTCCCAATCACGATAATCTCTCTTGCCTCAAGAAATCTTGGAACAGGATCACCACTCAAGATCCTGCGCTGTGATACTTTGAGAAATACCCATTAGAAGCACCAGATAACTTCTCTCAATTTGCAATTCCCATTCTAATAAATCCTGAAATATTTCAGTCTTCTTTCATTTATACTATTCTTTTCTCCTGCCAAATACCTGATCAATGGATAAAAATTACACCTTCTTGCCTGAAGGCAGTTACCAAGGCAGTGAATAACTGCACATAGTCTTGAAGGACAAGCAATATTGAACATGCCCAGATTGAAATAAAACATTTCAGACATTCATGGCAAGACTGAAAAATAAGAAAGCAGAAATATAGATCTGAGTCTGTTTGACTATCACTGCTGCCTCAGTAACCAAACTCACATTATGACTTGGAAAACTGGACATATTACTTAAGAACAGTCTTCAGTTCAACAGCCAGAACAGTGGGTTCTTAGATCTCAGTGCTAAAGACTAATAACCAGGAAATCTCAAAAACTATGAGAATTTATCTCACTTCCCACCTACTCTAAAATAGGCACTAAAGGAAAAATTAGAGTAGGCTTTCTGAAGAGCTTTGTGGCAGATGACTCAGTAACTGATAATCAATAACCACATTTCAGAAAAATATGCAAGAAATAATTATGGAGAAACCTCCTCACAACAAAGTTTCCCAGTAAGTTCAATTAGATACTGGATTACAGGTAGAATCTTATTTTAATCAGTGTGAATCTAAATATTTAAGAATCACATAAACATCTATCTTTTATGAAATTCAACCAATTCAGGGTATTGTTGGTGATTTTGGAAGGAAATTTACACAATATTATAAATATTTCCCTTATTTCAAAGCGTCATATTTAGTTTCAACCAATGATTCTTCAACTGATGTACAGGTTACTTGGCAAGGTATGGATTTATTATTAATGAGACAGACAACTATTGTATATCTATGATCCTGCCACACGTCCTGTTTTCCCCTTTAGAGAACCAGTGCCAGAGAGCATGTTTTCAGAATCCCTGCTTGTAGCAGAAGAACTAAAAGAACCTTCCCCCTACCATGCAAAGATTATCTTACAAGTGCATCAAGTCTTGGAGGCCCAGCAGAAACATGGGCACAGTAACAAGTACACAGTACTACCATGATTTCTTTACCCTATCTCCCATTGTGAAAGACGGGTAAGTCCTTCTCACTTTGTAGGTCATTTACTTCCAAAACAAAGCTACCTAACACATAAATCTTCATGTTTTAGTGTTCATGACTTTAGAACAGTCACTTTTCAATTGCCTGCTTTTCTACAGATGCTGCGTTCCTGCTTTCTTTTGCATGTAAACAGAATATCCTAGGCCTGCATCAATTATTTTGTTACCATAAAATAAAACAAAACAGATACAAAAAGGGAAACATGTAACCCAGCAGCTCCCATCCAGCAATGATTTCTCCTCAATGTAACATTAGAAACTTTGACAGGGAAGAACAGAAAAAACACAGCCATACAGAAATGATCATTCAGGAAGGGTGAACACACTCCTCAGAACAGCATACACTTTCCCAAAATAAGTATCAGCAATAATTTTGAATGTGACAACAGTAAGCACCTTAAGAAAAAACAATTCTTTACATCACCATACTTAAAAACCCCTAACTGGGAATTTTAGTAGCATATACATTTGCACCCATGTCTCTGAGCAGATATAAGAATTGTGCTCCTGTCCTCGGGGCTTTTCATCAGCAGGAATGCAATTCAACATATTAAGCTGCTAGATGCAAGCTGTATCCACCCCAACATTTCCCAGCTACGTCTAAAGACATATGTATTAATTTTAAGCATCTGCCACAGCAGCAGTATTTTCAACAATTCTACTTCTTCAAGACTTGGATCCAGACACAATTTCAGGATGATACAGTATCTCATATTATGCAGAGATCCCAAGAACATAGCTGAGGGGAATGGAAAAAAGAATAAAAATGTGATGGGTTTATTATGGCTGTGCAATGCCAAGTCAGTGCAGAAAATTCTATCCGATGAAGTAACCTACAGAAAAACAATAGAGGAGACAGCAAAAGACACTAGGAGAGAGTTCAGCAATTTTTGTGATCACTGGTTCAAAGAGTAAGACTGGAAGGACAGACACACACAAAAGATAAAAACACAAATTCAAGACAGTCAGAAAACCCAAGCTCTTGTAAGCCAGAAGTCAAGCGTGCTTCAAGATATAAATTCCCAACAAATACTTTTCTAAATCAAGCGAACTGGTGAAACGCACCCAACGACCACACTCAAGCAGTACATACAAGAAAGCTGCAATGCTTGAAAAATGTTCCCCGACAACTTCTGGCAGAAGAGAATGCCTGTGCCTTAAAGGTGAAAATGCCTGGGCCACAATTCCTCAGGAATTTAAAGGAGTGCATTCTAAGGTTGCCTCTCAACTTCCTTCTCGTAACAGTTCTCTAAAAAAAGCGTGGTGCTATCAACGTTTATTGCTTCTTCAGGTACTTATCACCCATTTTACGCTCCGTCTCTCCTGGTTTTTATACTGCCCTTCCTACTTCATTCCAGTAGTGTCTGTCACGCCTTCTCATACTTGAGACTACAAATCCTCACACTGCGCTGAACTCCAATTTCCCTGCTCGCGCTTCTCGTATGCCTGACTCGCCTCCACCCCCTGGTGCACCAGCACACACAGCGCTGCTTCAGGGCACAGACCCCCACCGCGCCGAGGACAACAGCGACCGCATCCCACGTTCCTCTAAGTGCCCGGGGCGCCCAGCCCGGCAGGCTGACGGCGGCCGAGCCCGGGGCAGCCGCTCCCCCGCCCCGGGGTCCGCCCGGCCGCGCCGCAGCCCCCCCGCCCCCAATGGCGCCGCCGCCGCGGGCCGAGCTCGCTCCCGCAGCGCCCCCGCCGCCGCCCGCGGCGCTGTCAGCGCTCGGATCAGATACGGCACCGGCAGCCTCCGGCTGCGGGCCCCGGAGGGGCTCCCGGCGGGGCGGCACCGCCCCGGGATGGCGCGCACGGGGCGGCGGCGGCGGCGGCTCCCCCGCGGGCGGGAGCGGGGCGGGCGCCTGGGCCCGGCACGAGCGGCCTCGCGGCGGGAGCCCCGGGGAACGGGGGAGAACGGGCAGGGAGCCGTTACCTGCGCGAGACGGACCGCGCTTCCCGCCGGCTCGGCCCGGCCCGGCTCGGCCCCGCGCCGCGCCGTTCCTGCCGTGCCGTCCCTGCCGTGCCGTGCCGTGCGCGGCCCCAGCTCCTCCCGGCGGCGCCGCCCTCACCTGCCCCGGGATCCGCCCGCGCCCCGCTCCGCTCCCTGCGCCGCCTCGGGCCGGCTCTGCAAGATGGCGGCGCTTCCGGGAGAGACCACGGCGGGCGCGGGGCGGGGGGGCCGGGGCGGTGCTCCCGCCCCCCCCGCGCCGCCGGCCCCGCCACGCCCCGCCCCGCTCCGCCCCGCTCCGGCCCCGCCGGGCGCCTCCCGCCCGCGGCCCGACCCCGCCGCGGCCTCTCCCCCTGCTGAGGCCCGGTGCACGCCTCCGCGGCGCTCCCCCGCCCGGCGGCCCGGCCCGGCCAGGCGCGGCGCGGCCCCGGCGCGGATGGGGCTGGTGGAGGCGCTGGGCGCCGGCGCGGCGCGGCTGCTCTTCTACCCATCGCTGCTGTACACGGTAGCGCGGGCGCGGCTGCCCGGCTCCCGCCGGCCCTGGTTCCACCGCATCGACGAAGTCGTGCTGCTCGGGGCGCTGCCGCTGCGGGGGCGCATCCGCAGGGTAAGGCGGGCGCAGCGGGGCGGGCCGGGCCGGGCCGGGAGCACCGGAGGTCCCTGACGGTGCCTGTGCCCGCAGCTGGTGGCGGAGGAGAACGTGCGCGGCGTGGTCACCCTCACCGAGGACTACGAGACCCGGTTCCTCTGTTTTTCCCCCGAGGTGAGCCCCGGGATTGCTGGTGCCCCCCCCCTACGCCGAAAGGGTCTCTCGTCGCTCTCCGTCCCGGCTCAGATGAGGCTTTAGCCGCCTCCTGCCGCCATCCCGGCAGCGACCGCCAAGCCCTGTGTCAGCAGAGACGTGATTACTCGTACCTAAGCCGACTTCAAAAACTGTGCGACAAAGTGAAACGTGAGCGTGCGAGTGACCTGCTGCAGCTGCAGTGGCAGGGGGGACAGGGAGCATGGAATCCACGTACATCACTGTACAGGAATGGCTTTTGAGTTGGGAAAAGATCCCAACTTCCCTCTTTTCCTTTGGCTGAAGCACATTTTTTCAGTCCCCTTTAACTAGTACTTTTTGATGACCAGCACTTAAGTTTTCATACATCTGATTCAAAGGATTGACATTCGAAGTCTGTTTATAGCCTCTCTGAATTTCTCAACTGTCTCAACAGGTTCTGAGTTTCTTTCAGTAAAAAAACCAACCCAAAAGTTCATTGACCAAATCTGCTGTGTCTGTTACAGGAATGGCAGGAAATGGGAGTGGAGCAACTGCGTCTCAGTACTGTGGATCTAACTGGAGTCCCCACCTTGGAAAACCTGCACAAGGGCGTGGAGTTCATCCTGAGACACCGAGCCCGCGGTAACAGCGTCTATGTGCACTGCAAGGGAGGGCGCTCCCGCAGTGCCACCATGGTGGCAGCATACTTAATTCAGGTCAGAAGGAGCCTCTGCTAAATGGGGTTCATTTTCATTAAAAAATGGAAATAAAATGCAGACAACCTTTATAGTTAACTCTCGCTCAACAAACCTGAGCCCATACAGGTTAATATTCCACGATTTTACAGAGTTTGGATACCCATTTTAAGAGAGGCCCCAAAATTATCTTGCTGTTTTGAATGCAAATGCAAATTTTGAATGATTCTGCTTTTCTTAATTCTTTCTGTGTAGGAACAGATTGAGGTACAAATAACAAGTCACTCATGAGCATAGGTTCACTGAGCAGATAAACATCCATTTTTGTTGTTCATATTTTCTCCTTGGTTCACTGGTGTGGTGAGCCTTCCTACGCTTTTCCATAAATACAATTCAGGATCAAGAGAACTCACTTGGGTTTTCTCAATTTCCTCTACAAACCCAACTAGGGAAACCAGCACTAAGAACAAAATCCTACCTGTGGATTCTTTTGTTTTATTAAGCTCTCCCTGGAAAATTTTCCATTAGTGCTGAACGGAAAATTTTCTCACTAAGTGCTGAAATGCGATGGGAATACTAGTAAAGTTTTTTTAAAGAAATGTAAAAGCCAGCTGCACTTTTGCTCTGGTCTAGTGGGGCTAAAACAGGAAGCTGTTCACAACATGAAGGAAGAGTGAGCGAGACAGAAAGTGGAGGGCCCAGGCAGCAACCATTCCTCTTTAACTAAGGGACTCATTTCATGGATGTGTGACTTTCAGGCCTCTCTGAGAGGAACATCGAGTCAACCAAAGGGTCAAAGCAGCAGCAAGCTTTCTAACACCTCTGATATTGCCTGTAGCCTCCAGGAGTGTTCCACTAACTGTTGGAAAGATGGAATGGATTTTCACTTGCTGGGTTTCTGCCTTTTCAGCTGCATCACTGGAGCCCTCAGGAAGCAATAGAGGCCATTGCCAAGATTCGTCCCCATATTCTCGTTCGACACAAGCAAGTCCAGGTCCTGGAGAAATTTCACAGGAACATGATCACTGGGAGAACTGCATAACGTAGTAAGAACTATCAAAATCCCCATCTCAGCTGCTATAAAAAAAGTTTTTATGATCTAAACAAAAGCTTAAGCGTTTTTCTTCTTGACCATCAATAAAGAACTGTTTACATAAATTACAGTAAAGGGGAAATAGGGCTGTTTCATCAAAACTTTCTTTCCTTATGGATAATATCCTAGATCTCTTGGAGCCCCATAGTTCTTTTCCACACATCAGTGCTGAGCAGAACTGCAATCCACAGGAAGTTCAAAAATATTTGTATTTGAAGCAAAGAGAAAAAAACAATATACTTTGTCTCAGCAGAGACTTTATTCAGATCCTTACCCAAAGGGTTACAGTGCCAACAGAGAGGGGTAGGAGGAAGTGGTCTTATTTCTGTCTTTTCACCAACACTATGTTATAATTACAGGTGGGTATTTCCTGTACAGTAAAGGAAGCCAATGCTCTAAAAATTATCTCCCTCTTTATACTAGGTGATGACAGAGCAGTAAGCAAGTACTCAGTTGGTTCCCACTCCTCTAGGAGAAGTGCTGAATGTAACCTAAGGGTCCTGGGGTCAGTTCTGGAATCTGTCTGCCAGGCCCTCCTTCTGCAATAGGACACAGGAATGTTTAACTGGGGGTATCCCCAGGGGACACAGTGCACGTCTAACTCTGTGACTGACACAGCAGCAACACACAGTCTCCTAGGCAGTTAAAACTAGCAGTCTGGGCCAAGAAGGATGTTGTCCATATGCCACAGGATTTTTTAGTGGTGGATTGGTTCCAGGCTAAAATAGCCATTTGCTGCTGTTTGGGCCTCAAACGCAAGCAGCTTATCATCAAGGAATCAAAGTAATAGCATGTAGTCCATCTGAAATATAAGATACAACAGTTCAACACAGTTTCAATAGTGCTATGTAAAAGAATAGGCCCACAGTCAGAAAGCCTGTACTTCCTCTGCACACGTACAGAGGATGGGTTCTTTACTGGATGCTGTGAGTTTCTAGTAATTGGGACTGGTGCTGAGGGTCGCAGGTGTCTTCGAGCTGCACAGCAAGACACTGTTGCTGTCTTTCTATCACTGTGCCTGTTTAGGCCAGGACAAACTGCAGGTTGGTGAGCAACACTTTGATGCCACTCGTGACTGTTACAACAGAGGTGGCTGGGTTAAGTTTAAAAGTATTTGCATCGCCCTTTTTATAGCGGTCGCGAAAGACGTAGATGCTGCCATTGCAGCTGGCAATTTTCCAGAGGGATGGGACTGAGCTCCAGGCATCTGGGAGGCACAGCCGGGTGAAGCTATCCAGTAGGGGGTTGTAGCAGAGCAGTGAATCCCCCTCGGCCACAACGAACACCACATCCTTGTGCACAGCAGCGTGCATGCGCCCTGCGAACGGCAGTACGTATGGCTTCACGTGGCATTTCTCCGTGTTGGTATCATAGCACTGAATGAGCCGAGAGGGCTTGGTGAAGAAGTCCAAGTCATTTTCCTCCCCACCCAGCAGGTAAATGACACCATTAAGGTTTACCCCTGCAGCTCCAGAGACTGCCACTTCCAACTGGCTGGTCTCTGTCCACACGTTGTCTCGTACTCTGTAATATATGACAGCATTAGAGAGAGTGTCCTGGAGAGTTTTCCCCCCCAGTGAATATATTGCATCCTTGCTTGGCACGGAGACGAGGGTGTGCTGGAGCCGGTCACGGGGCAGAGGAGCACACCATTCCCAGTCTATAGTCGCATTGTTGCATTTCCACATGCGTCGTGGAATGGAGCCACCAACGACATACAGGTCACTACCGTGCTTGCAGGCCGCGGTGATCTGGTGACACAGGCTGTTCTGGCCACTCACACTTATGGAGTCATCATCAGCACAGTGCAGAGAGACAGCGAGCGAATGTGTACGTGATGACTCCTTTCCAATCAGATAGATGTGAACATTTTCTCCAATCACCTGGGCAAAAGGAGAAGAGTGTCAGCAGAATTAGATCTGTTCACACAAACATCAGTGATGCTCAAGACTGAATTTTTCAGTTTAGGACCCACCTGTGGGCCTGAGGTATATAACCTGCTTCCCAAGGCCTGCCACCCTACAACATTCAGGATTCAGAGTCTCAAGGCCTTTTGATGTCTGAGATACCATTGATGTCTGACACAGTAAAATAGCCACAGATGTCACTGGAACACAAGTGTTCAAGGTTTATGTAAGGGCCGGTTACATCTCTGATGGAGTACAGTTGTTACGAGGGGAATGCCAAACACAGATTTCTGAACAGTTTCTTTGGTAAGTGAGGTGAAATAAGTTATTTGTGGCACTGCTCCAATCACCAGTGAAAGCAGCCTCAGGTTAAAATAAAAAAAGCTGTCAGTGGGGTTGCTATTTATGACACTGAAAGTGTCCTCTCACAAGCAGCATGAATTTCAATGACATTTGTATTTTGTGACTTTCAAGTCACACCTGTGAGCAGAATACCCTACCCTGAGAAGTATGAAACCAGCAAGTGCTACACCAGCCCCAGAACATAAGGTCTTTTTATACCTTCAGACTCGATCGCAGAGTCTCTGAAAAGCCCGCTCGCTCCTCCTTGTTGAAGTTGATCCAGGTTTCTATGGCAACTGCTGGATTCTGAGAACATGGAACGCCATCTGCGGTTTGGGGACAGAAATGCATTTACGGTATCTAGACAAAGGTGTACGTACTCAGGAACACCCTTCTCCTGCAGCTGCCGCCCCCCACTCCCACCATAAACCCTACTTTCTGGAGAGGAAAAATAGACACAGGTGTTTATGGATTTTGTCAGGCGTGATCAGCACTGCAAGCCAGCCAACTACATGAAATTAATTTCGGTAACTGTAAGAAGACAGAGCTGCCAGATCTTAAACACTTTGGATGAGTTTCAGCAATCTATTCACGAATCTATGTCAAAGAGAAAGAGGACAGGAAAGAGAACTTACATGCTGTGTGATGATGACAAATACTTTCTTACTTAATCATTTAGGCACTCTGTTATTGAGAATCTCAGCACCTGCCTTTCTTGCAGGTTGGTCCTAGAAACCTATCTAGCAAAAGTCATCTACAGAATGTGTCTGAGCATGGTCAGGCAGCTGACCCTCATGACTGAACATCTGGTGTTGCTGCTATCCTCTTAACATTTGGAAATCCCCAATGAGATACTAGAGCTTTTCTTAGCCGTGTGACAGTAGGAAACACTCGACAGACTGCATCAGATTTCAATCTCTTTCCAGACATAACTGGAAGTTTTGGTTAAGCCACAAACTCTTGCATCATCATCATCATCATCATCAGTACATTACCTAAAAGATTTTAGGTATTTCCTTCCAGTTTGAAAGCCAGAAATTATGCCTGTGTTCATTGAGAAGCTTCCTTATGAAGACTCTCTGATTTTGTAGTCTGTTCTTATGACAAACTCTGAATTCAATGATGCTGAAGGCACCAGACAAATTCCAATACTTTTCTCTAATAGTGGAAGGGAGCAGAAAAAGTGTGGCACAAAAGCAGGTATTTCACCTCTGCTTAAACCGATTCCCGTAAGCTAACCATCACATGTAGTGCTTAAATGGAAAAGAATGTATTTTGAAATTGGTCCTAGAGTGCAACAGAAGGTAAACTTAAAAAATTACTATTTCATGAAATTAATTTTAATCCTTGCCACTAAAAGCTTCCTCTATTTAATTCTCCATTAACTAAACAAAGATGCAGGAAATGCAAAAGCAAAGGATTTTTCCTACCTGCAGAAGGGAAATACTTCAGATTTTAATCCATTTTATGAGCTAAGCTGTGGCATAAATGCCGAGTAATGTGATTCTACATATGAAAATAATGATGCATGGAAAAAAGTTATACTGAGCAATTGTTTTAATTTAGGACCACAAGTGCTAAAGTCCATAGTCCTAAAACTGGTTTTAATGTGGAATCCCTGGGAAATTAAAGGTGATTGACCTCTACAGTTTCATTTCATTAATTTACAGTGGTTTTTTAATGAACTCGCAACTTACTTTAAAAACTTTAGCTACATAGATATCAAAATTACTCTATCACAATTATTGAGCTATCAGTACATATACTCAATAGGTTCTTGACTGTAAGTTTCTTTAGATGCAATAGAGATAACTGAATGCAGTATGTGTAAAGACTCTCATATGGACAGTATCAACTCTAAAGGCCAGTTTAAGTCTTATGGATAGATTTGCCAGTGTTCCAAAGAAGCCAGTCATGGTAGGTTTATTTTTGTAACAGCACATAAAACACATGACACACAAAGTATAGTTACTTACTGAGTTACAAAGAGTAATTAAAAGCAAGAAAGAGGCACATCTGAATGTACGAGCTGCTTCTACATTCTTGCTTCCTCTAGCAATGATACCTAACTGCAGAAAAATGGACTTGTGACTGCAGCATCCTGGAGAGGTGACAAATACTGGCTGTACCTACTAGGGCAGCAGATCTTTAAGGATTGGTGGAAGCTGGACTAAGTTATTTATGTGTTGACACGTCCTTCACAACACTGACTCATTGCATCCATTACTGTGGAAGGCTAGTACCTTTACAAGAAGGGTAATTGCTGTATTACTCAAGATGTTACAATGCCTCTATTTCAGTCAGTTGAATGCCTAAGTAATTCTAACAATTATATACAATTGTAAATAACACCAAAATAGTCTAAAAATATGTACTCAAGCCTTCTTACAGATACTGAATTATTGCATTACTATGTTAAATGATTATGAGCTAAAAGGATAAAAAAGACTTTCATGAGATGCTTATTTCTGGTAAGCCTTGTTTTACTTTTAACGCAAACAAAAATACAACAAATTGTTGGAAGTTATGTGTAAAAAATGTGTAACACTTCTAACCTGTTGACTCAGGAACTGCTGTGAATTTCTGACATCCTCTATGTCCCTTTTCTATAGCTTAGATGTTTCATGTCCAGTAACAATTAATAGTTTGGGGTGTTTTCTGATAAAAGTATCCAGAATGTTTTGCTTTGCTTTGCTTAGCTGAGTCTCTGAATAGACAGTGATTATGAAAGGTTGGATCTTTCCATCTGTTTTGTTCACTCCTTGACCAGACTCTGAAAATCTCTTTCTACGTCCACATCCCAGGCAGTTTCAAGAACTCCTTACCTGTAAGGATGTCTGTCAGTAGGCGGAGAGGCAGGTGTAGGAACTCCTCTGTCTCCTGCAGCTGAGACAAATGTGACTTTGCACAGTGTTTGGCAGCTGTGTAGAGCTCCATGTCGCTGTGTTGATCTGCCAACCACATGACCTGCAGACAGTTTCTAACCTGCACCGTACGGGCCAGAAAACGGGAGCACTCTTCAAAAAGGGCAGTCAGCTGGTACATGTCGGCCACTTCATAGGTTTCCTGCAACTCCTCTGCCCTCAGCTTTACAGTTCCATGGTAAATATAGTCCACAAGGAGCTGAAAGACACTCTCACTAACGTCCTGCAGCTCAATCACCCGGTTGTGGGCCTCCTTTAGGTTGGAAGTGAACATAGAGCGAAAAAAGCAGCTTTGAGCTGAGAGGACCAAACGGTGCAGCTGGAATTCTTTGCCTTCCACTGATATTGTAACATCAGCAAAGAGCTCATCCTCCAAGCATAATTTCATAATACCCTGGGCCACGCGGCCTGAGTGGGAGCGGTCGGTGAAGGTGTAGTTCACAAAGTAGTTTTCTTCTGCAGAGGAGCCTCCAGTCTCTTCTGACGAGTCCATGGTGCTGCACAAATCAGACCTCCAGCAATCTGTAAAATCGCAATAATTATACAGCTTTCTCTCACCACTAACAAGATTATGCAGTACTTCAGGGTACAGGGAAAAATCAAACATATTGGTAAGAGTCCAGCATATTTTAACTAAACATAAATAGCACAGCCAGAAACTTGTGCTTGAGCTTCAGAATCTCAAACAGCAAATGAGAAGCTGGCATAATTAAAATTATAATATATACCAAACTTCCAGTACAGTGAACATCACATCCCAGCAGGGCTGGGAGACGTGCATATCTTTTCACCACTCATTTCACCAACACAAAGAAATGCAGCAAGTTATTCAAGTGGAAAGTCCAGCAACCACCCTAGGAAACTTGCAAAGCCAAAAAAAGTGGCAGCAGCAGCATAGCTGGACTAGATGTGAAAAGGATTATAGTATCATACTAAAAAAGAGCACAGGCAGCAGTTCATAGCATCAGGAGGTGTTAATTACTGTCCAAACCCAATGACGAATCTGTATCAAGGTGAACATATTTTTAGCAAAAAGAGGCATGAGGTGTCTGCCAGACATAACCACCAGTCCTTCAAGCCAACCAAATGAGATAACTGATGGTTATGCTGTTTGTTAATGTGCCAGTCAACTTCAGCATGCAAAACAAAAAAGATGTTGTTAGTCACTGCTTCCCAAGTGGAAAGGGGAACAAAATTTAGAAGAAAACACCTCTTAGTAGGTACCATGGATGTTTGCAGAGCTGCAGGTAGTTTTTGGGTCAGAAAAGCTTCTGAAACATAGAAGGACTACTACAGCAAGGAGCTCTTTTTTACCATGGCTCTTGACAGCATTAGGAACTGTTGCCTACCCGCAGTCACTTTAGACTTATTTTTACAACTGAACTACCAGCCATGATGCCTGATATCACAAATTTCTTCAATTAATAATGACCATTGTTTCACAACGGTGTGATTTTTTTCTCCAGCAGATCCAGTTACTCTTCCATGGTTTATCTTGTCAAACATGCATTTTCTTACAATTACTCTGCTTGATCAGGAGGGCTCCTAAGTTCTTTGCTCAAATTCTGTTCATGGGAAGTAGTGTCTACATCCCTAACTGGCTGGACAAGTCAATCTCATCTCTGGTGATTGCCTGCCTTAATTACACTCTTATCTCGATTTTACAGTAGTTCTGGTCTGAAAAATACCTATACATTAGTCTGTAAGAGACTGATGAACTGCAGTCAGCATAGAACACATCAGTACTATTTTTCCAGCTCTACAAAGTACAAGCCTATCCTGCAAATTGGCTTCCACTTCGGTTAAAGCTCTTTATCCTTACAGTCAAGGTGCTTAGGAGCTTCAGCCCAGAATGCAGGAAAGAGCACACAGAGCACCAGGATATGGACAGATGAACTACTCTGCGCCCTTGGCATGGCAGAACCAGCTGCCCACACTGCCCTGCACAAATCCCAGACTCACAGAAGAAATGCCAAGAAGCATTTAAAGACTACGCAAATCTCACATCCTGTTTGCAGACACCCAGACAGAGCTCCCCTTTGTACCCATGGTGTCTCTGCTATAAAGAAAGAGGCACAGAGAACAGTTAACTGTCCCATAAAACCAAATCTTATGCTCCATGCATTCTGTAGGCCAGGCTATCAGTGACAGTGGTTTAACCAACACCTGGTACACCTCCTTCACAGAATCACAGAATCACTTAAGTTGGAAAAATCCTCTGAGACCATCGAGGCCAACCTTGTCACAACACCACCACGTCAACTAGACCATGGCACTGAGTGCCACTTCCAGTCTTTCCTGAAACACCTTCAGGGACAGCAACTGCACCAACTCCCTGGGCAGTCCATTCCAGTCTCTAATCACCCTTCCTGTGAAGAAATTCTTCCTAATGTCCAGCCTAAACCTCGCCTGGTGCAGCTTAAGCCTGTGTTCTCTCGTCCTGTCGCTGGCTGCCTGGGAGAAGAGGCCAACCCCCACCTGGCTACAACCTCCTTTCAGGCAGGCGGAGAGGGTGATAAGGTCATCTCTAAGCCTTCTTTTCTCCAGGCTAAACAAACCCAGCTCCCTCAGCCGCTCCTCACAGGACTTGTGCTCCAGCTTCCCTCCTTCGTTGCTCCTGACAGGGTCGCGGATGCCACGGCGGCGCCCGGGATCGCGGAACCCCTAAACACAACTGACAGCGACCCCACGGTCCGGGGCGGGGAGAAGGGAGGAAGGGAGGCTGCTCCTCGGAGAAACGCCGATTCCCACCGGGGCCGTGCTGACGCTGTGCAAGGCTCGGCGCTGGCTCAGTCCGGGGGCTGCCGGCGCCCCCCGCCCTCCGCGCCCGCACCTCCGCGGCGCTCGCTGCTCCGTCCCCGGGCCGGCGGCCGCGCTGCTGCCCCGGCCGCGCCGCGCGGCACCCACCTGCGGCGCCTCCCTTCATGCCGCCGCCCCGGGCTGCCCCAGCGGCCGCTCCCGGCCCTCACCCTGCGCCAGGCGCCGCCGGGCACTCGCCGATTCCGCCCACCGACCCGGAGCCGTCCCCGGGAAGCTCTTCGCACGTTTCCGCCCCCGGGGGAAGCGCGGCGGCGGCGGCGCTTTCCGCTTCCGCCCCGTGCCCTTGCCCGTCCGTGTCCCGGCGGGATGTGGGCGGCGGCGGCTCGGGGCCTGGCGCGGGCCGCGCTGCGGGGTGAGGCCGCGGGGTTCGGGGGCAGTGCCGGGGCAGTGCCGGGGCTGTGCCGGGGCCGGGCCGGGCCGGGCCGGGCGGTTGGCGGCGGTCGGTCAGACGTGTCCGTTTCTCTCCGCAGCTGGCGCGGCACCGGCGGCGGCGCGGGCCCGGCTGGCGGGGAGCTCCGCCGCCGACACTCGCCGTAAGTGCGGGGCCGGTTCGGGGGCGGAGGGGGGCCCGAGGCGTGCGGTTGTGCCCCTGCCTGCTCGGGAGGGCACCGAACCGCCCCACGGACGTTCCTGGGCGATGGAACCGCTTTAGTGAGCGTGTCGGGAAAGGCTTGGTCCGGTCACCCGTAAACCCCCATTGCGCAGAAAAGTGGCTGTGTTGGTAACCATGCTTGCCCTGGGTTCCCGTGCTTGCCCTGGGTCCCCATCCGCATCCTTTCTCAAATGCAGGGCCAGCCTGCTTTTTCTCTGCAAAGCTGTGCTTGGGCAAGAGCTTCATAGCCCCTCATCGCCCTGGCTCTTAAAGGTTTTTATTGTAACAGTGAAACACCCCGACATCGCGAGTTCTTAGAATGTTTTGGTTATGAGGGGCTTGCTTAGATGTTGACACATCCAACAAAACCAGAAAACAAGGCCCTTTCTAGACCCAGGTTGAATGACATGAGCACTGCCTAAATTCAGATTATTGTCTCTGCTGCCCTCGTTTCCATCTCGTTATTTACGTCTTCATCTTGTTGGACAATTCCTGCTGCTTTTTAGAGTCAACAAAATTTTAGCGCTGACACAGATTTCCTTCATTATCAAAGTGTATCGTTCCAGGTTCTGTGTAGCACAAGTGTGTTGCTATAGTGTAGTCGCAGATAGACAGCTAGACTGGTTAAAGGGAGTTACTAGTCTTCTCTCTGTAGCTTTCTGTATTCCCTGTCATAATCTTGGAAATGTTATTTTTCTCCTTAGCTACTGTCAGACCAAAAAATGAAGTAGAGCAGAAGCAGCTGTGTGCTTTTGGGGAGTATGTGGCTGAAATTCTGCCCAAGTATATCCAGCAAGTACAGGTAGGTGCTGTTGGAGAAATTGTTCTTGTGATGGGACAGGATCCAGTGAACGCACCATTTGTTTGTTACCCCTTTAGAGAAGTTGTTCTGGGGAAGAAGAATGGTCAGAATTCCATGGAAAGTTACTGCTGTTGTTAAGCCCCTTGATCTGATGCCTTTTCGTGTCTGCTGTGTCTCTTTCTTTGAGTTTTCTGCTGAAATCAGCATAATATTTGGGTGTTTGTACTCGTGCCCTTCCCGCTGTTCTGTTTTCACCAGGTGACATGTTTCAATGAGCTGGAACTTCTGATCCATCCAGATGGGATCATTCCTGTCCTGACCTTCCTTCGTGATCACACCAATGCCCAGTTCAAATCCTTGGCTGACTTGACTGCTGTTGATGTCCCGTCTCGGCAGTACCGCTTTGAGGTAGGAACTGCTCAGAGGTGCAGGACTTGGAGGGCTTCACAAGTACTGCTGCCTGTGGGTGCTCTTGCAGCTCTGACCACTTCTTTTGGCTTCTGGCAGTGAGAAGAAAATTTCGAGAGTTGTAGATAGAGTTTCTTTAAGTCAAAGGCCTGCACCTGCTGAAGAAGTGGAATATTTTTTAAATTCAATATATTTCTTTCAAAAATCAAGGTAGTAGATTAATAGAAATAATAGAAATATAGGCCCAAATTTATTCGTTTTTTCCAGTTACCAAGGCAGTATCAAACAAGGCTTTAAAATTAATTCCTTACAGAGTTTTGGTTTTTTTTTTCTATCTTCTTGTAGTATATATTTCCTCCCCAGAGATTATAATAATCCTCATAAGCAGCTGTTAGACCGTATTAGACTCCATCACCATAAAAGTTGGTAATGTTCCCTGGTATCCAACTCATTAGCTGAAAATTATAAATTATATTTATATAAATTATAATTATAAAATATTATTAAATATTATTAAATATTTTTTCTTAGCTTTCTCCCACTGATAGTAATTGCAGGAGTGATTGATAGCCATTTTCTTCAAGACAGACTATTGTCAAGTGTTCCCATCCCTCCAGTAGTCTTCTCTTTTAAGATTTAGTATCTCTCTTTACTTCTGCTCTTCTACATTAGTCATGTTTTCTAAGTCTCATAACTTTTGTCACACTTCTAAGGACCAAAGTGATAAGCTATTGGAACCTCAGCTGGAGGAGTGTCTTTTAGTGGCCAGCTCAGAAGTGCTGAATGTGATCCTGCTCATAAAGAATATTTGAAATAGTCCTTGTGTGGCTTTGCTTAGCCAGGGGTGCAGTGCAAAGAGATCCATAAATGCCTGTTCCTGTGCTCCAGATTGTGTACAACCTGCTGTCCCTGCGGTTCAACAGCCGCATCCGTGTGAAGACCTACACCGACGAGCTGACACCCATTGACTCAGCAGTGCCTGTGCACAAGGCAGCAAACTGGTATGAGAGAGAGGTAGGTGAGTGCTGCTGTGCTTGGGAGCAGAGTCTTGGTGGAGAGGGGCTGCATTTTCCCAATCAAAGTGATTCCCCAAGGCCCTCAGGAAGAAAGAGAGAAGTGTTTTCCTGGCTTCCCTTTCAGAGTAGGAGATAAAACGGTGTTTGATTTGCTTTTGAATGAATTTCTGCATCAGTTTTGCTGGCACTGTACGAAGCCAGGCATGTAACTGAAATTTTATGGACATAAGACATGCAGGTTTTTGGGGTTTTTTTCAAATATAATTCCGCTAACCTGTCCGTTTCATTTAGGTTTGGGACATGTATGGTGTTTTCTTTGCCAACCACCCTGATCTAAGGCGAATCCTCACAGATTATGGGTTTGAGGGCCATCCATTCCGGAAGGACTTCCCACTCTCTGGTTATGTGGAGGTAGGAGATACAGTCATGTCTAAAGTTACTAAGTCTCCCCAGTGCCCTTTTCTGAGTTCCAGTACAAAGATGTGACTGCTTTACAATCATTTGTCTGAAGGATGTTTCACTTCTCTGTATTCCAGAGGAGTTGTATAAATTTGCATGCAAATTCGAAGTATCACCCAAAAGAATTATCCATAATAAGGCAACCTAAGGCCAGAGAAATTGAGCAAATGTTTCGTGCTGTATACCAAAGATGCTTGTCAGGGAGAGAAAGTGCTTCTGCTTTCAGCACATTTTCTGGGAGATTAAAGTTTCCACTGCAAAACTGAGATGTCTAGAAGGATAAAGGCCTGAACCATTATTGATTCAGTTGGAACTTCACTTCGTTGTGTTTTTGTAGGCCCAGATTATAAAACTCTCTGGTTAAACTGACTCTTGCCATTTATCATTTACCTCGATATGCCAACCACAGGTGAAATGAGAGAGTGTGGTATCTGTCTAGTTTCAAATTACTGCCCTGCAGAAGCAGGCATATATGGTGCAGTGTTAAGACTGAGTCGAGTTTCAGGAGGAAACAGTGAAGTTCTGCAAAAAACGGGCTGTTTTAAGAAATGTAGAAATAACAAAATCCTGCAAGCAAGGATAAGGCTGCATCTCCTCAGCTGGGGTTCAGAGATCTGGACTGGCACAGTCAGGATAAAGCAAGCCAATTGGAAGTGTCTTGTACTCACCTGCATTCCATCCTGGTTATCTTCTTTCTCTCCCCTTGTTCTGAGTGTTACACTAAAAATTTGAACAACTAAAACCAAACAAATTCCGTATTTTAAAGATTCATGAGTATAGTCCTCAGCCATGCAGGCCCAGGATGGGCCACCTTATTTCAGTAACTCAGGAGAAATTCCTTTGTCAAATGACAAATAAAATGTGTTATTCCATGTGAACTTCACGTGGACTGTTAGGCTGGGCACTCCTAATTCTGGGTGCTTAGTTGTGACGCCTGAGGGCCACGGTAGCAAAGCAAAGGGGAGAGTTTTCTTGGACAGTCCAGAGATGTCAGCAGCGTCTGGAGAGCTCGTTTAGTATTGAGAACTGAAGCCGTGGCAGAGGCCTGTGGGGCTGTGGTTTTTCCATGGGTGAGAAGCAGAGTTGTCTGCACAGAGGGTGGTGTGGGTCATTACTGGGTCACTGTGCAGAGCAAATAAAGATGCTGCAGGAGCAGGGTGAAGGTGAGTGGGCCGTGTCCTTTGCGCTGTTGCAGGTGCGGTACGATGATGAAGTCAAACGGGTGGTGGCAGAGCCTGTGGAGCTCGCTCAGGAATTCCGCAAGTTCGATCTGAACAGCCCCTGGGAGGCATTTCCTGCCTATCGTCCCGCTCCAGAACCCCTGAAAATAGAAGCTGGAGCCAAGAAAGAGGATGCCAAATAGCAGCAGAAGGAAGCGGATGTGCGGCACCATCCTTTCTGTTCTAATATAGTATTTATGATAATAAAAATTGATATGAGATACCTGCCTGTTGTGATCTCAGGAATGATGTTTTCAAACTAGATGAAAAGCACAAGGCCAGGGAATGCTAATATACAATCCTTATGATCCGACTGGTAGATGTTCATCTGGTGCTCTGAGTTGTAAAACTGGGCCTGTGGCTAAGTGTTTTATGAACACTACTGCCAGCAGTCCTGCAGGTGAAAATCAGAACCTGAGCACTCCCTAGGGGACTGCACTGAAGCAGCTGTGGAACTCGAGCAATGGAACAGCAGTTTCTTAGCTCCAGGATGGGTGTTGGGAAGATGGTAATAATATGGCAAACAGGCAAAGCCTGGGTAAATGGTTCTAATACAGTTCCTATCAGGACAATGCAAATGTACCTGGGTCCAGACCAAAACAATTATGGAAATCTCTGTATTGTTTCTGTGGGAATTAGGTCAGTGCTTTTTTTCCGGACAGAAGGAGTTGCAGGTAACTTCTGAAGTGACACTCCCTCAATCTGGATTTTTCCTCACAATCAAGCAGTCTTTATTTTCTTCAGCATCTTCAGAGTGTGCATTTTTTTTCATGCAGCCAAAAATGTACCCCTCCCTTGTCTCATAAACAAGACTCTGTGTCTTTTTGTCAGCATTCCAGTTGTTTTGAGTTCTATGATACAATAGCATTACCACTTTCTTTGCTCTTGAGGAAAATACCATTTTTTTCCAAAAAAGCTGGAAGAATGCTGTAGGTCCAGTCCACCCACCACCTGTTTGAATGGGATTACATTACAGCAGTCATCAATTAATAATGTCCCTTGTCTTTGGTCCAGAAAATGCATAATACTGTTCTGCGTCGGAAAGCTGACTGACTTCATTAAAATCTGAAAACTATTGTATAAGAGATTTCATAAAATAATTCACAAGCTGATTGTAGAGATTCCCTGAATCAATACTTAAGCTTTTAAATTGTGAAAGTGCTAATTAAGATAGGGATTTGGGGGAGGTTAGAGTATAGGATGGAGGAAGGGATAGAACAATAGTAAATTCAATTAAGGAAAAAAACTACTTGCTGTGACTAGAATGTGATCTCAATATTAAAGATCTGAACTGTATTCAAAGAATTGGGTTACATATTTGTGTCCACCCCAGCCTTGTAAGCATGGGCTGCTTAAATTTTCTTTTCAATTTTTTAGTGTTTTTTTGTTTGTTTTTTGATTATTTTGTTTGGTTTGTTTTGTTGTTTTTAGGGGGTTTTTGTTTTGGTTTTTCTTTTTTAGTTTTTTTTAAAAATTCTGTTTCAGGCTGGTGTGGCCAGCAGTGTTTGGGATGTGACTCAGCAGTGTTCTCTGGTTAAAATTAATAGCATTTACTACTCACCTTAAAAGTCACAGCTCTGCATGGGAAGGAGAAGTGAACATAGATCAGCAGAAGTCTGGGGGTTTATACAATTCTTAGCTCCATTTTGGATCTGTCTTCAATTGAGCAGATTAAATAGGAAATGAACTTCTAGTTCTTCCCACAAGATAATCCACACCTGGTTCTGTTTTATTTGCAGTGGCTCTCACAGCATGCTGATGCCTATTGTGCAAGACAGAAAAGTTCCTAGTGCTACTTCTATCACCATGAAAATTCTTTATAAATCACATTTCCTCTCTATGTTCTCCTTCATCCCAGGTTGCTTGAGACACCACACCAAGACTTATGGTCTATATATTATGAAAAATATGTATTTCCCAGCATGTTAAGTCAGAGGGCTGATGGTAGCAGGAACACAAGGAAATCTGCCTTTTAAAATTAATGCTTGTGCAGAGGGAGAATTTGATCAACATCAAGAAGTGTCAGACATGACATAGTGTCAAGTTACACAACATGCAAGGTTTGCTCAAGGATGTGTGCACTGGAAAAGTAGCCAGCCCTGTGGGAACAGGCATTGGCTCCAGCAGGTCTTTAATATATGGAATAGTTGCTGGTGGACCTGAATCTCTTCTCATTAGTGAAGCTTGGGAGATCAGGAAGACTGCAATTTACTCACCCAGGCTCAGTATCCCAGGGCACAAGAGATTGCACAGCCTCACAAAGTACTGCCAGTGCTGGGACTCTGCCTTCTCCCCTGCTCCTGAGCTCCAGGGGATGTTCTGCTCATGGAACCTACTCACTCTGGGTTCCTTGTGGCTGGGGGACACTTGCTTCGTGCTGGACAAGGCTGTGCTCAGCTTGGCCAGGCACAAAGCTGTCTTCCAAATCCTATGTTGCGTCCTGCCAGCTTCCATGAGGCTTTTTTTGTCTGGATTCCCCAACTGCAGGAGGATGTGGGATGAGATGTAAGTCAGATGTAGCTGACTTACAGACACACTATTCAGAAGAGAGATTTTCTGGTACTGAAGGGACAAATAGACTTCAGGCAATGACTCACAGTCACCATGTTGAGCTGAGTAGGTTTTGCTGGTGTTTGCCAGAGCTCTGGCATTTCTCCCTACAGCCAGGCAAGGAGTCTGTCCTCCCTGAGGATATGGCTATTGACAGTGTCAGGGTGTCCACCCACCTCATGGCCACGCAGTTGGTATATGCCCTTATAACTGATCTCCACTCAAAATTCAGACAGAAATTTCAGCTGAGCCTAGCATTCCTGCAGAACAGAGCTTATGGCACTGCTGAGGGACTGGCTGGATGACAGTATGTCACATATCACCCATCACACTTCATTCCATGACATTTTCTCTAAGTTGTGCAAGGCCTGAGGGTGTCTGTGCAGTAGGTGCAGTGGGATGGGGCCCTCCCTGTCACTTTTACACAGCTCATTACTCCTTCAAGCAGCTGATGCTGCTCACAAACTGAAACAAAAAGACAAAGAAAGCATCCTTGTAAGGACTGGCAGCACCATACCTGGAAAACACCAGTATTAGAGAGGTCCTGTCTGGTTACAGTCAGCACTTCACTCCTGCTTCCCTCAAGGTTTTCTGACTTTTTCCACTCCAGTGATTCAAACACCACCTTTTCTGGGAGTTATGTATGTCCTTCTTCCTCCCCTGAGCATCTGCCAGACAGCCCCAGGCTGGGGAGTAATCTCCCCAAGCTCTGGGTGACATGACCAAAGCAAGTGATTTCTTCAATTCTGTAAGTAGAATTTCCCTTTTGTAAATGTGTTATCTCCCCGAAGTCCTACTTCAAAGAAACTTCCCTCCTAAAGAGGCTCTTCTGGTGCTGTATTAACCACACCTCGTGCCTCAAGCAGCATCCAACCGATTCCTGCAGGTTTTGATCCCTCTCACCTTGTTCTCATTTCCCATGTTCCTGCTTCAGGAGGTCATGGTGAAAAAGAAGAAACCAGCCAAGGTGTCCCTGCATCAACCTGTCTTGTGACATTTTGAAACTGCTCCAACAACAGACGGTATGGCCAGGGGAGTGCAGAGTGGTGGGGCTGTGCTCAGCTGTGGATACCTGGCAAGGACAAAATCCTACAGGAGGAGCAGGTGCGCTGCCTAACATTGCAGTCGTACATGCAGGGACTGTGTGCAGCTGTCAGAAACTCAGCCTTGTTTCTGTGCAAGTATTGCTGCTGTACAGACAGCTAAGGAATATGTTTATCACTCAAATTGCCTTTCTGGGTGGGATAGTGAGGTAGTGCTACAAAATTCCCCTAGCTCAAGGCAGCATCTACACTGATGCTTGTCCCTCACCTGCCACTGTGTCAGTCACCTGAGCACAGCCCCTTGAGCCTCCTCTCTTCCCCCTCCCACACACGTGGCTACCCTCCTCTAGGCAAGTCAGCTGCAAGCTGCTCCTAGGAAATTCTCCTATTGGCAAAATCATGTACGGCTCTCACAGATGTTGGCCAAAGTCCTGCTGGGCAATCCTCCTCATGTCATGTGCTGCAAGCTAAAGGGACACAGTTTCATGGCCCACGAGATGTGGGGTTTTTCCATAGTGGCTTCTAGACAAAGTCATGTGTACACTGTGGACTAAAAGGGACCCTGGCACAAAGCAGAAGGCACATCAGTCTCACTGCATGCATGGGCCATCAGTGTCTGCCCCTTGAGCAGCTTGTGACTCACAGTTTAATAAAAGAAGAAGGGGATGCAACTGAAGAGTAAGCAGCAGAAAATAATGAAAAATGAAAGCAGCACAGTGTGACTTGAAGATACCCTAAGGCTATGACAGAAACACAGGTCTTGTTCTGAATCCAAACTGAGGGGAAGAGTGGCTCTGCATATTGTGGGCCCCTTTGTGACTCTTCCATTACGTGCTGCTTCTCTTGGCTGGTGTGAGTCCAGGTATTGCCAGGTACAGCTGCAGATCCTTAAAGTTTCAGAAGATTCCGTCCTTTGCACGTAGACAATTTACCACCCAGGACCTCATCCCAGCCCTTAGTAAACTATCTGGTGACAATATGTCCTGACTGATGGCCCGTAACTTGCTGAGCAAGGGGCGCATTTCAGCTTTACCTTCTCTCTTTTCTAGATAGATTTCTTTCTTCCTTTAACCTGAGGGTGATGGTAGTAGTCCATTATTTACACATATTATTGCATATTCCTGTAACCCTGGCATCACATACTGTGCCACACAGAGTAGAAATACAGAACAGTTTGACTGGGGATTTGGCACGAATACATGTGTAAAGATGTGTAGAGAACAGATGCCTGCTGCAAAGGCAATCAGATGAAATTTTGTCTGATTTAGAACGTCTAAGGTGGACTGTGCTCATCGTATCCTCTAAGTCTGCTCACAGGGGAGGACGATGAGGCGCTAAAGCCTGAGCCACTTTGATACTTGGTGTTTGTTAGGTCACTGTGCTGAGTTCTCCCTCCAGGGGGCTTGATACAGAACTAAACCAGTGACATTTCTTCTGCCTACTTGTATGTTTTGGCTGCTCCTGCCCTTCCATGAATCTGCGGTCTGCTAGCCTTATCTGTTTGTGACATTCCAGGATTGTTTTCAGATTTTCAAACCCAGGAAAAAGGAAAATTGAAAATGAAGCCAAGGAGGCGAGCAGAAGGGTCACAGTATGTGACAGAGGCACTGTACAGAGATGGAAGGGACTAGGGGGTCCTCCCTTCTTAAGAGGCAAACATATGTAGTTGAATTTCTTGCAGCTAACAGTTTCCTACAATCATTGCAGCGGAAAGTCAGTCTTTGAAAAGAAAGCTTAAACAATTCTGCCAAAAACATCACAACAAAGTGTTCCAAGTTTCCAAAATATGATGGAAAATATCCTCCGGGGTCAGCAAGCTGAATCGCAGGCCCTTCCCAGGGCTGTGACCAGAAACACAGCAAGATGGATCCATTCCAAGGGAGGCTGCTGGGACCCGGAGCAGCGAGGGAAGAGGCCACAGCGAGCTGCTGTGGCTTCAGGCGCGGCGCTGGGGCAGAGCGGGCAGCGGCTGCTCCGGCAGTGCTGCCATGGCCCAGGCACAGCTCAGCTCCTGGCTGCTCCTGTGTGTGCTCGCTGCGTCCCAGAGGCTGACAGGTAGGAAGAACATCTGCCGGCGACACGGCTCCTTGGCTTGGCAAACCTCTGCGCGATGCCATTTGTGGGATGTTTTGCCACTTCTTCAAATGTGGCCCGGGGCCTCAGGCAGCTGCACTAGCACGGGAGAGAGCTGGAGTCCAGCTGGGGGGCTTTGCTGGTGGGGGCGCTGGTACCTACTTGCAGGTTGAAGACCTGCTGCTGTGTTTGGTGGCAAGGGGAGGATTTTCTTCAGTGTCCACTGAAAAAGAAAATCTCCTGCAATACAGTTTGTAGATTTTCTATATGCTTTTTGGGAAAAAAACCCACCCAACCTTGTTGAGTGATAAAATAAGTAAGGAAGGGTTTTCCCTTCCCCAGAGGATATTTATGTTATTATTTCAATACATTATTTGTTATGCTTTGCTAAGTTTTTCTCTACTCAAAAATCTATCACTGTGTATATTCATGAGGCAGTTACTAATAACAGCAGTTTGGCACCTATTCAACAAATGCACTGATTTTGCAGCCAGTCAAACATCTCTCAGGAGAGGGATCTGTGAACCTTTTTATATAAAAAAGGAGGATCAGTTGGTAGAGACAAGAACAGCAAAGAAATTTTCAGATGATACGTTTTCACCTGAGCTAAAAGCCTTGCTGGAACATCTATGGAGGAGTAGGAAAGAGAAGCTACATCCCTGCTCACATTCCAAAGCCACAGCTGGCTTGGATCACAGAGCCTGCAGCTGTGCAGAGAAACAAACCTCTGCATCCTGCAGGCTGGCAGTGCACTTCTCCAGGCAGCTCGTACATCTCCCTGAAAAGCTCTAATCAAAAATGGAAATTTGGAAGTGGCTTTTGATGGCAGTCATCACACACCTATAGTACTAAATTATTTTTTTCTACTTTTTTATATGCACCTGCTGACATTAACGCTCAAGAAATCAATGTAAGTCCTCACTTTTTTTTAATAAAAAAGCCTTCATCCATTTAAAAATGGAAAAAACCTCCAATAAATGTATCAGAGAGCTTACTATTTTAATAATAAATAAATAAAATAAATGCAGACAGTTAAAGCACTGTAAGCATTAGGAAATAAAAACTGAACAATTCTTAGGATTAATGTGACTTTCATATTCAAAACCTGCCATTCCTCTGGCCTCATATCCATTTTTCCCAGATTACATGATGTCATGTGTCCCAGCAAGTAATTAGCTGGACATCAAATGAGCCATAATGGATCTGGCAAGGTTTCTTTTACCCTTACACTACTCCAGCCGCAGAAGGTCAGGGAAGAAGTACAAAACCAGGATAAGCATCAGTTTATGTTTCTAGCAGCAGCCTGAGGAGCCTGCCAGCACCCTCCTTCCATTAGGCAGCATTACTTTCTCCAGCAAAAACTGCCACATAACCAAACCCCAGCAGTTCAAACCCCATCCATTCTCAGTGTGAGAGGCTTCCTTGCTGCCTGTCAAAGCAGTGCCTTCACTGCTGTATGCTTTAGCTCTTTTGGCAGGACAAAGGGCTGTGATATCCAAAACCTCGCCTCAACCACTGCTGCTTCTCTTAAAAAGCTTGTTTTGCTTATCAAAGTCCCGTGGTCAGCATCTGTCATATTTGGCAAGCTGAGTGGTAGCTCAGGAATGCTGAAGACGTTATTGACAATCAAACGGCAAAAACAGTAAACAGGAAGGTCTTGTGCTACCAAGTTCTGTCTGATGTCTTCCAGATGAGCATCGTCACAGCGGCACCAACACAGCCCGTCGTGGCCCAGAGGACGCTGGCATCATGTTAGAGGTCTCCTGAGCACTGGGGGCCCTGGGCCGAGGCGCTGCTAGTGCCCATGCTCCCACCTGCCTGCACGTAAAAACTCACCTGTTCTGTTTGTTCTCACCCCTGACGGATTCCAGGAGCGCCTGGAGAACGCCTCGGCCATGCCTCATGGCACCGGTGCTGCCCTCACTGCGGGCTGCAGCCGAGGGGGCTCTGCCCCACTCCATGGCGCCTCACGGGGTGTCCGCGGGGGGACCAGGGGCCATCCCCGCCGGGCCCGGCCGCACCGGGAGCTGCTGCCGGCGGGCCTGCGGGGCACAGGGGGCGGGAGGCCAGAGCTGCACGGGTCCCTCGGGGAAACAAGTGTGGGGCAGCTCAGGAACGGGGTGTGGGGCTGGCAGTCCCTCATGGAGTGGGACCGGGCGGGCCGGGAGGGAGCGGCCGCCTCCGGGCCCGCCCGAGGTGTGGCAGCACTGCAGATGGCTTTGGTTTGCAGCTCGTTTGTGGCTGAGGGAGCTGTGCTGGGCTCTCCGTGAGAAGGCTGCTCCTCTCTTCCAGATGCTCTGGGGAAGGCTGGATATTCAGGCCAACGGGACAATCCGGCTGCGGGATGAAGAGCTGGCCTCCCTCCGCCCGGCACGGCGGCTCCTGCGGGTTTTGGAGGAGGAAGTTCCCAAAACACCGGCAGAGGTTGAGCAGCATCTGAGCTACTATTCACTGACTGACACCCCCTTGCCTCCAGCAGAGTTTGACCGTCTCCTTTTCACCAGTGTTTACAGCGCCTACCAGGTTCGCTCCGTGCAGGGTCTGGATAAAACCCCCTGGATTCGCTTTTTCTCTCAGCTGGCTGATGAAATCTTCCGTGACCTGTGCAAGGGGCTCTGCCCTGCAAATACCACTCTCCTCCAGGCTTCCTGGCCTTGGAAGGAGAAGCCTTCACATTTAGCGTCCCTGAAACATTTCTATCGCTCTAACCTGCCCAGGACCAAGAGAGACACCTAACAAGGGAACCCACCCTAGGAAAGGACACACCCGGCTTCAGCGGCATCCTTGGTTATTTTCAGTGCTTTCCACAGTGTGCAGGACTTTGTATAAATATGCCACACCTTTTTGTCCTGCTTTCTGCACTGTGCTGGCAACCCTCTAAGGATTTATGCACAGGCTGTCATTTTAAAATGAAAAAAGGACAAAACTGTAAAGTGCATTTCTCCCTTTCCTGATTTTTTGCTAAGTGGGCTGTGCTGAAGGGGGCAGTGCTATTTAGATGTCTTATCTATCTTGATCACTGATGTTACTGGAGAGATGCCTTGGAGGTATTTTTCCAGGATATTTTGCTGGTGTCATAACTGACTTCATTTCAGATAATTCAGTTCACCCTCCTTATATTCTCCCTTTGGTTTCAGACAAATACTAGATCTTTTCTCCTCTCCAGTAAGCAGCTAAGCAGGTTTTGTTATGTTTCATGACATAGGTCACATATTTAATTTCATTTTTCTCCTCATGTGGCATCATATTTTATGTGTCAATAGCAATTTCCCATCTCGTGTATTCATTTTTCTTTAAAGAGCAACCTGAAAATGTATGTATTCCATGAAGCTTTCTAGTATTTGCATATCATATTTACACATATACACAGCTTTGTTTCAGTTATCATTTTGGAATATGCTTCCTGAAATCTCATTTAAATTCTGAAGGATCATGACCTAGTTATTTCTTCAGCAGATTTTGCCTCTCTTCTATACAGTTTGGTTTCGTTTTTTTTTTTTTTTTTGGCACTTTACAAGCCAAACATAATAAATACACAATCTCTATCCTCAAAATCAGAAATATAATTATTTTATAGAAGGACATCATTAACATTTCTCTGTCTTAAACACTGCAGTGTGGAATTAAATAAATGCAATTATCTCCTCAGGAGGGTTTTGACTTTAGTTCTTGTTGTTTCTACCAGATTTCCTGCTGCCACTATAGATACATTAATTTTGAAAATTCGTTGCATGTGCTTAGATGATGGGATCCATAACTCCCTTTCTATCAATAGAATTTTTCCATGCTCAACAAAAGAGGCATGTGTGACTTTCAGAATGGGAACTGCTAGCTTTTGACCTATTTAATCTTCTTCCAAGCCACTGTAGCCCAACAGATGGAGAGGAGAAATGGTAAGGCAGGAACAAGAAGCCTGGAAGCAAGATGCCACAGACAATGGTTTTAGAGGTCAGGTTAGGGTTATGACAGAAGGAGATAGATTTAAAGCAGGTTGTTTGTTGCTGGGTTTTTGTTTTGTGCGTTTGTTTTATTTTGGTTTGTGCTTTGGGGTTCTTTTTGTTCTCTTGTTTTCCACCCAAAAGGATATAGGAATTAAAATTAGAATTTTATTTGAAGTAAAACTTCTTGTCTCAACTAATGTTCTATTATTCTTATGGCGGCTTTTTATGTACCTCCAATCTCTACCCTTCATTCTTTTGCCAAATATGCCCCCAGTCTTTAATGTGCAGGACATGTATGGAGAGACCCAGGCAGTGAGTAGCTGCATGCAAGTCCAGTTTGAGCAGAGAATATCATCAAAAAGCTGAGCTGAGATGGCACTAGTGCAGGAAAACACTGTCTTGATGGAGAATGTACAGCCTGAACCATATGAATATATGGATAAAGGCTGAGTGGGTTGGCCTGTGACTCAAATGCAAACACACTGCTTTGAATGCAGTTTTGTTAGGAGCAGTTTTAGAGCATTGCTGCCTGTTGAACGGATTATAAACTGAATTGAAGTGATATCACGAAGCTTTGTACATGCTCAAGATGATGCACTTTTGCACTTTATGTATTTTTGGGATACAAACCAGGGTTTAGCACAACTGAAACAGCACCAGTGGTGCTATGATGAAGCCTCCTATGCTCCCACTACGTCCCCAGCAGATCCTGCTGGGTGTCCGTCCGTCTGTCTGTCAGACTGCAGCAACACAGCAGGGTCCTCTACAGCCACAGCAGCTTCTCCACAGGAGAAACTGCTGGCAGAACTGGAACATGGGTGTTGAAAACACCACCTCATTGTTCCTTTGACCCCACCTGCACGGGGCTATGGTGCAGCACACGGTGGGTCAGCAGCTCCCTGGTGTTCAAGGGGCTCATTTCTGGGTAAGGTGATGCCCCTGCGCTCAGCAGCGCCACTGCACCGCGTGGTCCTTCTCACACTTCATGTTGTGAGCCTGCTCCTGATCCAAATCTTCAGAGACTTAAAAATACACTTCTTATTCTTCTTACTTACCTTGCTTCGGAGCTTTCAGAGCATGGTCCATTCATGGATTTGAGCCCTTATATTTCACTACAAGAGCTAGAAGCCTGCTCTTTTGTTTGGTTCTAAATGTATTCTTTCCATTGAATGGAAGCTGAGATTCTCAACCACAGCTTCTTGACTTCATCTACATCAGATAAAGAAAAGCAAAAACTATTGTGAAACTTGCAATAAAATTGTAAGAGGTACCAACCCTTCACACACACAAATGATTAAAGAGAGTACACAGACAGACTGTCTCAGTAACACATACTGCAGCTCACACAATTACCATGCTGCTCTCTCACCTGAGCTGGTACCTCAGCCAGTGACAAGCACATAAGTCTCAAAAAGGAGCAACAAATTCCAAACAGAGAACATTTACATCTTTTGTATTTTTATTACATTCATTTTCATTACATTTATTCCCTCCCCGGATATACAAGGAAAGTCACCAGACCATTTGCTCTCTGGATGCTGGAGATCTGCAGTAACATGACTGCAGCAGTTCTCTGATCCTCAGCATCTCACTACACTGCCCCACCCCTGCCCCAAAACTACCTCATGCTTTATGTTAAATCAAACACCAACACGGGACACACAGATACAACCCAAAAGGCCCCTCTATGGATGAATGGCACACACAGCAGTGGCCCTGCAGACAGGGCACAACTGTGTAGCATAAGGAAAGCACTGGACACATGACAGCATGCTCAAAGTAGAGGATGATATTCAAAGAGGAGCTATACCCAAGTTCATGGCACCTTGGCTCTTCTTACGCTCCCTCCACATCAGCATTTAATTGTTTGACCCTTGAGGGGAGCTGGCACCTGGAAGCCACTTTGGCTGAGCCTCTGAATAGATGAGGAAGCCTGTGAAGGTGATGTACTTGCCGTGGTTGCTGTAGGCACCATAGCCATCGTGCTGATGGCTGTAGAGCCAAACGGTGTCCCCGTATTGCAGAGGCAGCATGATACTCTGGCTCTGCATCTCCCGCCTCTTGGAGTGGTTGTCATCATAGATCATGGCCTGCACCTCATTGTGGTTCTTCATCAGTTTCACTGACATAGTCTTAAAGGGCATTTTGCCAATGGTGAAGGAGAAGTAGTACGCACCGGGTATACGGCATGTGAAGATGCCAGTGGAGGAATTGAAATCTTTTCCAATGTTCACGAACTCCGTATCAAATGTGATTGGTTCGTGCTGGGTTTGCTTCTCATCTGTCCCCAGGAGACTTTGTGAGCGGGCAACAGAGAATGCAGAGCGAGGGTCTTGTACCCTGTTTGGTTGATCAGACAACACGTGTCGCTGTGAAGCTTCATTCTGCTCTCTGGGAAGCTGCTGAATTGTGTGAGGGTGTGGCCCGAGCTCTTGAGAGCTAAGAGCATTCTGGAAGAAGGCAGAAGTGTCTGGGTAGATCAGGTAGCCATTGAAAGTTGTATAGGGGCCCACGTTGCTGTAAAGAGCGTACTTGGGATCTCCATGTAAACGCAGCCAAACTGTGTCCCCGTAGTCAAGCTGCAGCATGGCACTCTGGCTGGCCACCTTCCGTTCCTTGCGGTGATGTTCATCATACACAATTACCTGCACCTCATTCTTGTTCCTCATCAGCATGACAGACAAGTTTTTCTTCGGGTATTTCCCAACGGTGAAGGAGAAGTAGTAGGCTCCAGGTATCCGGCAGCGGAACAATCCAGTCTTGGGGTCAAAATCATTGCCAATGTTCACATACACTTTGTCAAAGGTAATAACCATCTCAGAGCTCCCTTCCATGCTGCTGGTTCTGGCCACAGAGAAAGCAGAGCGAAATTCAGCACTGGTGTCTGCTGGGAAGCCATCTGTAGGAAGAAAAATCATGCAGCAAAGGAGGCCAAAGACGATCTGAACATTCAGTGTCATCATTGTATCTGAAAGAAAAAAGAAGCATATTTTAGCAGGAATAGCATTAATTTACAGCTCACACACAAGTTGAAATCCAGACCTGAATCTTTCTAAGTAGACATGAAGATCTATGTCCAAATATGGAGAAGTTTCCAGTGTGTTCTCTGAGCAGTGTGTGGTCATACCTGAGTTCAGATCCCAGCACCACTTTTATATTTTCCTAGTGAGAGCTAGACCTTTTTTTAACCTGTACTCAGGGAAAGAAAAAGAATCTTCTCCTTTGAAAGCCTGACTATCCTACAGCTTGTCTGAAAAACACCATGTTGCTCACACTGCAGAGGGATCTCAGAGCTTGCTGGGGCTTTGCCAGAGCTCCCTTTTGTTGTGCCTTTTTTCATTCATAAGACCAAGGATGGAACAAAGCCCTACACAAACCCTGTATTATACATCTGAGATACAGCTGAAGGGCAGGGAGAAGAGGACATATGCTCTAGAGATTCCCATGCAGATGTCACTGCCTTGCCATGCAGTAGCTGTTTCACAGGATGTGGAAGCTGGAGGCCAAGTAAGTTGTTAGATCCCATTATTCCAACATGAATCTGTGAAGAGTATAAAGAAATATGAAGAAGAAGGAATGTTTGGGGAAGGAAGGCAATGGAGAAAATCATTGAAATAATAAAAAAAAGAGAAGGAAAACAAAATGATAAGTGAAAGGAAAGTCTCCTAAAGTCTACAGTTCCTGAGAGAGAACTGAAATACCAAAAATGGGGAACAACTCCCTAAATGGGTAATAGACCAGACATAAAAACTTCTGTGACCCCTAAAAAAGAGGGATAAGTTCAGAGCTAATAGGATTTTCTGCTTCTATTTTCTGTGAATTTCCTTTTTTTTTTTATTTTTGGACTGAGGCCAAAAATTATCTATTAGTGCTTTCAGACTGGAAACAAAACTGCCAGTCATTCCAGTGAGAAGCTTCTCTTTCTGTCACCTCTCTGTGCTTATTAAAATATCATTCAGGCTAGGAGGCAAATGCCTGGTTTGCAGTCTGCTCCATCTGTCACCCCCAAACCTGGTCCCTTGCCAGCCTGCAAACAATGAATTCACATACCAGCAGAACAGAAGCAAAACATGCAACTCATCGGGGGGCAGGGATGAAGACAAATCCTGCATTAAAAAGGATAAAGGGGTAAATATTTGAATCATCCAAGATGGCCTAGTGAAAGAAGTTAAACAGACAGAATCCACATAGACCATGGGGTGGCAATGGGATCCTGCTTTGGGAAGATGTGATACCTAGAATCACTCACCAGCAGGAATTCAGCTTGATCCCAGTCCTTGCTCTTTCACACTTAAGAATAAAACAGAAATCTGAGGTGCAGCTTTAATATATAACCCAAGAGTGAATTAGATTCTCACTTAATTACATGAAAATGGCACACTAGCAAAGACTAAAAGAAATATGCATCCATGTCCCAATTTTACCTTAGATCACTTCTCTCACAGAAAACTGTAGCAGGGCTCTCAGCCTAGAAAGGCTTTTAAGTTTGTCAGTGAAGGGCTGAGCAAGGAGAGTTTGCTGTTCAGTGGAGCAAGGACGGGCTGCTGATCAGTGATAACACTGAGCAAGGATAACACTGCTTTTCTTGGTGCTGAAGAATGCTGAGACCAGCTTGACCAAACTATCACCCCCACCACAAGGACATGCAAGACTGATGCTTCCTGACTGAGGCTGGGAGCAGCAAGGATGTGCAGGTCCTGATAGGGAAGTGAGGGTCAGAAGTGTTGAAGAGAAGAAACTAAAAGGCTGCCAGCACATTTTTCAGCACAAAACATATTTTGCTGAGTAAGCCTGAGATCACATCATCTAAAAAATGTGTATTTTGAATGCATATTAAAGTCAATCACTTTATACTATAAAAGGCCAGTGCCACTTTTGCACAGCAAAGATTTCTAGCATACCTCCCTAAGGTGTGTGAACACCCTTCCCTTCAGTGGGGACACTCCTCAAGGTTATTCCTTGAGGTTGAATGAAAGAGATTTTCCCAGTTGTTGGTATGAGTAAGTAACATCAATCTCTGCTTAAAAATTATTCTGCTACCTTGAATAAAATTGCTTTAACATAATTGCTTCAAAACCAGTGCACTAAACTAGTAGTTATAGCTATCCATACTGTGTAGTAAATAATTCTGATTAAGCTTTCCCCACCCAATCATTGTTGCAATAAGTTTAAATAAATAATTGATTTTATTTTTTGCCATCCTTAATACTGCAGGACAAAGTTGTATAAAAGCTCAATTACACCTGTGTAATTCTTTAGATATAAACCACTGACTAAGTCTGGGGCTAAGATTGTATCCAGCTGCACCTCAGCTCCTCTCTGAGAAAGAATTTAGAAAGTAAGGGAGTTCTTTCTGTACCTTGTGGCTCCTGTTTGTGAAGGGAGGGCTTCTCTGATAAACTTTGTCCAAAGCTCCCATTCTGCCAGCAACACCTCAGTATTTTCATCCATGTCCCTGAATTCAGAATGTTTTTCCTGACCTAGCCTGCTCCTTCCAGCCTGCACTCAACGGTTGCTGAGAGCTGACTGATGTAATTTTGAGGCTGCTCTCTATCATCTTTGAAAGGTGATGGAGATCAAAGCAGATCCCTGGTGACTGGAGAAAGGCAAATGTGGCACCCACCTTCCGAAAGGACAAGTAACACTACATGTGAAACTACAGGGTGTTTGACCAGTTAACCACTCACTTTGGTCCCTGAGAAAACCATGGAATGTTCTTCTTAGAACATATTTCTAGTCAAAGGATATGTAATTTAGCACATTATTTAATTGAGAATACTGTGTTTAATCAAACTGATTGCCTTTTGTGGGAAGAGAGCAGCAGATGTCACCTGCATTTTAGCAAGGCCTTTGTTACAGTCTCCCACAGCATTCCTCTCTCCAAATTGTGATATTAGATATGTGGACTACTAGAAAAGTGAAAAACTGCATTATCAGGCTCAAGAACTAGTGTTTAATTTCAGGTGTCCTCTTCAATATCATTTATCAATGTCCTGAGAAGGAGAAAGAATGCCCACTGATCAAGACTGTAGATGACACCAAAACAGATGGTTGACCAATATACTTGGAGGCACAGCTGCTGTTCAGAGGGACCTAGACAGGCTGGTGGAATGGACTGAAAAGAAATTCACTGAGGATAAATGCAAAATGCTGTACTTGGACGGATTCACCTGTATGTTGGTACAGACTGGTGACTGACTGGCTGGGAGTCTGTCTGAAAAGGCTCTGGAAAGGACCTAGGGGTCCAGAAGAACAATAATTTGTACCTGAGATAGTGCCGTGCCCTGCAGGCACTGAAGGCTTACAGCACTCTGGGGTGCATCAACAGATCACAGCCAGGAACCACAGGCTGTGATTATTCCTCCCTACTTGGCACTTGAGTGACTGCAGAAGAGGGCAGCCGAGATGGCCAAGGTCTGGATCAGCTGCCCTGTGAGGAAAGGATGACTGAACTGGGCTTGTTTAGCACGGAAAAGAGAAAACTTCAGGGGGACATAGTAGCAGCCTTCCAGTGCCTTCAGTGGCTCCTGAGACGACAGTGAGAGGTACTGCACTGATGAGCATGGTGGAAGAATAAGAGACAATGGTCATTAAATCCAAAGGGGAAGACTCAGACCAGATATAAGCAAAACAATTCCATGATGAGGCAACTAAGAATGTAACAGTTTGCCCAAAGAGATTGTGAGATCTCCATCCTGGGAAGTTCACAAACAAGACTGGATTGAGCTGTGAGCAGCCTGGTCTGCACTCAGTGTTGGCCCTGCTCTCAGCAGGAACTTGGACTAGAGGCCTCCTAAGTCATGATTCCTGATTCTGTAACTGAATCCCACAGCTACTGCCTTCTCACAGTTAAAATTCACTCGCTAATAACCCTAGCCCTGGCACTTACATGGAATTAACCAGCTAACAGCAGGTCTAACAGACAGATTATTTTCCATTCAGCAAATTGAAGCATTTTCAGTGGAACTATTAATCCATAGCTAAGTGTCACACATCTGCTTCCATGCTGTCTTTATTTTTCCTTACTTTGTAGTTTATTAGTGTTCCTCAGGGCAACGACTCTCTCTCTTCCCATGTCTCTATACAGTATTTGGCTACTGCTGCCATTTAAACAATAATAATAGACCCTAATATCCCACCAAGAACTAAATCCCAAACAGTCACACTCGTGAGCTCAGCTTCTGGTTCAGCAATATTATTTTTGCAGAGTGCTACATCTAACATGGCAGGCTCATTCCAGCTTCCAGCTTAGAAAACCAAGCCCTAAAGGCAAATTTATAAGGGCTATTAGATGTTTCTGATTCATACTCATTCATTGTTATTCCAGTGATCACCATGGTGTGGCTGCATGAAGAACCAGGATGACTGTGACATGGCTGTATGCTCTTGAGACAACAAATGACAGCAAAAGATTTGGCATTTGCACTTTTACCAACAAGCCTGCTTCTCTAAAATGCTGCCTGTGCTCCAGACCTTGCTCAGCATATCCAGGAGTCAGGGAGGATACTGCAAGCACATCACTGCTGGCCAAAAAGCACAGAAAGACAAAACAGCTTAATAAACTGGGTAGTGAATCTGACCTTATGATCCTTCAAATGACCACTATCCTTGTTTCTGTTTGAAAGCCAATTTCTCTAATAAGGGAATAAGGTCACTAATAAATGTTGTATCACTCAATACAGTTTCAAAGACCCTCTACTGCTGCTGTCCCTCATTTATCAGCTCTTTTCAAAAACAAGTTGTTTAAATAAGGCAGTTAATTATGCAGCATTTCCATTAGCAAGTTGTTTCCTTGACAGCTCCCACTCACCACTTTCAGCACGATTTAGGTTCTTTTAAAAATAATTTAGAAAGTATCTAATAACTGCCTCTCACACTAAACCAGTCTAAGAATAATTTGCCAATCATTAGGAAGGCTCATCTAGCTACAGGGGTGCCATAAACAGAGGCAATTCATGACAACTTTTGCATTTGAGTATTGTTGTAGTAATTCTGAAAGATAAAGCTGCCAAAATGCCCTGTTGCTCCCCCAAAAATCGTTTCTGGTGCCCAAGTCTCTTTTACTAGTATAGTTTTCTTCTGGCAGGGAAGAGATAGCACCAGGGATGTGAAGCTGGCCATGGACACTGTGGCATCACCTTTATGACAGAAGTTCTAAAACTGAAGAGTGAGGTGAAAGACCCAGGCCAGAGATGGAAAGTGGGACTTCAGCATGTGGCAACTGAGTTATTCTCATTACATTTACATATGAATTAGGGCCCTTTGTGCCCTACCCTTCCATTCCTTATTGTCCCAACACCACAAGAAGCATGCAATGAAGAAGCACACCCAAGGGATAAACTAGGTATGCTACTGCCTCTACTCTAGGCCGTACCAGCAGGGACAGCAGTCCACAGAGAAGTCAAGGAACTAATTTTGGAATTGGAGGCACAAAATACACGATGCAGCTAAACAATTCTCAAAGTCACTGGCATTAAATTAATGACCTGAAAAGAAGGGGCTAAAGTGGTACTGACTCAGTAGAACAAGAGCTGCAAAACTTTCTTGAAAAGAAAGTCAGAATTCACCATTTGCATGACCCAGGAAATTTTAATAGTTTTGTGTTTGCTGGAGGTGATTTTTCTGTCCTGGAACAGAATCAATCCACCAGTGAAAAGACAATTAGTTTTACTCTTCTATTGAGACACACAGATTTACAAAAGGACATTCAACAATAGAAAGGTCACCCCATTTCTGCACTTGCAGGACAGACCTACTTGTGAAACCCACAAGGGTTTTCTTTTTATTCCAAAATATTAATTATCCAGATTCCCTAGTCCTACCTTATGCAAGAGTCCTTTAATTTCAGTGGGAGTTTTGCCAGAAATATTACTGAAGAATGAGATATGAAACAAAATTGAAGCAGTACAGTTGGATCAGCTGTTACTAAAAGGTTTTTTAAATCCTGTAAGCTGCAGGAGCAAAGCCCTGTTCTTCCTAGCTCTCAGCCTAATATTTAAGGACAGCTGCAAATGTTTCAATTATTTGAATCAGTGAAAGCCTTGGTAATGAACATCCTTCTTGGACTATAGTTAGCAAGATTTTTTTTCCCAAGATACCACATACTGTCTGTTCCACTGATCCAATACAGATTAAGAGCATCAGATAATGATGCAAATGCAGCAGTTCTTCCAACATCAAAGAGAAATTAATTGTAGCACATCCTCAAAAGCAAAATCTGTATAAAGAGTACACGAGTAACAAAATCAGTGATTCACTTATGGCTCTGGCCTTCCTCTGCTTTTGATGAATGTGTTTCTTTTTTAACTCTGGCACAGTCCTGGGAGGTAAAACATTGTCCGAAGCATTCAGGATGCCTTTTGGAAACTGTAAGTCACGCTTTGAATGACAGACATGTATGGCATTAGTATAGAAAGTGCTTAATTTTGAATGTTTCCTTGAGTCAAGGGAGAGTCTTTTAACATAATAAACCAGCTTCTGTGTACTCAAAGATCTGTGGAGAGGCAAAAATTATTTTCAAGTGCCTCAACTCCAGCCATATTCAGGAAAAGGAAATGGAGAGACTTTTTTGGCAGGAGCCACTACTGTTAGCCTGCATTTCAGAATATGTATTAAGCCTGCTATTTCAACCAAAGCCTTAACTACTCTGTTTAAGCTAAAATGATGTTATGTAAAATTATATAAATTCACTGACCAAAAGGAAAACACGATAGCTCTGGCATTAAGATTTTTCTTCTTTAACAACATTCGAGAAAATTTGCCATACACATCTGAAGTGCCAGGATGACACACTGCATCTGCCATTTTGACTACTATGTATATTTAAAATACATTAATTTAGACAGACAAAATGGTGTTTTAGTAGAGAAGATGGCTGAATAAACCACAGGTGGGAGCAAGGAGTTACTCCAGCAAACGAATGCTTTAAGATGTAAACATTTTTTCACATGCTTTTCTAAATGAATACATTACACAAACCCAACCATCCACCACCTACACACTGCTCAAGAAAACAGGACTAAAACTGCAAAGCAAAGAAACACACTCCAACACCGGTCAGAAATGGAAGAACAGAAAACATTGCTAGAACATTTGAGTTTAAACTGTAGTTCATAAAATGTATTGAATACTATAAAGTTGTTTTGCACATGCAGTTAAACCAACTGTTGATAAGCAATCACTGCAATTACACCAGCAATAAATAGTGAAAAAACTAGTCATTGTTAGGAAGGAGACAAAGAGCTTCTGTGGAAGCAGAGGCCAGAGGAGACTGGAAACCACATCTTGAGAAAACCAGAAGTCTGTTGCTGTGCAGTGTTTATTTAACACTGCTACCTTTAGTCATAAAACACTGAGACCATTTCAACAGTGGGAATTTTCACATGGATGCCATTACAGTTACAGTAATGCCAAAGTTAAACCATCTCTTTTCTCACCCCCAAACATAATTTCCTTTTTCAACCTGGTTTATGTGTGCATTTCTTTTTTCTGGCGTGGGCAAGAGATGCTGAGACTGTGGAATAAGGCTTTATTGGAGCATCCCATGTCTCCAAGCAGGAACCATATTGCTGCACCAGAAGGCAGATCACACTGGCATAAAGGATTAACAAAGAGTCTGGCCTGGAATACCAGGAGGTATTTTGATAGGTAAAAGAAAGTATCTGACACTTTGGCAGCGATACCATAAAGATCTCAGTTAAGACAGTGAGAGAGGAAGGCCCCAAAGGCAGACTGCACACTGCAAATGAATTCTAATAGAGAGAGGACTCAGGGAAGTCAGAGCATGGAGTAGAGGGCAATTTCCTTGTTCTAGGTGGCTGGACTAGAAGCTATGTAGCAGGAGGACTTTCCCACAAAAGTTCTGGGTCTTTTTGCCTGTGGAGGTAAAACCATATGAAGCATAAGGACACTGCCAGGGAGACTGTACCAGCAAGAGACCCACTAGGGTGACAGACACTTTATGAGAAAGAATGTTGAGTGCAATTCAGTGAAGTTCAGGCTATTCCAAAGGCAAAATTATTCTTTAAAAATGAACAAGACTTATTTACAGGGGTTTTATTTTAAACTTCCCACCTGGCTTAAGATATTTAATCTTAATATTGTGGATGTGGATATTAAAGATGTTTGAGTGAGTCCAGAGGAGGGCCACAAAGATAACCAGAGGGCTGGAGCACCTCTTCAATGAAGACTGGCTGAGAGAATTGGATTTGTTCAGCTTAGAGAAGACCTCAGGGTGACCTTATTGCAGCCTTCCAGTACCTAAAGGGCTACAAGAAAGCAGAAGTGGGACTTGTCACAAGGGCATGTAGATATGTAGTTTAAAGCCATTCCCCCTCATGTAGTATGAGGGAGAATGGCATTAAACTGATAGAGGGTAGGTTTAAATTAGATATTTAGAAAAAAATCTTTATTGCGAGGGTGGTGAAACACTGGAACAGGTTGCCCACAGAGTTGTGGATGCCTCAGCCCTGGAAGTGTCCAAGGCCAGGTTGGATGGGGCTCTGGGCAACCTGGTCTAGTGCAAGGTGTCCCTGCCCATGGCAGGGGGGTTGGAACTAAATGATCTCTAAGGTCTCTTCCAACCCAAACCATTACAGGATTCTATGATTCTATGAAATAAAATGGTTTTATTTCATCATCGGACAAAACTGGAATGAACAAGCAAGGCCCTGTTAGCACCACAGCAGTACTAAAGGAGACAGTGAAGAGGAAGGTAATGGCTATACAAACGAGAGACTCTTAGGAGGCAATGAGGAAGAAAATTTACAAGTGTTTAGAGAAGACTTTTCTGGGTTGGAGACAAAAACTGCGAACCTAAGGAAAATGCAGATGGGTTCAGCATCACAGACTACAGATGTAATTTTTCTCTTTTAGTAAGAGTTTGTACAGGAAAAAGATACATGTTTTTTCCCAATAACTTACGAAGCATGGAGACTTCAAAGGGTTCATACAGAAAGAAAAACTGTTTAGACAGCCCCACTGATCACAAGCTTATTAGGGCTTTCCTTATTAGGGCAGGATAGTTCACATCCTTGGGGACATTTGAAAAAAATAAATCTCTGCTTTAAACTCAGTTGTGTAAACTGAGCTGTGAGTGACAAAGTAGAAACACTAGGTAGGCAGAATGCCACTGGAATCAGTACTCTGGAATCAACTCGATTCTAACCCCTTTATTCCTTCTGTTTTATTGTTACATATCATGATTTTTTCTAGCAGTTTTTCTACACTACTTCCTTCCAGTGAAGTAAAGTTTGGGTCTCAGGACAATCTCCACTCCACAAATGAAAGTCCAGCAACAGTTCAAAGACCATCAGTGGGTGTTTATTATAGGTAAATTTACCTACAGTATAGACAGATATTTGCCTTCTTTTGAACCACACTTTCCTCCATGAACCTAAGCAAGTTTGCTTCAACCTCCAATCACGCCCACCAGAAGAGGAGGTTCCTGGGCTGTTCTCAGAGGTGATGCTGTATTTGTCAATTTTCTTTAAATCCTTAGTTGTAACAAATACTTAGAGACATTAAAGTAAAGGTCATCAAGATGAGAGTAAGTATTCCAGTTAAACACAGGCTGTACAGGCTTTCCTTCCTGTTCCATGTTGCCTTCCACTTCCATTCACATTCCCAGTCACCCAGCAGCACGGTATAGCACCATCAGCTGGGCAACATCTTGCACTGATTCTTTCATGTTCTTCTCCCATTTCCTCACTTAGAATGAAAACTCTTAATAGTGGGTTTATTTGTCCAGGAACTAATAGGAACCTGTGGAACCTGAGCACCACAAAGATGTACCAAATAGGAAAGCAATTTTGACTGTGCATTACAGGAATTGCGACTTCTGTGTTACACCTTCCTATTGAAGACTGTTGTACTTGAAATTGTGATGATATTACAAGAGATATTGGAACCTGTGGTGTGCTCTAGAGGTTTGTTCATTGTCCTCTCTGTAATGGTTTTATGTCCTCAATTTTCTTTCTGTGGGTCTGTGCTCCTGCACTTTGTATCAGCCAATATACGATTTTCATTTAACTGCAATGTAAGGTCCCAGTCAAACAAAGAACAAGTTTTAGACTTTTCTGTTTTCTTTTATAGCTGCACAGCCACACTTTCTCTATCTTTCTCACTTCAGTGGGCAAATAATCATCATTCTTTCCTGGAACTCTGCACCTGCAGAAGTTGCTTTCAAACCCTTCCCCCACTAACTGGAATGCTGCCCTCCAGTCATTTCTCTAAGACCTGACACATCACCCACCTGAGTAACAGCTAGAGGGAATATGCTGGTCCTTGCTGGTTGATCATCAAATCTCAAGTTAGGATGAACCTGTGGAGTCCAGCAGTAGTGCCCTACGGGAACTAATGGATAGCTGAGTGCCAGCTGGAATTACATGCCATTACAGAAAAAACCTTTTTTTTTTCATAATTATGTCTGAACTCACTGTCTGCTATGAGCTGATTTAGCAATCCAAAAATTTTCACAAGTTGGGTGAATCTGGTCCTCATCCTGATTACCTGCAGTTAACAGAAAGCTTTCAGAAAGGATGAGATTAGTTTTACTTTGCTTTGTAAATCAACTTCTAACACTGTTTTATCAATGGAAACATTGCTTTGGTCATTTTATCTATCAAAGGCTACACTACAATATACTTTGAGAAAATGTCACATGCTATCGACTAGTGTTTTCTGACAGTAGGCTTTGCAAATCCATATGAAAAAACTCTTCATGTACTGGGGCATTTTTCTACAGGAATGCTGCTTTGCTTGAGAGTTCTTTAGCGTGTCTTGACAGGTAAGTCAGGAAAACATGCTGTCTTTTAACATCTGCCATCACACTCAGCCAAAACACCACATTCATTTCTTTTCAAGCCCTGCTGTTTCATTACTGTAAAGAAACTCAGAGAACACTGCATTGCACTGCAGTGCTGCTCTTCACTGTCAACATGCTGCAACATCTCAATTTGGAAATTCACTGAGCTCTAGTTTAGTGAAGAAGGTGATAAAAGGCATTAAGATCCATATATCTTTCATCTCTGCTCTTGCATTTTCATTTCTGCCCCTCCTCCTGCTGGGTCAGGACACAGACCTGGAGCCAGAGAACAAGCATCATGCACTCAGCAGAGGCCAGTATTATTCCAGAATGAAGATTCTGTGTGGGGATAAAGGGGTGTCAGTCAAAGTCCACATATGCAACTGAGTATTTTCTCTGCTGCCATTCTCCAACTGTCCAACAGGATCATAGAAACACAGAATGATTTGGGTTGGAAGAGACCTTAAAGATCATCTAGTTCCAACCCTCTGTCATGGGCACGGACACCTTCCACTAGACCAGGTTGCTCAGAGCCCCATCCAACCTGGCCTTGAGCACTTCCAAGGATGGACATTCACAACCTCTCAGGGCAACCTATTCCAGTGCTTCATCACCCTCACAGGAAAGAATTTCTTCCTATTATCCATGATAACCCTGCTGCTTTTGTACCCAGTGAACTGGTAGACAGATCAAGAAACAGTAATTGAAAGAATAATCACTGCCTGTGATTACCCTCATTTTTGTCACCAGAGACTGCCTTGAGATAGAGACTTCCACTGGTATGGAACAGAAGTTCTTTATGAACAATGAAATTCTTTAATACATATAGTGATCTTCAATATCAATTACTTTAAATGAATCAGATGTATCCAATACTCATCCCAGTAGCACTCTTTCTTTTATATCTACAGATACACAATTAAAAGTAGTAAAGTAAATCAGCAGGGTTAGTAATTGTCATGCTTATTAATACCGACACTTCACAACCATCAATGCGTAGTTCCCCATTTTTGGTGGCCTTACCTGCCAAATTCCTTGTGACAAGACCTCTCTGAGGATGATTTATAGACAGCTGGAACCTGAGCTCTTTGAAGTTTTTGGCCATTTTACTAGCAATTATTTCTCAGAAGGCTATAGCTGTTGCAAATGAGACAACACAAAACTGTGAATTGAAATTTGGTATTTTCAGGAAAACCACAGTTTCTGTTTCCACTTTTAAAACACTGAGCATATTTTGGTCCATTGACTTAATCAGCTTGTCATCTTTTCCAACAGGGAACTGTGAAGTTCCTCCCCAACACCCTCTATAAGTCAAGTTTTCACTTCACAAGTTTTTGAACCTGGATTTTTCTGTGACAGTCTGACACAGAGGTGCTGCCGCCTACAAGGCAAAATCTACTGCCCTGGATGGAGGGACAGAGAGAAGCATTTGCTGAACAATGCCCTCAGTACACACATACCTTTACAAAGTTTTCCCAATATCTGCTTTCTAGCTTTATATTGCTTCCAGTATCTAAAAAACGCCAGTCCCCTCATAATGGCAGCAGAAATGCTTGTGTGACTATTTCTGTAAAACTCCATCTGCACTGGTGAGCTGCTGGTAAAAGGCTTTGGCATTGCCATCAAAAAGCGCTGCTGGACACTTCTGTTCCCTCATCAGCTCCTCATTCACAGTGAGGAAGTGCTCAGTGCCTGTCAAGTGCTCACAGATTCCCGGCTCATGTGCGTGACCAGCCAGTTTCCTCCCAGGCAAAATTGCCTTTGACAGCTTGACGCTGATGCCTCTGATTTTGCTCATAGGAAAATAATTTTGTTAAAATACTGAAATAACAACTGCAGCAATGCTTTGGCAGGTTTTACCTGACTTTTAGACCCTAGCTGGACATAACATAAAGACCATGAAGGATATGGCTGCTCTGAACACTGTTATGCAGATGCTATATTTAAAGCAGGCTTGGATATCATTACTTTGCATTAAGTACAGAGCTCATACTGAAAGAAGGGCCATTTGCAACAGCCTACACAATTTCCTCACAACCACACCGAGAAATTCCAGTCATGCATCCTAAACCCAAACGTTTATATTCAGTTCAGATTTCAAGACAGTGCTTCCTCTATTCAAATTCTTTCACTCCCTTACCTTCCTTGTAGCTACTTCTGTCTAACACCTCTCCTTTTCAAGATCAAATTATCAACATTTTCCACTAGGAGAAACATTTACCATCTGCAGAACCCCCACCAGCATGTTTAGTATTTTTCTGCACAGCCTGTCTCAGATTTCCTCACAAGTTTCCTAGAGAATAACCCTCTCACCTTGTTGTCTGCTTCTAAGAGTAAAAATAGGGCTTTTTTACATTAGCTATATTTTCTTTACTTCCTTCCAGAGCCACCTTGTTCTAAAGCTAAACTTCCTTAGCATTGGATCACAGTAAGCCTTCTTTTCGATATCCTTTGTGTCTCCCAAATAAAGACTGTTTCATACGCTCATATGAGAAGTAAAGACAGTAAAGGGAAGGATGGGAAGAGGAATGATGAAATAAACTCAGGCAAAGTGGTACAAGCTGATGTGAAGCACTGCTCAGTCCTTGAGTGAAAGGGATGTGAATTCACTTTGAAATATCTGGGGCATCAAGTGACTGGCTTTCTAAGCATATAATTATTTTTCCCAAGGTGTTTCAGCAGTAATGCAAGATGGGGAGAGGGGGGAAATCCATCACAGCTTATACTGTGTCATGGTTTGTGCTCATGTGTCCCAGAGTAAATAAAAAAATGAGGATTTCCATCAATTTATAGATAATTCCAGTGTAAGAATGTTTAAATTACAAGAGATTATTATGTTAGTATGTTCACTGAGCAACAGCTCCATGAAAACAGGCTACTAAAAAGTGCAGCCTAACTCTTCATTTTCTCCTTGTGTTGTTCATTCAACACAGATTCTTTCCAGCAGTTGCTTTGCAGCCTTTCAGTCCTAGGGAGTACCTGTTTTCATGGAAAAAATTCCCTATTGCCTGCTTGGTATAAATACACTTCCTCTCCTCCCGGTATGTCTTTAACTCCTTTAAGAGCTTTTCTTTTCGTCTGAGTGAAAAGGTCTAAAGCCTGAGGAGAGAGAAAAATCCCTCTCCCTTTAGAGGATTAAAAAATTATTTGGTTGGACGCAGAATGTGTTCTATTTAGGATCTTATGCACAGCCCACCACTGCAGCATCTGAAAGAGTTGATCATTGCTCTCTTTTTTCTTTCTACCTGTCTCCTCACAGAGATCCAGGATTTTTCACCATGCACAGGGGACTGTCTGTTCCATTTATATTAAACAATATATGTTAAACCATGAATACTACAGGACCTAGATTTTCTCTCCCTGGATAAATGCCTAAAAATATAAATCATAGGACTATGTTTTATTTTATTCCTATTCTGAATTCCGTTATTTTATTTTATTTTACCACTAAAAACCATTTTTGGACTTTCATTCAAGGAATAAAATACTGGAAGACTTGTATTTTCAGTTCAGATAATTTTATTAACTGCTAATCTTCATTAATTTTTCTTCTTCCATAGCACTGTTTTCAGCATTCATAGACTCAGTCAAGCATCTGCTCCAGAGAAATCAGAATGTCCCATTCCTTCCCTTTTCTTCCAAAAAGAGAGATCTCTTCTAACTGTCTTCTAGTAAGCTCTTACTCATCTTTCAAGCTTTTTTCAGAAAGAGCTGGTCTGTGGTCTTGGTGCTGTGCTACCCCTGGATATCAGACGAACATCAGAACAGGGCCAGCAGACTTCTTTAATTTAATTTACACGAAATGATCACGTTGCCTTCATAAAATGATAGAAGAATGGTCTAGAGGAGAACTCAAGACATTAAATAGTCCAGGGTGCTTTCCCATGACAGGATCACTAGCCTCATTGGATTCTTCACAGATGATTGTCTAACCTGTTCTTAAAATGTGTTCAGAACCTCCCTAGATCAAATATTTGACGGTTTTTATTGTCTTAGGTCCTGGAAGATTATTCTCTTAGTTTAAAATAATCATCCATTCTGCTGCTTCTTGCTTTCTGCTCCATCCACCATAAGCCCAAAGAAAAGATCATTCTCTCTTCTATTTTTTAGCTGAAGACTGTTATATTCCCCTGTCAAATTTCTGGTCTAAAAATTACAGTTGTTTCAAATCATCATGCAGGTCACATTTTTTTGACCTGTGATGAGTCCTGCTGCCCTCCTCTGGACTCCCTCTGATTGAATTGCACCTGTCTCAAAGTGCAACAATCAAAACTTTGCCCAGCCTCCAAGCTGAGGCTTTAGCCTCAGAGCAAAAGGATTGCTTCATGTCTTCCAGACTTCCATGTCTTTTACATATCCTAGCAAAATGCTTGCCTTCGTTTGCAACAGCATGACATTGACTCATGTTCAGCTTGTGATCTATCATAACAGATTCTTTTCTGCATAGTTGCAAACTAGTAATTTACTTCTGTCTTGTGCTCATGTGGTTGGTAATTTCTGCCTTATCGTAGTACTTTGTATTTATCCCTACTGAACTTCATTCCACTCCTTTCCTAGAAGTTCTTCCAATTTGTTGGAAAAATTTTGAATTCTAATCTTTTCCTCCAGCATACTTCAAGTGTCACAGTTTTATGACCCTGGAAAATGTGATATACCCACTCTTTATATTACCATCCAGGGGCAGTACGAAAACTGACCAAAAGCAGATCCAGGACACCCCAACACAGCTACTGTGTCAGTGTTAAGCAGCTTGTGGCCTCTCTGAAGGACTGGCACACACTAAAAGCACACAGATTATGAGCACTGAGTCTTCTGATATTATTTAAAGAAGATCTGCCTGTTCAGATAATCATGTTTACCCAGCTTATAGCCTTTTTCACCTGCTATGCCTTATGCCTCACCAAAGAAAATATTTGCATTAATGTGCAACCATAGTCAAGAATCTCAATTTTTACATTAAAAAAATCCAAAACCCAGATGAAATCCCTCACTCTTATTCTACAAATAGCCTTTAATAGGTAAACTGAACAAAAGCCAATTCTGTTAGAACCTGCCGGAATACTGACAAAAGAAATGGGAAAGATGTGACCATTTCTCTTTGTAGATTTAAGGATAGACTATAAATGTCCTAATTTATTACATTCACTGGAGTTACAACAGCAGCATAGGCTTCAAGGGCAGCACCAGGGCAGCTGGTTGATTTCAATGGATTGAACATTTCCTTTGCATCTGCTCTTGACCACTGACTGCAGGATCTTTTCCTCGGAGCTTAAACGCCAGCCATGACGGTCGCAAGCAGGCACATCGCAGACAGTAAGCCTTTGTGTACATTGGCATAAAGATGAGCTGGTATTCCTCCTGACAACAGAGGCTTAACTCTCTCGTCTAGCCCTGACTCTTATTCCAGTAGCCATCACCACAGTGTCCCCAGATTCCTTAACCCAATATGGATAGTTTTCCTGGCACCGTGGCTGAGGCCTTGGCACAGCAGAAAACATGCATGGTGTGAATTAACCAGCTGGAGGGCAAAGAGGGAGAAATAGGGCTTTATGAGTTTTCACTGCTTCACTCTTTTCACTCTTTTTAGTAATCGATTATTAGCCCCTGGAGTAATTCCTTACTACTTGTTCTGTGATCATCTGATTCTGGCAGTGTTACCTCTGCTGGAAACCTCAGACCTTTGATTAGAAGCGGCAGGAATTCCTCCTTTGTTCTCTAACCTGTCTGGAGGAAGCATGCAACTAGAGAGAAGCTTTACGGGGACAAGAAAGAGCTCAGGGGTAGACCTGGTACTGACAGAGCACCAGCAGCACAGCAGTTGTGCAGTACTGGCTTATCTCATTTGAACATCAAGCAAATTTCCTTATCTAGGAGATGGTCAAAACAAAAGGTGCAGGAAAGCTGAAAGGAAAAACAAAACATTTTACTTTGTTTACAAAGTAAATTACTTTACATCCGCTTGGATTGGTTGGCCAAAGGGATCTATACTATATTTCTGAGTGCCAAATGAGAAGTAAGAGGCTTTTAATTACTACTGGGTGAAAATCAGAGCCAGTATTTCAAGTGTTGTAAGATGAACAATCAAATTGCCAAGCCTTAATGTCTTCCAAGACAGTACAAAGAACCTCACCCCTACAGACTAGTCAGTAAACTTTAATTCAGTGAAACAGCATTTTCCTTAACTGTGCACCTTGGAGTAGAATGCAGTTTCATACTTTGGCAATATAAAAAGGTGGCTGAATGGAAGAGTTCTGGAGTAAAATCCATCAAATCCTAACATCTGACCTTAGATGCTGACAACAACTTCAGCATCTTCAAGCAACAACTTCAGCATCTGTAAGACTCTAGCAATTTTAAACCCTATTTTTTTCTCAATTCTTTTGCCTAAGAGTCAATGCAGAGATGAGCATTTCTTGAAGGGAGATGTTTTTCAGCTGACTCAGAGGTACTCACCTGCTTGGAAATCTACTGTCACTATTGTATCAATTCATTTCAACACTTTATGCCTGTAACTAACCATAGGAATGGGTGAAATTCTGGCACAATGACAGCGATCACTCAGATGCTCTTCGCCAGCACTGGCCTCTTTTTCTTTTGGTCTTTGTGTTGCAGGGTGCTCTGCACAGAAGGTTCAAACTTCATTTTTCTCTGCATCCCTATGTTCATCTAGGTTACTCTTTTACACCAGAGTAAGTGTTCCAAGAGCTGGTGATAAACAGGCCGCCTTGCTACTCTTCCAAAATACACCTTTTATTAAAATGGAGACTACAGAAGCTATCAACACTGCATGACTACAGGTCACAGGGTAGTTATGCTGTTTTTTCATAAGTATGCTGCCATTGTGGGCCCACCCAGTCTTCTGTATTTGGAAAATGTGAATGGTTCACAGGTTATGAATGGAGAGCCCAGCACAGTGGATAGATGATTACACAAGTAAAATACAAACAACAACAACACAACACAAACATAAAAAACAACAAACAGGGCTCTGAGTTTTGGTGCCAAATCTCTGGTTCCAATGTATTTTATTTCTGCATCTATTTCTTCATCTACAAAACAGGAAATGTCTATAACACCAACAAATTATCAGATTTAAACCAATTCTATATTGAAGCCATAGGTTCTCCACTATGGTAACCAAATGCCCTCTGGAGTCATTGCTTCTTTCAGATGGAAAAGACAGAACTCATCTGTAGAGCCTAGTCCACGAACCATTCAGTACCTTGAATTATAGCTTTTTAGAAGGAAACAGAAGGAATGCACAGGCTAATGCTGCTCTATTGGGAATCCTCATTCTTCCTTGGCATACCTCCTCGTGCTACAAATTAACCATTAGAAATGGCTAGACAAGCAAACAGCTACCATATGCCTAGATAGGATTGCAGCCTCACTGGTGAAGTGTTTCAAACTCTTGTTACACATCATGTCCCCGGAGAAGAGAAACTGCAGAAGGCTGCAATAGCATCAGAATGAATAATTGAAGCTCGGCTCATTCAGTATGTGCATAAACGGAAGGGTCACAATGCTGCCTTCTAGTCAGCTGGCAGTGCAGAAACTCACCAGTGTCTAATAGAAACATCATCTGGAGATACTGACCTACTTCTCTGGGAGCTTTTAGGGAGTGGGTTGAGGAGATGACAGCGGGATGGCCAAATACACAGAGGATTAAGTCATCTTATCTAACAGAAAATCGTACATTACAGAATCAGTTGCATATGCTACTCTTGGGAAAACCCTCGGGACTTAGTTCTACCGAGAAACTAGAGATCCATGCAAGATTAATGCTATTTCCCACCTGAGAAACTGCCCCTGTGGGAATTTACCAGGATGCTCTTCCCCACGGCGAGTCCCATGGGAGGTTCTCCTACTTAGGCTCCACGACAAGTGGGGCCAAAATTGCATACCCTTTCCCACACAAAAACTCCACAGCCATTTAACACTGGAAATGAAAGGTGTGAGGGAGGGTAACTCGGGCATCTCCCGCTGCTGTCCAGCCGCTCGGTGGGAAGGGAAGGAGCGCAGCCCTCCCGCCCTGCCCGCCGCCCCGCGGGCCCGGGCTGGGACCCCGCAGCGCGTCCCGAGCGCAGCCCGCCTTCCCCAGGACCGCGGCGGCCGCGCCAGAGCCCCGACGGTCCCTCCGCTGCGCACCGGCGGCCTCCCCTCGGCCCCGCCGGGGCCAGGCCCGCCCTCGGCCCCGCTCCCACCGCCCCTGTCCGAGCGGGGCACCCCATCTGAATCCCCGGCCCTGCAGGTGCAGCCCGGCCGCAGCAGCGCCGGCGGCTCCCCCGGCACGGTACCTGCTGCGCCCCCGGCGGCGGCTCCGCGGCGGGGTCTGAGCGCGGTGCGGAGCGCGGTGCGGGGCGCGGTGCGGAGCGCGGGGCCGCGGCGCTGCCTGCGCACTGACAGCTCGGCAGCCGCGGCGGCGGCGGGGGCCGGGGCTGGGAGGGGGGCTCGGGCACCCGGGGCTCCGGCGCCGAATCAGTGACGGGAGGAGGGCCCGGGGGCGGGCGGCAGAGGCGAAGGGGAGGGGGCGGCGGGGCGAGGGGCTTGGACCCCCTGTCACCGCCGCAGCCCGGGCGGCCTCCGGGAGGCGCCGGCGCCCGCGGGCGCTGCGGGCCGGGGAGGCGGGTGGGCGCAGCACGGGCAGGGGTGACCGAGCGATGCGGCGGTGTGAGAGTGCCGGGCTGCGCTCCCCGCTGCCTTCCCGGGAGGAGAGGGCGCTGGGATCAGGCGCCGCGGGATTATGCCCTTCATCCAGCACGGCTGAGCGGCGGCTGAGCAGGGAGGGAGAGCTCCCGGCGCTGCTCCCCGCCCGGGGCGCAGGGCAGCGGTGTGGGACCGCCGCGGGGTGACGGCGCAGCCCCCTCCAGTCCCGGGCTGAGCCACCCGGCACAGCGCTCCCATCCCGGCGGTCCTGGGTCAGGCCCATGAGGGAGAGGAAACAGCCTTAGCTAGACCAAAGGATGTGACTGGGGGAAGAGATAGGCTTTTGGCTACCCAAGATCATGTTCATGTCTGACCTTCTGCTCTGGAGATTTGTGAGTCCCAAAGCATGTCTATGGACTAAGTGCGTTATTTGGTTTATCAAAAGCTTGTATTTCTCTCTAGAAAGCTTGGCTTGCCTTAGATCATCACCTAACAACACAATGGGCTACTACTTGTTCTTTTGAAGGCTGGCATTGATTTTTGCTGACAGCAAAATAGTAGGCTTTTCACATTCCTGATCTGAGTTGAACAGCAAATTTGGGGTTTTGTAAAGCACGTTTATTGTTAAACCTGTAAAATCTAATGTTGACTTCCAAGAAGAAGATTTAAAGACCTGAATGTTTAAAAAATGTTCTGGCTCTCCAACACTAAAGGTGTTTCACCCTCCTTCACCCACTTGGTATGGGAGGAATTTAAATGCCAGTGTACTCACTCAGAGTACAGATGGGGTACCCAGTAATGTTTCCCCTAGTGGATTGCCCAGCCTTTGTTGCCCTGTGCTGGCATGCTCTGCTATCCAATCTCCATCTTCACTTACCCCCTTCTGGCAGACACCAGGACTTTCTCCTGTTGCAGCACCAGACACATTTGAATCAGTTTTCACATAAGACAAGTACCAGTCATGGAGAATGGGGAAAAAAAAAAAAAGCAAAAAGCTTTATTCTGAGAGGAAGAGGACTGACAGATGGAATGACCAGAAAGTAATTTACTCTTTGGTGTGAGGATGCAATTTATGGCATAACAAGAACTTCCTACCACTCAATCGCTTGTCTAACATGGTGTGCACATCACCTTGCAAATTCTCCCTAGCTCTGTACCCACCCAATGCTGCATTGTCCCTATGTTTTATCTTTTTCCTTCCCTCCTACAGAGCAAAACAAAGGCGTTGATGACAGGCAGAATGAGACATGAGAGAGTTAGAGACTAACCCTCATGTGGGTCTGGTAACAGCTGTCAGCTGAGCAGAGTATATCCTGGATGGGCTCACATCCAGCTGGTACTGCTGGCTAAACATATTTTGTGCTCTCTTAACAGCTTCTTCACACATTTCAAAGGACAGATTACTCAACACTCAATTTACTGCTTCTGGAGGAATGAATGGATCCACTGACTCCCAGGATATGAGAAGGCTCATCTTGGACATAAACTGGACAAACGTATTCCTTTTAATCATCTAGCAATGATAGCAATGATAAGTAATTATCAACAGTATGATAAACTGTCCTAGAAATCTATGTTGCCACTGGGGTCAAAGTGATTGAGTACTAAGTTACTATAGTATTATAAAATAGATGTATATTTTGCATTGTCCTGTGTAGTCCAGATGAGCTGTGCTCTGTTCTGCCTCTGCCAGAGTTTTTCTTTCTCCCTGGGGCAATGCTAGTACATGCCTCCTCTGCCCCAGCTGAGGAAAGGCAGAGGGCTGAGAAGAGAACTGTGCTTCCACCCAGTAACAGCCAGTGGATTTACTACATCTCCTTGGAAAGGTGCTGAAACAGAGCAGAGCTGCCTTATCTGTGGGCTCCTAGGAAGGAAGCAGAAGGTAGAGGTTTTGTGGGGGGAAAGGAATGCACTTCCCAAAAAGAGACAATGGAAAAAGACCTAGTCCCATCTCATACCATTGCCTTCACTGCAGATAAAAGTCTTCCCCACAAGGACACGTCACTTGAAGCCCCATGAGTGCATTGGAATGTTTTTTTAGTGTTAGTATTATGAAAATTCTCATGGCATAACTCATTAATAAATGGCAGCCTTGGAAGTGTAAGAATCAGTGTTACAAAGTTCAAGACTCTGTGAAAGAGGATAATTATTATTTATTTGAAATAAAATTTATTTCAGTCACTTGCACTCATTCTTTTTCATATGTTCACTCACGGTCACAAGCACCAAGATGTGTATGTGGTCTGCTCAGGACTGTGTGTGTGACAGAGGACAGGGGATAGTAGCTACTGAGTCCTTGGGATGCCTCTTAGGTTTGTCTTGATCTGGCACAACAAACCACAATTTTGACAAGCTATTTCATGAACCCTGTGAGTCAAGCCATCATGGCATGACTATGACCTCAGTTTTGCATTTTTCATCCTCCCTAATTCTTAGGCAAGGCTGCTGCCCATCATCTTTTTTTTCTCATTCTGGGTACCTTTATTGCTGCCTTCCTGTCGAGAGAAAAGGGATGGGCCATCTTTGATGTGACTCTATTGGAGCACAGACCTTCTGGTCTTGATTATTATTACCTGTTTTATTGTTGTTGCTTGCACCCTTGTTAAAAAATATGTACCGTATTTTTAAGCCTTGATCTTTATTGTATCACTATAAAGATAAAAAATGTCAGAGTAAGTAGTGTTTGAAACAAGCCTAAGGATTAAAAAGAATACCTCAAGGATACATAAAGACTCACTAACAGGTAAACCAACTTAGAGTGGGACAGTGTAAGGCTAAAAGAAATAAACCTCTGTGGTCCATGTATCAAAAATCCTGCATTAGGCTTCTCCTGTTTACTTATTTATTACTGGCCTGGAAACGGAATGATCGGGTCTTAGCAGACGGTATCACTTGACTTACAGTGAAGCCTCTCAACAGCAGAGGACATCATCAATGACTATCATGGGTGAATAACTAAAATGATTTTTTTGAGACCCCACCTGCAAATAGTGTTCTTGGAAATGAAGGGATTTGATGAGCTTTGTTTTGGTTTGTTTCTTTTCATGGTCTGGGTTTCTATGACTCTGAATAGCCTGCTTAAGAGAGATATGTGTACCATTTCCCTTAGAAGAATTTAAAGCTTGAGCCTCAAGGGTCATTGATCATACCAGGTATCTGGAGTGTGTTGTAATGGCAGAAAACCAAGAGTTTGGAGTCGAAATTTGGAGTAGCTCCATCTAGAAAGGTAGATCAGAGGGGAACTATGATCATGTCTCTAGAGGAGTAGCTCTGTGCCGTGTGCGTGAATGAGGAGGGAAAAACAGCTGTGATCAGTGCTGGATATGCTGTGTTTTCCTTTTTTTGCCAATTGAAATAGATTCTGGGTGCATGTGGTGCATGCCAGCAGAAATACACCCTAAGATATGTCCATGTGAATGAAGTGTAATTCTGCATATAGTGAAAGCAGATTAATATTTCTTGAATGACTACGTTGGGAATCATTGGCAGGGGTCACAAGGAAAATAGCATCAGGAAAATGTAGAAAAGCTGAAACCTTTGTGACTGGCAAAAAAATCTGGTAAACATTCAACTTATTGAATAGGTGTTAGATTCCCAGCAAGACACCCACTGAGGAACTTTTCTGGCAAAATGTAACAGAAAATTTCAGGAAGTTCTTGCAAGAAGGTGAGCATTGCTCACCTTGCTCTTGGTGACTCCATGAAAAAAAGGACAGATGAAGCCAACAGCACAGTGATAACAGGGCAGAATGCTGCAATTTTGATGCACTTGGAAGACATGAATGCTGATCTTTTCCACTAGAGAAGCAGCCAGGAACACATAAAACTGACAACAGTAGAGTGTAGAAAAAATATATTTTGAACTCAGTGTATGGAACACATAAGGTGTCAAAGAATTTTGAGAAATATTTCATTTGTTTGTCTCTTAAAGCTAGACCCTGAAGAAAAAAAATTTAAAAACCCCCGAACTATTCTTGATGATAAAGAGAATTTTGTTATAACTGACAATACAGGAATGTCACAATGATTCTCTCACTAGAATGTTGAGGATTCACATAACCTGTGTGGGAAGGAAGGTGTGGTATAATTCTACGAAACTTAAAGTTCTGACAAGCGTTTCACAATGACCAAACATGAATAGAATGTCAAAACTCTCCTGGAAGAAACGAAGTATTTTCCCTTACATTTGAAGAAGTTGGTATATGTCAGAGCAATGTACAGCTCTGAATTCCACTGCGAGATCTATAGACACATATACGGGTCTTGTATAAACTCAAGAAGAGATCACCTGACACCACAATCAAATCTATCTCACCCAGTTAGGAGGAATCAAGCAAGCAAGCAAACAGACAAAAAGAAACCCAAACAATAATCACTTTAAAACAGTTTGCCAGCAATTAGTTAGCTTCTATTGAACTACCAAAGAAGAAAGCCATTTTTACAGGTATAGGCTTTCCCCTTTCTTTTGCAGTGTTTGTCCTTTTTCCTTACAAATATTCTGGAAAATGTATTCCTTTCATATATCAATAGGATACAAGCTGAATGTAATAACCAAGACTTAAATGTTTATATTCAATAATACTGACCCAGTATCAGCTTCTAAAGATGAAGTGAGCCTATGCCAGCAGGAAACCTTAACAATACCATTGTAATTGGATCCATTCAGAATCCCAAATAAAACCCTCAAATTTGTAGATGGTAACTACATAAACAGAGAAGCAATTATTTCCTTAATGCATAAATATTTTAACTAAAGTCGTATCCACTGACAGCTAAGTTCAAAGTTTTTTAAGGGATAATAAAATTTCACTATTAAAACTTACTGATTTTTTTTTACAAAACTATCTTTCATATCCAAATGAAGACAGTATAATTCTCTATTTTAGGCTCATAATAAAACCATTTTGAAGTCTTCCTTTCCACAGTGTGTACCTATATCTGTGTATCCCTGGTTTTCCTGCATGTTCCTTGAATTAAATTCTGAATTATGTGGGCATTTACCCACAACGCCTAAACTTACTTTTCAGCTCTGAGCTCTTTTCCTAAAAATCTGAATATTAAACCCTCATCCTCTCTCCAAGAGACTAATCAGAACACGTGTCAAAGATGCTGAGAAAAATCTCTACAGGGTTGATCAATCTTTTCAGTAACTAAGTTTTTCAATGCTTCAATTTGAAAATGAGCATATTCTCAGAATTCTAACATATTCCTCATTTCTATGATTTCTAAGATTTGAGTTTTCACATTTTAAAAGTTCTCTAAATTGACACATTTTTATTACTATCAGCTCTTCTTTAGGCATCCTTGGGATTTAAGAACTCTCATTATTAGTTGACATTATAGAACAAACACATTGCCAAGCTATTTTTACCAATAGTAACACACTTGGAAATTCTAGACCTCTGTGAATATAACTAAAAAAATGTAAAAAGCACTGGTCTGAGCAGTAACCTCTAACCTTCTGCATTTTTTTCTTGCCCCTCAATTGTGTTCTTAAATGTTTCTGAATGAGTACATAGACTGCCATGTGGTAATCCACATTACGAAATGGATATGTGTGAAAAATACTTGAATTAAAAATGAGAATACAATTCATCACCTGGATGAGGTTCCTGGTCCTGTTCATTGTGCACTCCCACAAACTGTTGCCCTGGCATCTGTCAGAATTTGGACATAGGCAAGGACAGCCTAAGGCAGAACTGCCAGTGAGGAAGTGTTTGTGAGCCAGCAACCTCAAGCACATTCAGAGCCTTCTGCAAACACCGTGTTAGGTCTCTTCACAGGGCTTATATAAACCTGGCTGTGCTTAGGTAGTTCCTTCAACTGTCTTACATGTCTATAAAATCCCCCTTTCTCTAAATCAGAGCACAGGCCAATAATCAGATATAAACACCCCAGCTCTTCAAGATAGCCTTTTCCCCTTCCATGGTTCTCAATTTAGCACTTAACTGCTTCTGTTGAAATAAGCTACCAGTCTGCATGTGTGGTAAGTCACATTATTTTGAGTGAATTATGACACAACAGAAGTGTCTGCAATAAATCATCCATCTACACTACCCTGCCCACTCAACAGAACACAGCCATAAAGTCTCAATTCTTGAGTGATGATTTCTTCACTATTTTTTTTATTTCAAACAGTGCTGGAAAATAGCAGCCTCCTATTTTCATTCCCCGTTAAAGCCAACTTTGATGGAAGCCCAGATCTTCATATCAAAGTCCAAGGCATTCACTACATGTATGTTTTTGAAAGGAATCAGTGATCAGAGAGCAGTAGTGTCCTCAATTCATTAAAAAAAAAAAAATGAACAGCGTATATTTTGAAGACATCTTCTACATTTGGAATCCACCTTCTCTGTCACTTTTGAGACTTAGGTTCTATAGAAGATGGCTCCAAGTTGGTTTTATCACTCAAAAAGTAGTTTTCTTTCAAAAAATTTCCTACTCAACTGCCATCTGTGCTAAGTTATATGTGTGTAACTGAATAGACAGAAGAAGGTACTTTTGTCTTTCCATCTGCGCCAGGTCCTTTGTCTGCAAACAACGAACATTTCTGTTCAAATAAAAATATTTTCCTGATATTCAGGTCTCTAACTGAAATTATAGTTTCATTCAATTCATTATAATTTATGATTAGTTTCCTTTTCTTGTTACTCCTTGAAACTGAACTGTTGAAGTACAAAGTGTATTCCATTTTTTTCTAAATACTGTACATAAGTGGACAGAAACTCTCATCATGCCCTACTTTCTTTGCAACTCTGCCCCCATTCCCTGCTTCTCTGTAGGAAAAGTCAATTTGACCAGATTTCTACTATTTGGTAGTTTCTAACTCTGTAAATACTCTTTCCTTGCATTAGGATGTTCAGAAAATTTACAGTTCTTCTCAAGATCCCAAACCTTCACATTCTAATGTGTAACTTCTTACCCAGTATGCTCCAATCCCCCTGAAATCTCACAAATGAATCATGCTATCTTGGATTATTAGCTGTACAATTTGCTAAGTTATTTAGGCATGCAGAGACTGCATACAAAAGGAAGTGATAGAAATCAAAGTTTTTGTACTTTTATTGTGCACTGTTCAAAGGGACAAGGAACCTGGTATTTCTTCAGAATGCTAAGTACTTAATATTGAATGTAAGCCTTCTAAGGCTTTTTCTCAGTAAAAACTCATTTTCTCCTAAAGAAATAACTAATACCTTGGAAGAAAATCCTTCCACATTATGGCCATTCTAGATAACATCTCTAGATAACATCTGCACTCCTGCTAATAGTTTGGAAATTAATTTCATTTCCCACTATCTACCCTTTTTGGATGCATCTTTATTATTCATAAAGGTTCCTCCAGACCCAGGCATTCAGCCCAAAAATTCATTTCTGTATACTGTAAAGTTAAATTATTTTAAGGCAAAATTGTTCTACTAAACAAAAAAATACCCAGCTTAATGCATACAGTGCAGTGCACATGCAAAGCTATGCATACTACTCCAACCACAACTTTATAGAGGCTGACTACGTTTCTACCTGATTATCAACACACTCTAAACCTAGCTTCCCCTCCTTCAAATTATTGTTCCAAATTACTTTAATATGATGGCCCATAAAGCTCGTCCTCTTAACCCAAATGTATCTAGTGAGTTGAAAACAGTCCCCACAGTAGCAATCAAATGTCTCCTGTGCCTACTCATCACAGGAAGCAAAGTCATCCTTGATGAATTCTATCAGGCTAAGCTACAGCAACCAGCAGCTTCTTTCTCATCACCCAGCTGTACTTCTATGTTAAAATCCCTGTCAGTTACATAAAAGAGTCTGCCCCTCTCCAGGGTGTAGCTGTATCAAAATTCAAATTAAAAGAAAATACATCCAACTCTTTTATATTTGTCTCCCCAGTTCCATGGCTGAAGGCAACCTCCCTCTGTGTTTTCTCATTCCCCTTTCTTTCAGATTTCAATAAAATGTTTTTTATGTCTCTTGCTTCACAGAGGCAATCACTGAACAGCAGAACCCAAATACTTCTATTAAGCCCTCCAGGTCTCTACCTAACAGGACATTGTGGTAGGACCTTGCCTGGATTGTTAGAGGTAAGCGTTCAACACTTATCAGTATAAGTTATTATGTACTTCAGTGATTTACCTCTAGCATTATTATGGTATCTTTGCTACACTTGCATGAAGTTCAGGACTCGCACATCACAAAAGCAGATTTCAGGCAGGTTTCTGGCCAAGCAAGTGGTTCTTCTTCAAGAGAAAGGAAGTATTACTGGCTGAAGTGTTGCTCTTTCCCTTTCCCTCTCTCTCTTCCTCCTCTTCTCCTTGCATATGGTGATGAAAGTGTGTTTGTTGGAGATGCCAGGGAAGCAGAAAAGGCTCTTGTGACTCCTGTGTGGTTTTTATTCTATTTGCCCACCCACTGATTTCATGTTTTGCTTTGCTTTAATGACTACACAACAACCAACCACACAATTATGCCTCTATGATTTACAGGACTAAATAGGCTTCTGATGAAGGGTTTTGTGCTGATTTACTTGTAACAGCTTTCCCCCCAGTTGTTAGCCTAAGACACACAAGCCCTAAGGCCTACGCCTTGAATCCTGCATGTCCTGTCTACCTCATGCCCCAGATGATGGTTGGGTAGCCTATTCTTAGATGTCCTCTATGCTGCCAAACTCTTGCAATACAATTATCTGTAATGGGTTTTGCCCGTCCTTGAGCCTGCTGCAGAGTGACACGAGAAGCTTCAACTTTCTCATATAACTCAGCCCTCCTGGGGGGAAAAAAGTATAAGAAAAGCCAAATGGTCTAATTAGTCTCAGACTCACAGTCTGGAAAGGACAGACATCAGCCCTCTGCACTGCAGGAAGCAAGATGGTTCTTTTTCCTTCTCCTCAGGGGCCCATACTTTTCCCAAAGGAGCAGAGTTAAAAAAAAAATAAAAGAGAGAGATGGAGAAAGAAATAAAGGACAAAGAAAGACATCTCAATTTTCCCTTCTCTAGTTTTTATTTTCTCCTCAGAAGTTGAGATGTGGTCCTCTTGGCCCATCTCCTAGTGGCGCAGCAATTCAGCAGGCAGGTAACAACAGGATACACTGGCTGGAAGGACCACGAGTGCTGGTCTGCTGGTCACTAATGCCTAGCTTCTGGAGAGGGCTGGCCACGATCCCACCACTTCAGAGAATGAGGTCAAGACTGAGCAAGCAGAGAAAATTCAATTATTTTTCCCCTGCAACCACCTTGGAAAACCTGTTCTTTATATATTATGTTCCTTCTAGCAGCAAAATGTAAACAATATCTATAAATGCTATGCAGGCACTGTCACTCTGAAAAATCTTGGACTCTGATATATATGAATAGTAGCACTTTTATTCTGCAGGTGTGGTCAAACCACCACAGCAGGTAATTCCAAATGCCTCCGTGGAGGCTTCTTGTGAAATTAGGAGCAAGTCTCACTGAGTAAGAAAATCAGAATACATTACAATGTAGAAGTGATTATAGCTTCCTTTCATAGTCTGTAATTAAAGTATGGTTTTAGATTAGAAAGCTGAGGATTGTGGAAGATTCATGGAAACTCAGTTCTGCCTTTCCCATTCATATACATGAATGGGATATTTCCCTTTTTAATTTTTCTCTCTTCATATTTACTGCAGTCTGGAACCAGGAAAAAATGCTCAACACAGCAGAAAACCTCATGCTGTATGTCACAAAATATGAGTAAGGAGATGGTAAATATAGCCAAGGGACTTCTGAAATGGTCAAACATATATCAAACACACTGGAATGTCAGAGGGTTATGAAAGATTGGTGGGTTTCTACTTGAAAAGGTCAACCTTTAGTAACAAATTTTTTTCAAAAACCAACTCATTCTGACAGGCTCACACATTTTAGGAAAGAGAAGAATTAAAGAGGACAATTGAAAATTTTTTAAAATGCCTGGCATGTGACAGGACTACATCTTGCAGCTGGACATCTTTCCTCTGATTAAAATTGAACAGAGAACAGTTTGTAATACATTAGCATCATCTGCTGGATAGTGCAGGAAATACAGTTTGGAAACTGCAATACTAAGCATGATGCATACCATTATTGTATTTGGCAAGCCATGCAGAATAGGCAGAACAGTTCAGACTTCTTTTTTTTTTAGAACATTTCACATTTTCTTTTGTTTCTGAACATTCTCCTCTGGTAAAACATGGGGATTTCTGCCTAAAAAGTCCTAGCTTCATGTAGCAGAAAGTGCTGCGTGATAACTGTAGGAACAGGAGATATCCAGAAACTACAATACTGGCATTTAATTACAAATGTAATATTTACTAAGAGGGGCTTAATTATTTTAGCTGTAGAACAATTTGAACATCTTTACAATGAAACCCAAAAGATAATTTAGCACAGTCCACAGGCAGAAGTCCAAGTCACCTTAAAGAGGAAACAGAAATTAGGGTTGTGCCAGAAAAACATAAAGCACAGTGGGAAATAGAAGTCTTAAGTGTCTTGGCTGTAAGGGATGCCAGACATTAATTTGGCAGAATGGGATGCACCTCATATGCATGGAAAAGGCTGTTCAAAAGTTACATCAGCAGTACTCTACAGTGATTGTTCTAAATCTCTCCAAAACTGAACAGATGTTGAGAATCATAACCAGCTATAATGACACAGATGAGTTACTATTTAATTTATTCCTGGCTCCATTTTTTTGCAAGGGCGGCGCTGCGCTCTCAGCACAGGGCCCTGTGCCTGCAGCATGGGGCTGGACAAGAGCTCCCACCCTGGGTGCTGCCTGCCCCACTGGAGCACAGCAGGCACCACATGAGCTGAGCCTGCTGCACCATGAGGGTCTTCTGACACTACAGAGGAGCCCCAGGACTGCTGATTCTTTGGACTTTGCACTAATCACCTGTGTAAAGTCAAGAAATTCTGAGGGACGCAGTATTTCCTGAGAGCTGCTCAGAACTGAGAAGCTTTTCCTTTGACTTCTCCTCATGCCCATATTGTGAGGGCTCATGGATGCTCAGAGAAAGAAATATATAATTTCAGGAACACAGGGTTGTTGCCACGGAACAGACGAAGATATTTTTAGTCTACTATCCTCTGTGACAGAAGACAATCAGAATTGCTATATTTTATACTGGGACTGCATCTAGTATGTCCTACATGGTGTAAAAAAACCCCACAAAGCAAGTATTTCTTTGAAATACTCTGCTTTCTAAACAGAGAAAAAAAGGAAACCCATAAAAACTGGAAAGGAAAATGACGTCTTACAAAGTCACAAAGTTGCATTATATAACACTGCACCACAGCCCCAGCTACAGATCAGCTGTGCCTTGAGATGAAGCACCGTGGTCCTTTTAAATGCTCATGAATATACATAAACAAACGCACAGCCTTTTTCTGCATCTTGCAGCAGGAAGTTTGAATATACAAATATATTGTGCTGTAATAAATGATTTTTGGTATGGTTTTAACTTTTATTTCTAGTAAGGTTTTCTTATCTTTGATGTGTTTATTTGTATTTATGCATGCTGTTTTTAGGAGCTAAGACTATAATATGTAGGAGCTGAGAATGGTGGGTATCCAGGTTCTGTCTGTCCTTTATTGAAGTCCAACACAGATCCTTGTAAGCCTCCCCAGCCTTGACTGGCTTAAAGAATTGCTCTTTTTCAACATTTTTGCTGCTCCTTCCATTTATGCCTTCCTTGCAAAATTCATAGAAACTTCACAGAGCTGTTTATATACAGCAGTATAGCAGGCAGACAGTCCCAGCCTTGAAACACATAGAGGCTGTGATGTTCCACCCTTAAGGGGGTAAAGGGGTAAGATGAAAGGGAAGAGAGAAGGAAGGAAGGAAAGGAAGAAAAGAAAAAGAAAAAGAAAAGAAAAGAAAAGAAAAGAAAAGAAAAGAAAAGAAAAGAAAAGAAAAGAAAAGAAAAGAAAAGAAAAGAAAAGAAAAGAAAAGAAAAGAAAAAGAAAAGAAAAGAAAGAAAAGAAAGAAAAGAAAAGAAAAGAAAAAAAAAAAAAAAAAAAAAAAAAAAAAAAAAAAAAAAAAAAAAAGAAAGGAAAAGAAAAGAAAAGAAAAGAAAAGAAAAGAAAAGAAAAGAAAAGAAAAGAAAAGAAAAGAAAAGAAAAGAAAAGAAAAGAAAAGAAAAGAAAAGAAAAGAAAAGAAAAGATCACCAGTTCACCAGTCCTGGTTCCAGTATCAACCCAGATGATGGAATGTCCTGCCTCCTGGGGTGTGCACTCAGGCTTGGTGAAGTTATAATTTTATAGGTAGGTTTTGCCCACCCTGAAGACAGGTTTCTTGCTTTCTCTTCAAATTAATTATCATGCACAGTCCATTCTTTCAGACCTTTCTGGAAATGGGTCAGAGGGCTTCAGAAATCTTTGGTGGTCTTGATCCCCTCCTACAGTGCATTCCAACTTCTCAGCCTCATTCCTGTGCTTGTGCTGTACTGTTCTGGGCTTATCGCCAGGAATAAGGGCAAGGACTTTCATTGCAGGAATTGCTACCCTACTTTTGCATGGCCACCTTCTACAACCACAGCACCAGCAAGCCCTGGTTATTGCCAATAATCCTTGTCTGTTATTACCAACAACCCTTAGTTATTGCCAACAATCCTTGTCTGTTATTACCAGTGATCCTAAGCTGGGGTAGAGATAATTTTCTTCCTGGTAGCTGGTGCAGTGCTGTGTTTTGGATTTCATATGAGAATAATGTTGATAACACACTGATGTTTTAGTTGTTGTTGAGTAGTGCTTACCCTAAGGCAAGGACTTGCCAGTTTCCCAGGCTCTGTCGGTAAGGAGCTGCACAAGAAGCTGGGAGAGAGCAGCTGAGCTGCACTAAGGAAGATTCCACACCATGGAATGTCATACTCAGTATATAAACTGAGGGGAGTTGTCTGCTGTCCTGCAGATTGATGCTCAGGGGTGGGCTGGGCATCAGTCAGCAGGTGATGTGCAGTTGTATTGTGAGGACATGGGAGATTTTTGAGACCCTGAGATGAAAACGTGTGACAAAGAAAAGAGGTGGTATTCTAGAAAAGAATAGTTTTGGATAATAGCTGAACAAGAAGGAAAGGAGAAAAATTATTCATGTGATTCAGACTGCGAACTAGCAGGAAGAATCATTAGAGAAGTAAATTAAGGTGAACGAAGGGTGGAAGGATTTCAAGAAGTAGGGAACAGTATTCTTAAAGGCCCAAGATAAGATCCATGGGGTAGGAGCTGAGACCCCAAGATTTCCTTAGGACAGATGACCATTTGAGGTCAGCGCACAAGAGCTTCACTTAAGCATCAACTGACACCTTTCTGTCTTTTCTGAGGGCATGACCTAACCATTCAGTCCTTCCTTTTCTTCAGAAAGGAAATTAGCCTGAGAGAACAAAAAGAAAAATAGCTAAAAATATACAGTGAATCATGGAAAATTATATCTACTAAATTTCACAGTGTACTGCTATTACCATAGTAACCCTGGTTGGTAGATTACTGCAAGCTGTTTCTTTGCTAAATTTTCCTGGAAGCTTTGCCAATTCTCAGTTTGGTTTCAACATGAAGTTTAATAAAGAGTAACTCTGAGACCTCACATTGTCTCCTTATATTTCTCTTTTGCCATCTTCCCCTTTTATTCCTCTTTGTAAGAGACAAGTCCTTCAGGGAAGAGTTTTCAAAGGCATCTTTTGCCAAAGTTGTAAATGGACTTATAGTAGGATTTGTGCAGTATGTTATGTTTCTGATTCTTGATTTCCAATTCAGTGAAATGTAATTCTTTGTTGGAAAATGAAGTATTACTTATTGCTGCTTTCTTTGGTTGTTTTTCTCATTCCATCTAACAGAAAAGTCCAGCTGATCAGTGATACAGCACCATATATCACAAAGCAAGAAAGTAAAAAACATCATGAGACGGAAAACATGAAAACGGACTTTACCTCTTTGTCCTACTTTCTGAAACTAACAGCTTCCAGCTGTGATAACAATCCCCAGCCTGAGAGAAGGATAGGAACTATAAGGAAGGAAGGCAACTCAACCAATGGATTTATTTAGTGAGAGTTTCTCAGATTTTGCAGAGCTGCATTTCACGTATGCTTTGAGAAACAGAGCTTTGTATTCTGCCTCCAGGTATGTATAACTAGTCCCACTTTTCTCTCTTGTGTAGATTACAGAAGAGTGGGATAGGTAATGTAAAATGCCACAATAGAAGATGAGCTGACTAAAATTGTAGGGAAAACACTGTGAGTTAAGTTCATCATTGCTTTTGATGACTTCTTGGTAATGCACAATGAAACACACACAGTGTCATTCTTGCAGAGCCATGCTGTTGGCCTTTTCCATCCAGAAGTGGAAACATGTCCAAAAGAATGGTATCCTTCTGACAGATGTAAAGGATCATGAGCACATGGTGTCCCATAATTGCTGCTCTTTGGCCAATGAGTCATGAAACCATGATGGTCCGAACAGATCACATTTTAGATTTTGGAAGCAGACAGATGATTGCTTTCTCCGTGTGATGTAGCTCAGAATGCAAAAAACTTCCTTCTTTTAAGAGGGAAACTAGTATAATTGTGGACACGTAGAAGGACAAATTATGTACTCCTGGAAGAATAAAATCAGTTAGGGGAAGAGTCTTGTGACAATTGAAATGCCGACTTGTTAGAGACAAGGGGAAAAAACCTTTGGTGTGTAAACAGGAAGTTCCTGTTTGGCTTGATTCTTGAACATTTCAAGCCAAAGGCTGGCTAGTCAAAGAAACAACTTTATGAGTCATCAGATGCAGAAAGAAACTTTCATGCTCGCAGTCAGCAAACACAGAAATGTAAGAAGGATGCACAAGGGATATGCAACCTCTTTTGCTTTGAGAGAAAAAGAATACTAAGTTAAAAATAAAGCTTAAGGCAATACTTCTGGTACAAAAAGCTTTTAGAGTCAAAGCCCTTAACCTCTTAAAATATGATTCAGTCATCTACATAAACTTATCTTGGGCAATACAAATTTAATTCTTGCCACTACATCATACCTTAGAAGCCCCTGTGGTTAAATTATTAACTACTGCATTTCATCTACAAAACAGGTCAGTAATTTCCTTTTGTTGCTGGTCCCTCCTTCTGGATGGTAAAGAGGAACTCAGTAAGTTCTCTGAAAATGGAGATGTATTTTCTTTTTAACAAAACATACAGACCTGTACCAGAAATGAGTATCAGGGAAGGCCTGGAAGAATCAAAGAATGTAAAATAAAACAGGAAGGGAGAGCAGCTGTACAAAATAAATGTGTAGTGTCCCTTGAAATATTCTCTATACAGTGCTTCTTTTGGTGAGAGAATTGTTATCACCATGCAGGTGTACAATTGTAGACTGAGAGAAACAATAGAGAGTAGGAGTGTGATTGGAGACTGACAGCGCTCTGGGACAGGTTACATTAATAAAATACTGAAAAGATTTTAAAAAATAAATATGTCAAAAGTTGTAAGCAAAGAGCATATTCAAGTGAGCTCTTTTAAAGGGAAAGCATGGTACACAGACACAAGTAGGTCAGCTCTGATTCACTAAATTAATAGTCAGTACTGGGTAAAGAAAAAATATTTCACATCTTTTATTTTTACAAACCTTTCCCTAAACATACACAAGTCAGTTTGGGATGAGCTATCTCAAATTTCTCAAAGAAAGTTCACTTACCCTTAAGCAGTTGATATACAATGGTTTATTGTTCCAGTGCCTACACACTGGGTCTCTCCTAGGAATAAAGCCTAAAAAACATCTTAACATAGAAATCTGAAATGAGCCATCTTTACTTCGTATGAGGAAATTGGAGAAACATGTCAGATGCTAATATTTCAAATCCTATTAGAAATGAAAGACCAAGATTCTCACACACTTTGATAGTCTGTGCCTTCTTCCTCCCTGTGCAGACACATAAAATTGCTGCAATCCCTCACACATATTAATAAATATTTCTCATCAAACTATGCGGCCAGATGACACACAGTTTGTTGTAAATGAAAAGGAAGGTTTTCAAGAGAATTATCAGGCTGATAGATTGACACTCCTCCTTTATGTTTTAGAATTGTGGTGACTTTGAGGGGGAGATCTTATTTATGCAAATGATAGCATAATAACATTTCTCAAATCACACATTGTGAGTGTTATGAAGGACAGAAATTAGGGCTTACCTCACCGGAATTATCCCTAACATAGCCCAAATCTAAAACAGTGTGGTGACTTTCCCTACAAGTTACTAGAAAGGGACAAAATAGAGGACCAGTAATGCTTCTCCATTTGACACAACAAGGCCAAATTCCAAGTGGAATAATTCAAACACAAGCCTCCAACTTAGTGACTGCTTTGGGTTTTAAAATCTTTTTAATTCTTTGTTGTTTTAAGCAACAAAGATGTGGTCATGAGGAGAGAGAGACATCCCATTACATGTTTAAGAGGGGTTAGCTGGCCAGGGAGAGACCCTGGAGAGGTCTTGAGCAGAGAGTCGGCAAAAATGTAATTGCAAACTAGTAACCCAGCAAACCATGCTGCCCTTTGTTCAGCCAAGCAAGTAGAAACTGGGAGAGCAATCAATCTGGAACTACTGACACAGTGGAAGAAAGGAGGAAAATCTAGGGACGCAGTCCTTTAGGTCACTAGGGCCCATTATTTCTGCTACTGATTAAACAACGAATTTGCTAAAAAGATAGCAAGCCAAGGGATCTCGGCGCTTCTCTCATATTTTAGAGTTCTTTGTTGCAGAGGAGAGAGTAGAATTGCAAAGCATGTTCCGTGCTTAATGGATGGCCCTTGCTGACATCCAAAACCATGTAGAAATCCCAAAGCAACCAGACTACCTCTTGAACTGCGGGACAATTACCATGAACTACCTCTGACCTGCAACTTGTGTTTTTTCTTTGCAGTCTTCCAGTTCCTTGGGTTGCAAATATATGAGACTTCACCTGTTTCAAAATGCTTCTCTCATAAGAGGACACCACTGTTTTCATGCAGATAGATCTGCAGACAGGCACACTCTATTGCAGCATTAACAAATATTTACTGTTATAACAGTCATCAACAAACATTGTTCCTGTTTGAATTTCATCCACCAAAACAAAGCAGCAGCCAACTTCTGAATTATATTACGATTCTTATCATGCTGGTGGGCTTTAAATTGATTTTCCTAGTAGTGACCACTTCCCAATTAAATAAAGTTAGTCAATAGGTCTTAAGACAGGTTTCAACAATGCTTCTTTTTAAGCAGTTACAGAATTTACAGGATTTAATAGTCTAATTAAATATTTGAAATGCTGACATTTTAACAGCAGTATGGAAAAGGGAGCCTATAATTACTAAAATTTCATCTAAGAAACTTTAACCTGGAGAAGGTCTTGCAAGTTAGGGTGTTAGAAATTATTCAGAATTTAATTTCTCACTTAGAAACTCTTTTAATTCGCAAAAGTCTGCTGTTAACCTACTATCTAAAATTTATTCTGAAATGCCATTTCACGGTGAAGAGAATTCAAAATATAGAGGAAAGTGGGACATAAGAAATTATAATCGCTTCCTCTTCCTTACTCTTGAGAGGACCGTAGCTTATTTTAGGATTTCCTGACAAGGCCATGAGCAATAGCAAGACTTGATGGACCTTAAGTCCTTTTGTGTCCTATGCACATAAGAATCTCATTTTGCCAGTGCCAAGGCAAAGAATGGAGCCTCCAAAAGAGTCTGATCTCAACCCAGGGAGAACCACATCTGTACCTGTAGCCACTTTTTCATTGACTTGGTTCTTTAGGGGATATAGTCAGTCAAAATATATTAAAATTTCACCCACAGTCTTAGAGCAAGTTTTTAGAGGAGGCATCTGCAGCAGAACAACTGATGCTAATAGGCATCACTGAGTATTTAATGTAATGTATTTTAACAAAAGGCTAGGGGAGAATTTTCGGGTTTCTGAGTTGAAGAAATCAAGCTGTAAGTTGAAGAATCACAGGATGGTTTGGATTGGAAAGGACCCCAAGCTTCGTTTCTTTCTTTGAACTTCGAATGGGAGATGCCGATTCCCTGATTCCCTGTCTGGAATGGGCAGCAGGGGTTCGGCACAGCGGTGTCAGAGGCTGACCCGGAGGGCAGCCAGAGCTGCTCGGTCCCCAGGGGACAGGGGACAAGGCTCAGAGGCACAGGGAGCCCAAGGCCACCAGGGTCGAGCCCGGCAGAGCAGCCCAGGACAGGGACAGGGGCAGGCCCGGCCGGGAGCCCAGGGCACCGGGAGAACTCTCGGTGGCAAGACAGGCCCAGGGCACTGGGCTGGAAACGCGCCCGAGCTGGGCCTGGAACCACAGTGCCCGCGGGCACAGCTGAGGCAAAACTGGGAACAGACATAGCCCCGACACAGCCCGGCCAGGGCGGGGTTTAAGTGCAGACCCCGGGCCCAGGCAGGGCTGCAGGCCCCGGGGGAAGCTGGTCAGCGCCATTCCGGCTGTGGGTGCACTACTCCCAACACTGCTTCAGCCCTGACAGACAGAGCCTCCTCAGCACAGGAGACACCTGCATCATATGTGTATTTCCCTGGACACAAGGCTCCTGTCATCTGCACCTTGCATACTGGCAAGAGAGATTCTAGTGTCTTTCTGTCTGTTTGGGTGGTTATCAGCCTACCAGCCGTGGAAACCATCCTCTGGCTGTCACAATGACCATCAATCAAAGCTTGAAGATGGGCAGGGGTCACATAAGGACAGTTATAGAATGACCGCCCGCAAGGATATGATAATCTCCTGAGGGGTAGCATATTTAGGCTAGATCACCATTAACTGGATTACAAAAGGTTCAAATGAATCCTGCTTGCCCTAAGGCAAAGACCCTTTTTTAAAATAGCGTGAGTCTAAACAGTACACAGATGTTGCCTTCTTTACTAAAAATAAAATTCACCGGGGCAATGGTTTCTGAACTAAAGAGTGCTAAGTGATCTTACAGGTGCTTCCTTTAGCAGCTGACGCAGTTCTAAGACTGATAGCATGCAACATGAAGCTTGCTTAGAGCAACATTTCTGAAATTAAACTTCATCAGCTTGCTGAACAAAAGAAGCAGACTCCACCTGTGTGCTCTCTGCCTTCAGTGCCAAAAGGAAGAGACGTGGCTGTAAGCAGCCTCCCTACACCAAAGGCTGTCTATTTTCTGCCTTCAGGACAGCTTTGTCCAGACTTCACCACTAATCACAGTGGGGTGCAGATCAGGTGCAATCAGACTGCAAAGCTTTGATCCATGAGCATAATCCAAGGTGACTGCTGTTCCCCCCAGGACTTGTGCAGCCTTACAGGCTCTGGGCAGTTTTTTACCCTTTGTCAGCCTTTGCACCGTTTCACTCAGCTGCACCACCCACCACAGTACCAACAGTGACTCTGATGCACTGAAAGAAGGATACACTGGAAAACTGTTTTCTGAGTACAAAGAGGTGAGGAAAATATATCATGCATGTTTAAACTTTGAAAGTGTTAGAAATTTGGGGCTATATCTGTTCCATGGAACTATCCAGCTAATACACTTTGCAAGGTTTTCACATTTCTATGCTGCATTCCCTACACCATGCAGTAGATGGCAGGAGCCAATAAAAAAATTTCAGTGCAGTTTTTGTAGATGTAACTGAGTTGATCAGACTTATCTTTGTTAGATTCTCATGTTTAATTTAAAATAATTTTAGAGCAGCCTTTTTACATTTATGGACATTATTAATACACATAATATTTCTCCTGTTGTAAGGTTTATTTCTTTATAATGTAACTCGTATTATTAAAAGATTAGTCTTTCAAAATTGTGTTGATATTTCAGTTTTTTTGATGAGCTCTGAGACTTACTAGACAACTTTAATAAGTTTCTTAACTTAAATTACACTTTGGGTTCTGTTTCTATGACATGTGAAATATTTACTTCCATGTTATTTGCACTTGAATCCATCAGTCATACTACAAACAATAGAAGAGAAGCATGCTTAAGGCATTAAAACAAAAAGGAAATAAAACCCATATCAGAGCTAATCGAAACAAGCATAGGTTCAAATATTCTGTTGCAAAGGATGACCCCTCCTCCCTAAATTACCCCTTCCAAGTTTAATAAAAAAGAAAATATTTTATATTGACTACAAATCAAGATTCCTTATGAAATATTTAATAACTTTTTTTAAAGTGATGAGCTAAATTGTAACTATGCAGAATATAACATTCTCTTGTCATAATCAGTTGCTCACTACATCTTGCAATCCAAAGGGACCTAATAGAGAAACATAAGCAAGCATTATGAGAATTTCTTCTTTGAATTCAGCATGGTCCAGCTGGCAGTATGTGGTACACGCAGTCCAACTCTGCTTCCAGAGAGGAGACAAGTATCTGTTTAAAAGTGTGTGCTCTTTGTCCAACCAGCTGAACACCTCAGCTTGTGCTTGCAGGAGTCGGGGGCTTTAAGATTGAATTTCGATGGGAGAAGAAAGACAGGCTGCAGCCATGCCTGCTCTCATACAGGAGTGTGTCTCAGCACTTAGAGCCCCTGTGTGGCCTGTGGAACTGCTGCCTGTCCTGTGTTGCTGGAGGAATTGAAGCATAGGGCTTTAAGATATCAGAGAACAGACAGTTAGTTCTGCAAATGTGGAACCAGGCAAGCGTTGAAATCACTGTTACTTTAACTGAATCTGGAAGTCCCGTAGAACCATTATTTCCGGCTATCACTGTCTGGACTATCAATTATCTCAGGTATGACTCATAAATATCTGGGTAAAAGGAAGAGCTACCACCACGACTGTTTTTCTGTGATTAAAAAAACATTCCCAACAAGTGGATCACTTGGGGACAGACTGTTACTGTAAATTTGTCAGTGAAAGTTTAACTGATAAATCTGGTTTAATGTGAATGAGGCACTCAAAACAATTTCTACCTCTATTAAACATACATACAACACTTTCAGATAAGCAAACCCTCTCTATCAGCCCTCCTGGGCTTCAGCTGTCAGAGCCCTGGACACAGTTATTCCCCCATATGAGGACTTTGGCTGCCTGTGCCATGGTCAGCACTGATTCCTGCATCTGTAACCAAGAGTGAGGCTGCTGTGCAAGGAGCTCTGTGAGACTGGGCTACGGAGAGCCTCCCTGGAGGCATCCTCTTAGGCTCAAGCCCTTCCCTAGTCTTTGCCTGAGCTATGTCGCTGTTTTGTAGTCTGGCCATGCTCCTTCCTGAGCCAGATCCCCTGGTCTCAATCTCTGGGTTGCCTTTGATCTGTTACATCCCTGAAGACTTGTCTGGCAAGCACCGGATTGTCCTCTGACCCTGTGTAGTGTCACCAGACCTGCTCAGGTAGGATGGGACTGCGCCCTTTTTGGTGAGGGCATTGCCCTGCTGCCCTGCTGTCACCCTCGGCTCCCAGCTCACCTTGCCTTGCAGAGCAGCTCTCCTCTGCTCCCTCACACCAGGTCACTGGAGCCACTGCTTAAGTCAGGATCTTTTCTAGCGAGCCAGTGAAATGCAAATATGATCCCAGTCCCCTACAGAAAGTGTAGTTACTTATATCTAATAGCTGGCATATTTTCAACAGTGCACCAGTGCAAACCAGTGTTAGTAAAACACTTGAGAAGCTGCTAGAAGTGCTCATCTTAGGCTGAGTCTGCTAAATTGCTGTGATAAACTGAAAAACCCCGGACTGCATTGTTTTCCAAACAGAATTCCAGTACTGTTTTGGTTATTTTGTTTTTCAGCTGCTGATGGCAGAAGTATAATTCATTTACACTCTCTCTGGCTTACAAAGGTACCTGTTCTCATTCCTATGCTATAAAGAAGCAGTGTATTTCATCAAGGCAAAGGGCAACAAAATATGAATATTTGAAGCCATGATTACTCTTCTTCTAGCCTTACTGGGTGTGGAAAGTGGCATTTTGTTTAAATCCCTTTACGATAATTTTATTACTTCTTCAATGTATTACTTGCAGTATTAGCTTTAGCATGAGAATGTAGACCAAAAAAAAAAAGAGGAGAGAATGGTTTGAGGAAGAGTTGATAACAACATGATACAGTGGAGTAGAACTGAAGGCAGACCTCAAAAGGCTGTGGTGCATAGCAATGGCATTCTGGGACATGTAATCAGTGACAGTCATGTTTACTGTTCTATTAAACTTTGATTAATTTTTGAATGACTTGTCAGCTCAGGCAGCTACTGGCTACTGCCTGGTACACTGAGTCGTACAGGCAGCCCCTGGCTAGAAGTGGCTTCTCTCAGCTCTTCAGCTCCTCTGATGTAATGAAGCTGTACAGGTCTCTGGCTATAGTATTTTCAAACTCTAGAGCTTATCCCTCAAAGTCAAGCAAATATATACATATTCCCTTGTGGTCTGTTCAAACATGGGATCCCTCTCCCCAAAAACCTCACTATTGCTCACGCTGGGTCTACTGCAACAGTAACCGTGTAACTGAGGGCATTATGCTGAGAACACCTGTGGAACTGAAACTCTATGAAGTATCAAAACTCCAACTAGGCTGTTCATCTGCTGACAGCTGAAGTTCAAGCACGTATCAAACTTGTTAGATAAGTCTTCAGACTGTGAATCTGATGCCATTTTGGCTTGGGGGGCACTGCCTTGGTTCTTATTTTTCAAGATTACGATAGTCTGGATTCAGAGGTGTTTGATGTATTCCACAGGGGTTGGTGTTGGGACCAGCACTGTTGAACACCTTTGTTGGTGACACGGACAGTGGGACTGAGCTCAGTCTAAGCAAGGCTGCTAATAGCACCAGGCTCTGTGCTGTGATTGACGCTCTGGAGGGAAGGGATGACATCCAGAGGACCTTGGCAGGCTTGAGAGGTGGGGCTGTGTGAACTTCATGAAGTTCAACAGGCAAAGTGCAAGGTCCTGCACATGGGCTGCAGCAATCCCAATTACAAACACAGGTTTGTCCACAGGGAAAAGAACGGATTGAGAGCAATCCTGAGGAGAAGAACCAGGGCGGGTTGGTGGATGAGAAGCTCCACATGAGCCGGAAATCAGCAGCTGCAGTCCAGAAAGCCAACCATGTCCTGGGCTGCTTCAAAAGCAGCATGGCCAGCAGGGTAAAGGAGGGAATTGTCCCCCTCTTCTCTGCTCTCATGAGACCCCACCTGAGTACTGTGCCCAGCTCTGTGGTCCCCAGCATAACAAGGATATGGACCTGTTGAAGTGGGTCTGAAGGGGGGTCCCAGAGATGAACAGAGGGCTGAAGCATCTCTGCCATGAAGAGCAGCTGGGAGACTTGGGTTTGTTCATCCTGGAGAAGAGAAGATTTCAGGAAAGCCATACAGAAGCCTTCCAGTACCTAAAGTGGGCCTACAAGGATAGGGAGGGATTGTTTCTCGGGGAGTCTAGGAATAGCACAAGAGATAATGGTATTAAACTGAAAGGGTGTAGGTTTAGATTAGATATTAGAAAGAAATTCTTTACTGTGAGAGTGGCGAGACCCTGGAAAAGGTCGAAACCAAATGATTTTTAAGGTCCCTTCCAACCATTCTATGATTCCATGAGGAAGGCTGGAAGTGAAGGGGACATCTCGTCCTGACCACTATGCCCTGGTGTATAACTGCTATTTATAAGCCCTTCAGCATGGGCCAGGATGAACGTGATCCCAAGGGTTATTTCCTCTCACAGGGAAAAGCCAGCCCACTTTGGCCTGACCAGATGCTATTTGCAAGCTTGGTGCCTTCTAATAATTACAGACTGGGTACTGTTATCTCAGTTTTACTATTTTATGCAACTATATCAAGCAAACAGATATTTCAAATTTGTTGCCTGAACTAAACCAAGAACTCCTGTGGTGTGATTGGGTGTAAGGCAAAGACAGTGTTACACAAATAGGTCTTTTTATGCTACAGATCCTCCCCCAAACACGTACATACATATTTCCTTTCCTTTGACACTCTGTGAAATACCCTCTACTCTACACTTTCTTCTTTTGCTACTTTCTCAAAACTACATTTTGTCTGGCTATAAGATATATTTTGAAAAAGCTTTTCAAAGCTCCTAGCTTCCCAAAGCCGTAGTGGAAGTGATGGAAACTGTTTTTAATGAGTCCTGAAGGCAGCCTAGAGGCTGCACTGACTGAAACATCACATTTTTAGCAACTACCTTAGTACAGCTGTGATCTCTCTCTCCATCCTAAACCTTCCTCGCCTATACTCAGGCACTTTCTCTCTCTCCTCACCTTAATCTACCTTCATAGTTCCATCACTTGCAGTTGCAAAACAATAGTTACTAATTTAGCCTGATAGCTACAATTTTGAATTGAACAGACCATTTTAACAGTTTTATGTCAGACCGACAGCATTTCTAACCTTACATCATGAGATCTACTGGAAAATCTTAAAAATTTAGGAAGATACTATTTTGGGGGTTTATGAGTCATTAAGTATGGCTCAGGTCCTGTGAGCATTTGGGGAAAAAAAAAGAAGAAAGCAGGGCCATGTGCAATGTGTTGGTATCACTGATTATACACAGAAGCAAAACTAAACCAGACCACATCATTTTCAGATAAAAGTATTTGTTTTAAAATAATTTCTTAAATCTCTTTCTACAAAACTGGAAGTCTAGAGGATAAGTTTTACCTTATGCTTCCATCAGGTGACTGCTATTCTCACAGAACAAGTATGAATAGAAGACTATCTCCACTTTAGACATTTTTGTATTTCTAAACTATCATTAAAATGTCACAATCCCACTGCAGTCCTGTTCACTTCAGGATTTTCTCTCTTATCGCAGCAGTCAGTCAGTTTGGGCTCTTTGCCTTTCTTGCCATTGTGCACAATTTAATGCCACCATCAGAGGAGGATAATGATGCCACATCACAGAAATTTTTTGTGTTTTCAGCTTCTTATGCTGGGGTGTAACTGAACCTGTTGATGATTTAAATTGTTCCTCTAACTTTTTGAGGTTTCAAAATGCTGCCTGCTCTTCCTCCAATAATTACAGGCTGTGGCAAATCAGTTCACTTTCTCTGAGTGGGCCAGAAAAACCATATTGGCAGACAAATGCAAGAGAGAAAGGACTGATAAATTTCTGTTGAATGTTCACACCTCAGTACTCAGACAAGTCACTGCCCAAACTCTGAATTGAAATTCATCATCACAGTAGGTATTAATAAGTCATATATCAGCCCCTGAAAGAGACCAGAAGCTTAACAGGTCTTGGAGAACAAACTTCTTTCATGGTCCTACAGGTGGTCTCTCCAGATCAGTGCAAAAGCTGAGTAAGACAGATGTGGGGACTTGTCATCCCAAGGGCCAAACAGAATAACCTGGGGGAGAACTGGGCAGGCATATTCAGTGGAACTACATGCACCAATCTGAGATTCAAGCAGGAGCAGCCAGAATAATTGTAGGGAACTGGGAGATACTTGCTTCAATTTTCCTTATGCCATTATCTTGCCTTGGCACTCAGAAGACATTGGACGCTTTCTCAACACAAAGGTGGCAGGGACCATTCAGAAGACTTCAGTATTATTGCAAGATTTGTAGGTGCTGTTTTGACATGGTGAGACAGGTATCTCCCAGATGCTTCTCTACCTTTTGCAGGAAATGGCAAGTACTATATCATCTATAGACCTGCTGTTTACGAACAGGGAAGGGCTGGTGGGAGATGTGGTGGTTGGAGGCTCTCTGGGGTACAGTGACCATGAAATAATAGAGTTTTCAATATTTGGTGAAACAAGGAGGGCCATCAACTAAACTTCTGCACTGGGCTTCCAGAGAACTCATCACCAGCTCTGTTGTGATCATAATGTGCAGATTTACTGTAATTTATGTTTTATTTCCAATTCCAAGCTCTAACTGATCTCTCACAAAACCTTTAGGTATGTAGTTAGATGCAAACCATCTCTGTTTGCTTTCTAATGCAAAGCTCTGCATTGTCAGTTGGATTATTCTTGGAGTTCTGGTTAGTGGAAGGAACCCTCTGTTCCTTTACAGCAGTCACTGTCCACAGCTTAGACTGAGTCCTCCACAATGAATGTCTGTTGTATGAAGGTGAAGTGACCTCTAGCAAGTTGACATTTGTTTCCTGTAAGCTGATTACTGAAACCCTGATTACTCGAAAAGCCCTTTTATTCTTTCCACCCTCATCAAACACTTCTCTCACATCAAATGAGTTTATTTACTTCCACTAAATACTAAAGCCCCAGCTCTACACGGATCTGGTTCAACAAATTCTTCTACAAGCATTATTTATCCAAGGGGCTTGATATAAATGCATGCATTTATACAATGGATGCCATCCCCTTTCCTTTTTCTCCACCTTGTAGCAACTTCACAAAATGGTACAGATCAACCTCTTCCTGTACATTTTTTTCTTCTTACTTCCTATTCACACAGAAATATGGGGCCATTTAATTTTTTATGTATATATTTATGGACACATTTATAACCTTAATTAAGCTATTATTTTATTTTCAGAGGATGCTGTCACTATAAAAGATCATAATAAAATGTTAAAGTTACCATCTACTACTGAAAGAATGAAAATTATTTATTTCTTCTCATTAGCAGTGTTTGGCTTATCACTCATTTTGGGGCATGCATACTGAAAATAGACCAGTAAGTTTCACTTCTACTTAGGAGTTTTTTGCATTAGAACAAGACCACTTTAAATAGGCTGCAAACACAGCAAAAAATTATATTCACATTAGATTCTCCATGGAATTACAGAGTAAGAGTTAGTTCCCAAAGACTGTTCTGTATATTTTGGATTTTGCGGAACCAAAGACTTGGCATTCTACCAGAAAATTGAGGTTTAAATTATCATCCAAATAGTGCAGCCAGCTGCTTGTAGCTATTTCTTTTTTTATTGTACACAAGGAAAGAAAACAAAGGTAAAGTGAAAGATATAAAATTCTCTTTGATTCCTTGTATTGTCTGAGTTGTGAGATTGAGTGTTATGTAAGAAGTTCCTCTTTCTTTAGATGCTACTGAGTACAAGCTTGCACCTTCTTCAGAATAATCTCTGCCTTAATCCCTGTTGGTGTTTATTATATGTTCAATCTGGCTTGCACATGTTAAACCTTGGGCAGCAACTTGGCTGTGTAGTACTTGTCCTGACAAGTAAACCAAGTGGCAATAACACCTGAGTGTTTTGGGCTGTTATAAATGGCTCATTAAAAGTTGAAATACATTTCTGATCTTAAGAAAATGACACAGACTGGTGTTGCAAGTATATATTTGATCTAGAGCTGTCTGTATCAGGGGCTGCCTGGAGCAGCATCTCTCCTCTTAGGTCTGCCAGCTGATCTTTGCTTGCTGTGAAGGGAAAATAACAGAGTGCTGCAGATAAGAGAAATCTTTTCCTCTAATTTGTTAATTTTGCACAACTGCTCACTTTCTGCCCTGCAGCTGGCCTTGATGTCTTTGTTACTGAGTTGCTTCCCACCACAAGGAGAGCACCACAGAAACTGTTTTGAGTTACCTCCATTCAAGGATAGTCATTAGAGTGCTCATGGAACCCAGGGAATCAAAGTAGCTTTAAAAACTTCAGTGTAGTTGGTCAACAGCTAAACCCCCTGGCGCTCAAAAACTTTTGCTTGTGAAAATAAAAACCCCCTCACAGTAGAAATATTGAAACAGATTTGTCTGTGCAGGGCTTTCTGTGGTCTTAGCAAAAGTAACAATCTCACATGGCATTTAAACCAGTGATGGTAGTGCTGAATGACTCCTTTTCCCTCCCTTTATTTTTGCCTGCTAAGAATATAGGCTTATCTCACCCTTCCACGTAGTCTACTGGAAGGGTGAGATGACTTACCCGACCCATCTTATGGACTATATTTTCAAAAGCACATTTAATAAATTAATTTTTCACATCCTTGTATAGAATGGAGACATCACATACTGTATTAGGAGCTTTGTTGCTGCTGAGAATCAGGTGTAAGTTTTAACACACTGGCAAACAATAAATGCAAAGGATCTGCCCCTGACAGGTTATTTTCAGCACAGGCAGAAATACAGACCTGAGTCCTCAGAACCAGTCAGTTGTATATTCCCTGAGATCTCCTTTGCTGTGGCAGAAAATACTTCAAATTTAAAAATGAATTAGTTAGAACTGGTTCCAGTTAGGTTGTTTGAAGTGTACTTATAAAGGCTGCAAGAATTCCAGATTTGTTCACATTGTAGAAACTTTTCTGTTTACTACCAGCTAAAGTTGTTCATCTGATCCTGAAGCTACAGGAACAAGAATTTTCTGTAGAATATAAATAAGGGTGGAAATATGGATTTCTTGTGTAGGGTGATAAACAGATCAATACTACATGAAAGAGATATCAATGGATATGAAACTTATGTAGTGAAGCATGCTCCTTTTATAATTTCAAAATTAATGGAGTTTTACACTGGACCTTACATAGTTTTTTTTTAGCATAAGCCAAAATTGTACAAGAATGGTTGGAAGAAAGTAGAGATTTAGCTCACAATGTCAGCACTTTAGGAAAGAATTTATTAAGATGGGCATTTTACTAATAGAAGAGTGAGTGATTATCCCCGTAGCACAGAGGAAAGAAGTATCTGCTGACATATAAACTAGCCATCTAGGAAAAGAAAAATGTAACCAAATGAGAAGCGGTATTTTGTTCCACTTGAAAGGAGCACTCAGATAAGATACAGGGCAATTCAATATGATGCACATAATTGCTTCTGAAGGGAATAAACAAAGAACTGATCTATAGTAATAAATACCTGCACAAATCAAAGCAAAATCTGGGGGGGAGGTGGAGGGAGAGGAGGAGCTTTATTTTGAGTATGACAAAGGAGAGTATCTATGGTTAATCAAATTATATTCAAAAGTCATGAAGCTGTCAAAGCTATTGAATGCTGACTTCTGAGATAAAATCAAAGTTTGCAATGCAGGAAAACTGGAAAGTTCTGAGGACTCTCAGGCAGAGTTTCAGACATGCAGTAAAATCTGCCAGTTCCAGCACAGGCTTTCCTTGTTGAGGTAGCCTAAGAATAATGAGAAAGCTGAGAGAAACGCCACTGAAAGAAAACTAGACATGACAATATAAAATCCAGATTTACTACTGTGTAGATCTGCAAGATGAAAGAAGATCTAACTTTGCAAGAGGCCTCCAAATACTAGATGTGAACATAAAAATGAAGAAAAGAAGACACAAAAGTCTTATCTGGCAGATGCACCAAACCTTTTAGTAAAACACAGAATTAGAATGAGTTTTTCCAAGGGGTACAGAATAAGTGGGGTAAGTCTGATTTCTCATGGATCTGTATGATCTGTACCCCTAAGTGCTATCTCTTCTCCCAGCAATAGGCCTAAATGTCCCCAAGGTCTGTGTGTGTTCAGAGACTGGCTGACTTTGAGCCATTTGCTGACAAACAGAATGTACAACGGTTCAGTTCTCCTGCCTCTCCCTTGGGTTTCAGCCTAGCACAAAACACAGAGAAAGGTAATTATCCTTAATACCTCCACCATATTTTAAAATTTAGATGATACCAAACCTAAGTCCCAACTTACGTAATAATTGGTGGGAGATGGGTTAACAGGCAAAGAAATAGCTTAGGGAAGGAGTTGAAAAAAATCTTGGATCATCATAAATATTGTAACGTCAGCTATTGTTCCTGTTGTTAATTGAGAATGTCAAGGATTATTAGGTACCCAGGGAATAAGAATTGATTCCTCAGATTCCTGACTGTAGGAAAAACCCAACAACCCACTTTGCAAATTCCTGAGATTCTTGGAACAGATTGTAGGAGCAGCAGTGAAAATGCTTACTATATAACTACGTAACAATATGAAAAGCTATAAGTGCCAATGGCTTGTGTTTGTCTTTTTGCATGCTTGCCAAAGATCATTTTTCACTCCAAGGACATTACTGAAAAATGTCGACTATGAATCTTAAGTCCCTACAGGTATTGCTTGGAGGAACAGGCAGAGCAGGAAAGAAGGAGTTTAACAGAATCAGTTAATGTCTTGGCTCTTACTCCTACAGAAATTTAAGGAATTTTGTAGTGGGATGCATGCATCATCTTATCACCCTTTCATAACATCGCTAGACTGACCAAGAACTTGTTCCAATAAATAGATTCTATGTTGCTTAACTTTCACTTGTATTGTGGGCAGTTTCAACTTAAATGAATTTTCAGGATGTCAAATATCATGTTAATAAATTACAGTTCTTCTGCCCACAGATCAGTACTTGTGAATCTTTTTACAGCTTATTCAGTTTCTTGTTTTATTTAACTGAAGAAGTCTTTTCCATTGCTCCTAAGTTCCCCCACTCAAAAAAAAAAAAAAAATTTTAAAAAAATTAGTAAAAAAAAATTCAGGATTTACCAGGTGTGTCACCAGTGAACATAAAGGAAGTTCACAACTGGTTAACACTGTACAATGGAGAGAAGCTGGTATTAAAATCTTCAGCCAGCAGTAGTTTGCATTAATGAAGGACCCTGATACCTGAGTTGATAAAGGACTGGTCCCAGGCAGACTTTGTAGTGGTGATATATGCACTCTTGGATGTCTTGCCATCAGTTACCTCGTCACAGAGCTAAGCTTTGTATTTCAAGAGCTGGACTTTGACGCTGCAATTGCACAGGTGTTGGTAAATCATTGCCTGTCTTCTCCAGAGAGACATACAGGTGACAGGCACCATGGGTTGAGGAAAAGCCTACTCTATGTTACGTGTAGTGAATGCAAACTGCTTTGAAAACTGCTTGAGTGATGCAGGTACTTTTCATGCCCATGTTTTACAAAGAATGGTAAATCTATAACTGAAATATCATGAGGTGTTAAAATCTAGAATCATAGAATCATTAAGGTTGGAAAAGACCTCCAAGAACATCAAGTTGAATCTTCGAGTGAACACCACCATGCCCACTAATCCATATCTCAAAGTGCCACATCCATTCATTTTTTGAATGCTTCTAGGGATGGTGATTCCACTACTTCCCTTAGAAGCCTGTCCCAATGCTTAACCCCTTTTTCAGTGAATAATCTTTTCCCTATCCAACCCAAACCTCCCTTGGCACGACTTGAGGCCATTTCCTCTTGTCCTGTTTGTTGTTGCCTGCGAGAAGAGACCAATCCCAACCTCTCTAAAATCTGCTTTCAGGTAGTTGGAGAGGGCAGTGAGGTCCCTCCTAAGCCTCCTTTTCTCAATACTAAAGAACCCGAGCTCCCTCAGCCACTCCTTGGAAGGCTTATGCTCCAGACCCTTCATCAGCTCCATTGCCCTTCTCTGGACCCGCTCCAGCACCTCAATGGCTTTATTGTGGTGAGGGGCACAAAACTGAATTCAGGATTCGAGGTGTGGCCTCACCAGTGCCGAGTACAGGGGGACAATCACTGCTCTGACCCTGCTGGCCACTATTTCTCATAGAGGCCAGGATGCCATTTGCCTTTTTGGCCACCTGTTCGCTGCTGGATCATGGTCAGCTGCTGTTGACCAGCACCCCAAGGTCCTGTTCTGCTGGGCAGTTTTCCAGCCACTCTTCCCCCAGCCGGTAGTGCTGCCTGGGGTTGTTGTGACCCAAGGCCAGGACATTGACTTTGTTGTACCTCATGCAATTGGTCTTGGCCCATGATCCAGCCTATCCCGATCCCTCTGCAGAGCCTTGCTATCCTCCAGCAGATCAACACTTCCAGCCAACTTGTAGGCTGCAAATGACAATAATATCAGCAATTAAAGCAGGCTGCCTATGTACCCTATAGAACAACTCTAAAAAGTAATTTGGAGCTTCCTGAGTCTGCAAAGGATACCCAGGTGACGTGACACAGCTAGGCCTGGCTGTGGGAGAGAACCCCCTTGCAAATGAAGGCCACTGTGTTGCTCAGACCCTGAAAATAGGATTCTCCATGCATGGAAAATACATAGTTATAAAAGCCTCCAACAATAAATGTCAAATACTCATAAAGAGTTGCTATTGTGTGCGTTTTCACTGGAACAGTGCAATCCAGAGCACAGTGGTGAGAGATGAGGGTGGCAGGGTGCTACTCCCAGATAACCACAGCAGCTAACGTAGTAGAAGCCCTTGCCATGTACACACATGAGACCAAGCCATGCCAATCTGTTTATGGCACTTCCTCATAGTGGACCTTTTATATTCCTCCCAGCTCTCCAAATTCTTTGAGCTTATGCTATGCTTATCCCACGTTCTCTTGTCGCACTTGGCCTGTTCCTGTAGCAGCTGTGTCTGAGGAAAGCCTGAAACCAGACACGCCTGGCCACACGCCTGCCTTTGATGAGTGGCTTGCAGGTTAGTTCTGGGAACCAAGACTTTCACTTCAAAAATTCTGAGGACATGACTTTCCATGGCTAGCCCTGAGACAGTGTGACCAAAATAGTGTCCTGGCTCCTGCAGCTCTTGTAGCAGGCGAGCTGTGTCTGGCTGAAACAGGTCCCCCTCTCCTGGCTGCTGCTGAGCGCACTGGGTCAGCGTTAAATGAGCTCTGTTAATTCACTGTGGCAGGCACCTCTCCCCAGCTAAGAGGAAAATAGGAGTGTGCTATAATAAGTTGTGGTAAGAAAAAGTGCTCTGAATGGCCAAGAGTGGGTAGAGATTTTGGACTTGATTGGGTTATTGCAAATCTGTGAAGAAAATGAGGCCCAGCAAGAGAGTAGTTCCAAATAATGTGAGTTTAGGAGAGGTAGTTGCTTCTTACTAAATGAGTTTCTGTAAAAAAATAATTGTCATCTGTTTTCTGCTGCTTTCCTACAGAGAAGGAAATGTGGCAGTGTTGTGGTACAAAGCAAAAAAATGTTTCCTGACCGAGTGGAAGGTTTGATTGCCAGCTTTATGCAGCTGATTGGCTCAGACAAGCAAGAACATGCTTAGCACTGTGTTGGCAAAAACCAGGCAATTGATGATTTACAATCCAGACCCAGCCTGTCAGCACAATTTACTTTGCTTGCAACTTCATCCCTAGTATTTCTTTCCTGAGGACTCCTTGCCCCACCTTATGGAGATGTGCACCCCCTTGGCACAAACACATAAGGACATGGACGTGAGTGCTGATCATGTGAATGGGTTATGTCTGGATTGTGTTCAATGTGCTCTAGATACCCATCTGAGGGAATATTGGCTTTTAGCTAAAGATGGGGGAGCTTTATATTGATGCCCATTGGTAGAGGCTGGTAATTTCACTGTCTGTTCCAGCAAAAAGACATGAAACAGTTAAGGCGTCTTGTGTCTGGGTGTGTAGTATAAGTGTACATTTGTCTTTGGCTTTCAGCCCTCCTTTCAGCTGAGCTGCAGGCACATATTTAGTTATTTGTGGGGGAGAAGGGGAAATCAAAGGTGACTGGACAAGCTGGTAGCTAAAACGGTCCCTTCTGTGCTATTGGCTGTAAAAACGAGTGTGTCTCCACCATTGCACTGCTTGGGCACAAAATGTGCCTCCAAAGAAGACAAACAAGTAGATTATGACCTCATTTGAGCCTACGCTGATGAACATTCATGTCTTACACATATGACAATTGAGTCCAATTTTTAGAATTATCTCAAAAAATGCAAAGTCTTTGAGGCACTGTGGAGACCGAATTGCTTTCTTGCCTCTGAAACTACTTATGTCAAATGACAGGTGAGATTCTCTGAGGGGGGCAAATTTAGACTCCTGTAGTTCCCGCTGTGACTAGGAACATGCAATCTCAATTATTTTATTCCTGTATTGTTCATTGCAATGAGCTTGCTCTGTGTGGGCACAGGAAGACTCTATCTTCTGTGCTGGTTTAGGCTGGGATAGAGTTAATTTTCCTCCCAGTAGCTGGTTTGGATTTGTGCTGCACACAGTGTTGATAACGGGGATGGCTTCGTTACTGCTGAGCAGTGCTCAGACAGAGTCAAGGCCTTTTTTGCTCCTCACCCCACCTCACTGGTGAGGAGGGCGGGGGTGCACAAGTTAGGTGGGAGGCGACACAGCCAGGACAGCTGAGCCCAGCTGACCAAAGGGATATCCCACACCATGTGACAACATGCTCAGCATATAAAAGTGGCTCAAGAGGAAGAAAGACAGGGATGTTTGGAGTCACGGCATTTTGTCTTCCTGAGTAACTGTTATGTGTGGTGGAGCCCTGCTTTGCTGGAGATGGCTGAACACCTGACAGTGGATGGAAACAGTGAATGAATTCCTTGTTTGGCTTTGCATGTATGCGCGGCTCTTGCTTTGCCTATTGAACTGTCTTTACCTCAACCCACCAGTTTTCTCACTTTGACTCTTCTGATTCTCTCCCCCCATGCCACTGAGGTGGGTGTGTGTGAACAAGTGGCTGTGTGGGGAGTGGTTCCTGGCTGGGGTTAAACCACACACCTCCATAGATGTAAATAAGCTCAGTTTTGGGGCTGCTGTCCCCCACACTAAGCTTCCTGCAGGCCTGTAGGAACAGGGAATTACTGTAATACTATATTCTCTCACCTTGCACATGTTCTGCCTGCCAACCTAGGTCAAGGGATTTGGAGATTTATCAAGCCAGGCTTACACTGATAGTGGAGACTTTTTACACAGAAAGCATTTTTGTGGTTTCCTTTTCTACCCATCCTTGTGGTCCCACCCATGGTAAACCGCAGCTCTCAGCAGATCCCAGAGATGTAAGAGTAACACTTTCCATCCATTCCAAGTCTCAGAATAGAAAAGTTTAGAGAAGCGTGTTACCATGATATCTGAGAGACATGGATTAATTTACTGCCCTTGTTCTCAATTAGGACAAAAGTCTGTCTGTGAGGTTTTGAACCTACTCAATGTCTCAAAGATTGCAGTCTCAAAGGCAGCATGTACAGTGAAAAGATCGCCCAAGGCACCCTTCTGATGCAGGGATTTCATGCACTGAAGATACACGGTGTAATTTTGCAATATTTACTGTACATGAGGTGAATAAGGCAACAGGAGTGTAATAATTTCTTTGCCTGACATTTTCTCATGTCCGTGTGTCAGCAGCATGTCTTTTACCCATTTTGACAAAAATGATGCCATTATTTGCAGAACTTTATGAAGTGTGTTTCTTAAGGGTGGATGACTTGCTGTCATACACTCTTCTGGCATCTGATTGTTGCATGACTAAAACCAAAAATATCCAGACATTTCTGCAAGAAAATAGTAATTTGAGCAAACCAGAGATTGCCCGGACTGACACATATTCTTGGGAAATCTCTGCTGATGGAGTTTTCTGTGTATTGGGCACTTAAACTTCCCATCACAGTGCTGTATAGGTCCCTTGCCCTGACTTTTACAAGCTTACAAGCTAAAGAAGCAGTCTAGATTAGAAGGTAGAGCAGCCTAGCAATGATAACCAAGTAATTGTAAAAATCTCAATGTATTTTATAAAAAATCTGCATTAAATTCATACTTCCCGTCCTTGCCTTCAAGGCTGTAAACAACTCTGCCCACACAACTTTCTGCCCACAAATTCACATGCTGTTTTTGCCAATATTGTCTCTCAACTGCTCCTTTTGTGTCTCTCCCACACAGGACTTTGTGCTGGGATTCCTCTCCACCCCCAGGCTTCCAACATCTGTGATAAATATCTGTATATATATTACACATTATTGTATTTTATATATTTATGTATTGTCATATGCATTTATAAAATGTGATCTCCCCTTCAATTGTTCCTTAAACTGACATCCTGCCCCAAAGGTGGAGGCTCCGCTACTCCCTTCACTTCCTTTGTAATATATGAATTTATCCCCAAATGATAATTTCATGTGTGTTTTGTAACTGTGGAGAAAGGATTGCATTAATTTTTTCTAAACTGTCATGTGTGCTTAAAGTGACATGTATATGATAAGGCATAATAACAGATGCAAGTGAGTTGACCACAATCCCTGAATTTGGAAGGACAACAAGCAATAGACTGGAGCTAAAAAAACAAACTGCTTAGTCTACCTATCCGAGAAGGCCCTGAACAGATGTATGTATGTATGTAGCATTTTGGTCATATAGAGAATATGATGGCAAATACTCCAGGAGGAGATTATAGAATAAGAATCTGCAGAGTGCTTTGCCAGTGACATGCTGGCGATGCCAGTCCTGATGGGAAGTGCTGGCAGGGAGACTACCAAGGTGTTATCGGTATGATATTTCCCCCCACACACATTTGTGTGAAACTGAAAGGGCTGCTGCCTGCTCGTTAGGGTTTTTTTTTCCTGTTGTGTGGAAGCAAAGTGATCTGCAGTTTCCCACTGCAAGACCACTTGGTTGTACAATTCTACCTGAACGCATTCACCTGATGCTAAAAGTAATGCACGAGAGATTACTACTAAGAAGTACCTCCTCTCACTAATCTTTTCCCCTTCTAGTTTGGTAACACTTAAAATATAATTATCCTTCCTGTTTGACCTCTACAGTCATTTGTCTTTATGACTCAAAAAAGCCACTGCTTTTTAATTTGTGTGAGCCTCTTAAAGGTAGTGAAGAAATGACAGTAAAGTCAGAAGTTAGAGGAGACTGAGAAAGCAGTGAAAATAGCTGAAATGTTCTGATCTTGCCATATGAAGTTCGCTGGAGGCTGGGATGACAGTTTCCCTTTAATGGCATTGAGAAATGCTAGAAACACATTGTGTTAGAGAGGATTTTGTGGGTTTGGCTTTTGCAGAACCATAACTGGTTTTATTTTTTTGTGAAATGAAAACCATGTGGAAATTTGAAGCTGAGATCCTTTGCATCAGTGCCCTCAAATTTTTTTTAGACTGTTTTAAAATTACAGTTTGTTTTTGGTCCCTTTAATTTACATTTTTTCCCCCTGCCATCATGCTTTGCTATGGTTTCATGAGGAGATCTGTGCATATGCAGTCATTGTTTTGATGTCAATTTTCAATGCAAAATAATTTTAGAGTTGCAAAGCTAAGCAGAATTTAAAAGTGTAAGATTAAATCAACAATTTATTTTTCCAGAATATGAGTGTCCCTTTTACTGTCCCTATCTACTCTCAAGATCTCTTCCTTTTAAATTATGTGTGAAGTATGCTCTGACTCTGTGGGGAAAAACGTGCATCCCTGTAGAGCTGCAGTGAGTCACTGTCAGGAAAAATGCACAGGTCTCCTAAAAATATGACATCTGTTTTTGTATAGGGTAGAGAAATCAGAAGGAACTGAAAACGTTAATGTGAAAAAGTACATCATGGAAGGTGTGTTCTCTTTGGGAAATTAAAGGAAATTCAGGTGAAGGTGCCATGATCCTCTGCAGTGTTTGCAGAAGATGTTTTGCAGCAGTGCATGCTGTGTTTCTGGCACGGGCTGGTCTCTGGAACGATGCAGGGTGCTGCAGCCTGGCCCAGTCCACACAGAGGTGCACATTGCAGTAGCTCTGTTATGTCAAAGGCAAAGGCTTGGTTAGATCTCTGTTGGTTCTCTGCCTCCCGCAATCAAGTGGGATGTTTTGTGTTCCACTGTGGTTTAAGAAGAGTTTCACTTAAGAAGCTGTCACGCGTACCAATAAGATAGGGAATGTAAAAGATAGGTGTCTAACAGCAGTCAAGCTGCTAAACTGGCATGTTGGGAAGGTTGGTTCCCTTACAAGTGCCAAAAAGATTAATAGATAATCCTTCAAAGTACGAAACATTATTATTAAATTATCTGAAAGGGCTTAAATTTCCTGCAGAGCCAGGCAGAAGAAAAAAGGAAACCCACAATCCACCTCATCAGAACCATGAGGGGTATCATTTTCTGCAAGGGTAGTCAGAAGAGATTGAAATTTGACTTCTTCCTGGAGGTTTCTGCTGTCTCTTATTGTATAAATTTATCACTGGCAGGTGGAAACAGTCTGGCAGAGCTGAATTTCAGTTCTCTCACCAAGAGTTTGTAAAGCTAATACCACAGTAGCTGGTACTAATGTACTTCTTTCACTGTGGTGCTAAGCAGAAAGCAGTCTGCCAAAGGATGCATGGCTTGTCAAACTGCTCTGAAAATAACAAAGGAAAAATATACAGGCTCCCTTAAGAGCATTTCTTTTCTTTTTGTCTTGCTCCTTGAGCCAATCAGTGGTTGCCTGGAAGGTTCCATATTTCAGTGACATTTTTGTAGCTAACCAAATATCTCTTCAGGGCCTGCCTTTGGGGAAAGCATAAACATTATATCACAAAGTTACTTTGTGTGCCTCACAAAATAATTCTTTCTTGAGAGCATTTGAAATGTTAGACTGAGAGGTGGCAGATGGTATGGGCCATTTCAGGGCCATGAAGTCTGCCTGTCCAAAATCTGCCACAGCCAGTGGTGGTGACTTCCACTGTAAAACATCACTGCTGGTACTGAATCTGACCTTAAAGATGAATAGCCCTCATGATGATACTACTTTACCGCGTGGTTACAGTCACTGATGCCCTGTGCCTCTGTTTTCCAACAGTGCCATAGGGTTTTTTATATTTTATCAGCTGGCTGTGAAGTGAAATTTATTCTTTGTGTGAGAAACTTTGAGGGCCTCTTGGAACAACTGAAGAAATACCAGATAGTAGAAATACTTACGTGAATTACTCTATCACACCAGTGCACTGCCAGTTTGGTTGCTGGCTGTGGTCGATACCTAATGATTTTTCAAGCATTTTAAAATGGGATAATTTGATGTATCCAATGTGCATTGACTGGCTTCTTTAGATTTCCAGCTTGAAAGACAAAGTTGCCTCCTTCCAGGACAAGACAATGGCAAAGGCATGTGTTGCACTGGAGAACATTAAATAACACCTGGAAGAATGGGATGGAGCCTGATCCTTGAAGGATGACACTGAGGATCTTAACCTTCTCATTCCCCTTTATTGCTTCAAGGTTGTTTATTGAATTTTCAGTGGAGTGTAGGTTGGTGTGAATATGTTGTCAAAGGAGTAGTCAAGGGCTGAAGAAAAATGAGGGGACTACCACAACAGTCGTTAAGGAAAACTGTGAATAATTAGAGATCTTCTTGCCCATGAAATGCTGAAACATTTAATGCCCCTAAACTGGAAACCCCAGAGTTATTGCTAAACTGATAGAGTAATTAGGAGCATGTTAAAGGTGTTTACACACCAGAGTGGTAAGTGTATACAGACCAAAAGACTAGAACCATTTTCAGGGTAGGAGAGACATACAGAAGACTCAATTAAGAAGAGCAATACTTGGGCTGGCTGTCTTTCCTGAAGAGCTCTGCTGTGTTGTAAGGAGCCTTTGAAGGCAGGCATGGCTTCTTATACCTAGAACTTAAAAGCTTTAGTGGCCTGGAGGGATCAATTGGAAATGTACAATAGAGAAAATCACAGTAGCAGGAGGATGGAATGCATCAGCTAATGACTGTTTTCTCACTTTCTGAAATTGCAAACTACCCACAAATTTTGGATGGGATTGTTAAATGATCCCTAATAGAGTGGTTGCTTCTGTAGCTAGTCAGTTTGCTCACTTAATCATGACAAAGGCATACAAAAATTAAATTCTCCATTACATGCCTGATATTTCTTAGCTAGCACAAAGCAACATAGGTTTTTGCCTCTGAACTACCATTGCTGCCAGAACTGTAGGGACAGGGAGAGGTGTAACACTTGGGGTGCTAATCCCCAAATATTCAAGTGGATTTTTAAAAAAGGAATATAGCTAACCTACCTAATTTCTTCTTGTTCTAAATCATGACATTTTTTTTTCCCGTTGGAAAGAAACACTTGAAATTCTACATAATACTTAAACAACTAATTGACCTGACACTGTGGACTTCCCGTGTGCTTTGCCAAGCTATGCCTTTGAATAATTTACCAAAAGAATGGTAATAAACCATAAAATATTAAACATGCTTTCTACAGAACATAAGTTGGAGGGTTTTAGTTAAGTTGCGAGTCTGTTAATTTCTCAATCAGTGTAACTCTGTCAACACAACCAAACGTGGTTTGCGAGTCCACCATCTTTCATCTCAAAGAGGTGTTTTGCTGATGTAGTACATTACAATATTTGAGCTTTAATGTTACTGCTGCTCCACTGGGATAGAGTCTGTTGTGTCTGAATATAAAGTGTTGTGTCTAATAGCATCAATATAATAATACAAACCGAGTCGTACCGGATCAGACCAATAGACAATATAGATGAATATCCTGTCTTCAACAGTGACCACAAATACGTGACCTAAGGCCGAAACTCCAGGCCAATGAGCTTGGAGGCAGTAGGCGACTGAATAAGATAAATGGCTTACAGTGATAAATTAAAAAAAAAAATCTTTAAGTCTTTCCTCTATTTAGACAACTATGTTTGGTACAATAGCTGAGCATCTTTTTGTGTTTTTCTATTAGGGAAAACACTGTTTTAATTGTGATCACAATTGAGATTGGAACATTCCCCTTTAATTCTTGAATGCATGTATAACTCTCCATTTTTAGTGATAGTAGCCACTTTCTGTGGTTTGAAAAGAGGCTGGGTGCTATGAGCATTTTTGGAGAGATCAGTGGATACTGACTGTTGAAAAAGGTGTCTTGCAATCCCAGTCTTCAAAAGTCATAAAGACATTTCTTTATGTATTTACATGTTGTGTGAATTCCCAAAAACAACTACTGAGGGAGGAATCATAGAATCATAGAATATCCTCAGCTGGAAGGGACCCACAAGGATCATCAAGTCTAACACCTGGCCCTGCACAGGCCAACCCCAAGAAGCACACCGTGTGCCTGAAAGTGGTCCACCTCTCAGGGAAAATATTTTTCCTGTTATGCAACCCAAACTTCCCCTGACTCAGCTTCATGTTGTTTCCTCAAGTCTTGTCCTGGTCATGAGATGAAGAGATTGCTGCTTGCCCCCCCTCTTCCCCTCACAGGGAAGTTGCAGACTGCAATGAGGTCTCCCCTCAGTCTCCTCTTCTCCGGACTGAACAAACCAAGTCACCTCAACTCCTCCTCATAAGGCTTCCCCTTCAGGCCCTTCACCATCCTTATGGCCCTCTTTTGGATGCTCTCTAATAGCGTGTATGTGTTTAGTTAAAAGATAATGCTATCAAAAGAAGTCTGCCCTCATCCCTTATCTTGGGAAATTTTTTGCTTTCTAAGGAAGATAACTGATCTTACGGCTGGAAGGCATCATAACCTCAAAAATTACTGTTCTAAGAGGCTGAAACAACAGTCACTAGTAGACATCTCCAAACTGAATTATACTGGAGCAGGTTGAAAGTAATTCTGCTTTTATTTATTTGGTTTATAATTCCTGTCCTTTATGTATATTCGAGTTCACATTTGATTTCTGGGATAGTCAGATACGTTGCCTGTATTCTGTTCCCTGCCCATTCTTTCTCAGGCCCCATGGGAACAGAGCTATGCTACTGACTGAACTTCTAACCAGTAAAATTTTCTCTCTTTTCATACATGTAACCTGAAAGCTCAGCTTCTCTCCCAGAGTGTGCATGGGGACATCAGGAAAGGTGGTGAGAATCTGAAGCCTGGTATTCTGTGCATGTCCCCCCATTCTAGGCTGTCTAATATTAACTGAAACCATCATGATCTCACAGCTTTCAGTTCCCCTGAAGAGATGGCTGGAAGTTAGATAAGACAGTAAAGAAACTGTGGAGTAAAAGTGGTCAGATGGAAAAGCTCCTCCCGAACAGCAATCACTGCCACTGAATGCGAGCCTTAGGGTCCACTTCACCTGTACTGCACAATCAGTAGCTGTGGAGGTGAAAAACGTTAATTATCATCTGTGTCTGGCAAGGAGATTGTGCTGGGTCCTATCAGTGTTAAACTGGCCAGTGTGAGTGATGTAGTTCCAAGATACTGATTGGAATTATTGTCAATGTTAATACATAGGAGTAATTTGTCATGGAATGAAATAGAAAGTCTGAAAAGGGCACAAATTTTTGAATATGCAGAAATTTGCAAGATGAGGACACTGATTAACTGAACTGTATTTCCATTAAAATGGCGATAAAAAGTTGTTGTGATGAAAGAACCAGCTTAGAGGGAAATTAGTGATGGGGCTTCTGAAGGATGCATTCTGAGACCAATCCAATTTATGGTTTTTCTTACAATAATGACACAAAGCCAAAATTACGCTGATGAAATTATGACTGGCCCAAAGTAGGGAGATACCATCAGATGACAAACTGGGATGTGGTACAGAAAGAACCAAATGACCTGAAGAATCTGAGTCTGAGGAACATGATGATTTTTAATATTTTGAAGTATTAGGATCATACATAGAATTAATAACCAGAAATTTTGGGACATACTCAGAGTTGAAAATTACAAAGGGGGAGAAAGATGCAGGATACCTGTGAGCTGTCAGTGCAATACAATGATAAAAAAAGTAAATTTAATCAACTTTTCTCAAGCAAGTGAAAGAAGAAATTAAGTACTAACAGTAAGGTACAAGGCATTGCTCATAGACATCTGAGTAAGCATGTTCAGGAAATGAGAACTAAAGCAGAGCAGATGATGATGGGAATGGAGAGTTTTTAATACAAAGTGAGTGAACTTAATTTGGCTGGTTTAGCCTTGGTAAACCAAGGGTAAGAGGGCAGAGGCTCTGGAAATTCATAGTGGATTCTGGGGAAGGCAGGTGGTCTTCCGGCTGAAGGGCAATGTTGGCTTTAGAGCAGAGCCAAGAAATACTGAACTTCTTTCTAATTTTCAGGCTTCTGACAGTCAGATCAGTGATATTCTGGGACAGCCTTTTGAATAAAATTGTGGGAAAAGACACACAAGTGTTTTTACAATGGACCGTGATCAGTTTAGGAGAAGGCTATATTATAAGTTTCTTGCAATAACAGGAAGATTAACAGCCTTTTTTTCTCTCATTTGACATTAAAAGCTTAAATAAATATTTCCATCTGAACCAATAAAACCTGGTTTTCCAGAGGTTTTTGTCTTGGGGTAGGGATCTCCTGTAGATCCTTTGAAGTTTGAAGAGACGATACTTGCTTCCCATATCCCAGCAGGGTCATTCCTGCATTTTCCTACCTGCCTGCCTACTTCCACACATTAGTTAGGAATCTACCCCCTCTGATGAATTTGGTTCAAACTGTCTAACAGATTTTTGGAAGAGGTGTGTAACAGTATGAAGGTATTGACTCATTTCTTTCAAAAAACAGACCAAAACCCCAAAGCTGTTGAGGGAATAGATTTCTTCTGTTAGAGGTGATTCAGCCAGAAGGCTTAAGCAACATCATACCCAACTTGCTTTCCAGTAGAATAAACACCTCACTGCTCTGACAGACTCTCTGGTAATGGGAAATTGTGTAAGCAGCCTAGTGCTCCCTGCTGAAGTCCTTGTTCTGTCAACCTGGTTGCTCTTCAGATACACAGGAAGAGGCAAACTATTCCATAACAAAGCTGAATAGATTACTTTCTTGACAGAGGAGGAGTGGTACTGTTTGTTCTCCGGCTCATGTTTTAGCTCCAGGCCTAAGAAATGCGAAATCCAGGAAATACAATGTGGAAGAAGAAGAAATGAATAAGTTACTGTAATTGACTCAAGTTATTACTTACAAGCAAAGGCTTGTGAATGAAGCTGCCCAAAATCTGCTTGTATTTTCAGTCTAAATGAAAAATAACTCCTTTTAAAAAAATAGTTTTGGTATTTTTCTTCTCTTTGTCCCCTCTAATTTACAAAGAACTGGTTGCAATTTATGTTTATGCAGTCCTAGCCTAAACCCCGGGTTGTTGTTATTTTTGCTGCTAAATGAAGCCTCTGTTATTTTTCAAATCTCCTGGACTATACACCAAGGGAAGCAGATGGATAAAACATTCCTTCAAAAGTACTGACATCCAGCACAGACACTGAAATGTTGAATCCTGAAGACATTTACATTTGTGGTTTTTCAGTTTGCTGCCCAACCTGTCTTCCTGCCTCATTATTTATCCCTGTGGTGAGCACTTTCAACCATAAACTCATAAATGTATGACTGTCATGTGTGAGAGAGAGTATGGAAGGAAGGAGTGGTTAAAGGAAGTGGTTGAAGGGACCTAAATTTATTCTTTTGTTGGTGTAACTGTGGAATGTAGGAACTGTAGATGAATTTCAAATTATAACAGAAAAAATGTAGGTGGAAAACCAAATGGGTTTGGTAGGAATGGTTGTGAATACAAGCTGCATGTTCCTGGCTTGCGGATTACCAAGCATCCTGAAGTCTTGTTCAGTCGGGTGTTTATGATCTGGGAATGCTGCTGATCTCCTGTGTCCTGAGCAGGGGATGACACCAGGCACACAGTGCACAGAAATGCTGTATGCATCGTAGCCAGGGGAACTTTTGGTGCTGGTTGTGAGCAAAAGCAAAAGGAACATTTCCGCTCACACAGCAAAGGTGCTACAATGATGGAGATAATATGTCTGTTTTAGACTGCATTTTCTAAGCCTCTATCCAAAAGACCTCTTCCTGTTCCCAGTATAATTGTGGTAAAAACTCCACTGACTTCATTGCTGTAGGAGCAAGGAATAATGCCTTCTGAGAACAATAAGAATTATTAGTGAATTTGCACTCAAACCAACACAAGCAGATATTATGTTTAATTCTACATGTCCCGTTTAGAGAACAGTCCAAACAATTTTGAGATGCTAAGCAGCAACATAAAGCCTTGTAATTATTCTTTTCCATCATTTATTTGGAATCTTGTTGGAGAACAGCAATCTAGTTGTGGAAGACCTGGGAGATACTGCAAAATAATTTACAGGCACAACAGACTACACTAGTACCAGTTGGTGCCAGAGTCTGATGTTGCCTGAATGCCCCTTGCTGAGGCCTTCTCAAGCCCAGTACCTTTAGTAACAGCTTCAGATCTTGAATCAGCTTTATATCCACATTCTGTCCTTGCATATCAGCTCCCTAAGAAATGTGTTGTAATCAAAGGCTCTTCTCAAAAAAATAAAAAAAAATGGTCATTTTTCTTTCAAAGATAATTGCCTACATGTAGGCTGTGAAATGTCACATTACCATACAAAAACCCTTTAAGAAAACACTGAGCCCTGTTGAAAGCACATTCTGTTAAGGAATTCAACTGTCTTCTGTGTTTAATAACATTTAAACCTAGTTCCATGAATCTGAAAATGTTTTAGCAGTGCCCAGCTTACAGGCCCTATCTTGAGATTGAAACAGAACACCCTTGGTCAAAATGCTGTGACAGTGCTGGGTAGACAGATTTGGGGTACTGCCTGCAAATTCTGTGGCTTTATTGGAAAGACATGCCTTCCTACTGATTTCTCAGCATTCCTCTGTCTTTCTCAAAGGACTCTTCATGGAAATAAGCTAATCTTTTCTAATTCATTCATTCCTGCCACTGGGCGCTACCTGCTGCCAGAACCTTCCTGGTCACATAATTATCCCTGCAACTGCCAGCAGTGTGCTGCAGAGGATTATGCAGCAGGAGCAGATGAACTGCTAAATAAATCCTGTTTTCTTATAGATAGTATCAAAAAGGAAGGACAAAGAGTAAAACAGGGGAATATCACAGAAAGGGACATATCTGTTCTTCAGCTCAGATACCTTTTGCTGGTTTTGTGTTGATGGTGCAATACTGTATATGCAGCTCAGAATTGGAATTAGCTCCCCAGAGCTGTAAATGAACATTAATTAGAGCTCCTTTGCAATAAAATGGGATCTTCTCATCCATTTTAAAACTGGATGAGTCAAAGAAAATAATCCCTTCTTTGGCAGACATATACGCAGGATGTTAATTAATAGGGCTTGTAATTTTTATGATTCTTTGACATTGTCCTTCAAACCCCTGCAGGTTTAATGGGCCTGTAGTCTTATTGCTTGAGAGTCTTAGAGAACACTTTTACTGTGTATGCTGTAGCCAGGAGGGAATATCCAGATGTGAAATACTTCATCAGCAAGTTGTGAATACTGCACTCTTGCCTTTGATTCTGCTTCTGAGTTTTCAATCTGAGGTCAATATTTTTCAAGCCAGAAACTAATGTTGAGCACCTTACATTCAAATTTTGAGAATTCTGCTGCATGGAAGTGGGGCTATTTTTATGTACAAGCCGTTTAAATAGATTTAATGTCCAACACTAGGTATCTAGGTGTTGGCACAAGAAATTTTTTCCCCACAGTCCACTCAGATTAATGATGACATTACTTGAATGTTTGCCGTTGTGCATATTTATGGTTGGAGAAATAACCTGCTACCCTGGCTTGGAGAACTGAAGGGCATTAGGAGCTCCCAGGCATTAAGGGTTTCTCCTCTTGATGATGACTCTCCTTGAACAAATAAACTCTCCAGGAATAATAGTAACCCATGGTTTATGTGACATCCCCTTTAATAAGCTTGTAAGGGTATGTACATACCCCTCAACAGACTGTGATGCAGAGATCCCCAGCTGATAACAATGATTGTACTAACTCTGGAACTGGAAGAGGTATAGCTTTGTTCTCCACCTAATAAAACATACTAAGATAAAAAAAACCCACAACACATGAGGCTCCAAGGTTCCAGAGAGACCTCTCTAAAAAGAAAAGAATATTTTAGTCATACTTCTGCCGGAACTCAACCTTGTGGGACAAGTGGTGTGGATTGACCCAGGAGGAGCTGTGGAAGGAAGATGGAAATCTGTCAAATCGTGTGTGCACCTGTGTGTGAGAAGGGGAGGAGGTGAAGTCTCTTTGCCTGTTGGGTGTACCTCAGCCAGGATATGTCTATACTGCCCTCAAACTAATGGCATTTTCAGAGATGCATCCTAGCTAGATTTGAGCTGCCTCATTTTGCCATTGGTTCAGTGCAGCACGGAGCCCAGTATAAGCTCATTTTCTTCAGCTCCTTAGCTGGATTTTGCTCCCATTCCGACCTCCACTCTGAGATCAATATTGCGCACTGTACCCAGTGTAGCTAATTTTAAACATGGACCTAGCTCTGTGCTATACAATAGTCAGTGGGATGGCTGTATACTCAGCATGGCAAGAATACCTTCCTGTTGTCACTCGTCATGCTCAAATCTCTCCACAAGAACAGAATCTCCACAAACAGGAGGCAACCAGAGCTCTGTTGTGGTTCATTAGGAACAAAGAGCCCTGCTGTGCCCTCATCCCATCTGATGTGTTGCTCTTGGATTCCTGTTGTTTCCTGTTTTATTTCCCCCCCACTGTTTCCTGCCTCTTTGCTGTACCTGATGTGGTGTACAGCTGAAGCCTCTGGGGTACAGGGTCAGTGCTGTGAGGTGTCCAGCACAGTTTGGGGCATGATCAGACACTGTGCTGGAGCTAAGCCCTTCTTATGGTAAGAAGCTCTGCTGATCCCTGTTTGTTTGTTGCCGGGAGTGTGAAGGTTGATCTAGGTAAGAAATCTTTCCACTGGGAAATACTGTATTTCAAAAGTGAATTACACCTGAAAATGAAGGGCCAGATTTTCAGTCCCCAACATGATCCCTTTGAACGGGAGGAGTGCCGTGGATATGCCCTCCACACCAGTTTCTGTGCTGTCATTTCTTGAATGAACACAATGGACTTATTTTGTGATTTCTGCCTTTGGCTTGAGGGATATATTGAAGACAGTAGTGGGGGGAGATAGGACCCAATGCAGTCTATCAGTCCCAGGTTAGAAGAATGGTTTGAAAGGAATCTTTGGACAGAATGCCCTGAAGCTTTTTGAACAGAAGCTGATCTCTGCTCACTCCAGAGTTAAAAGCTAGAAAAGGTATTATCTACCTTTGATTCCCCCACCCGAGTTAAAGCTCATGCACCAGACAGAGTCTTTAATTTCAGAACCAGGTCCCATTTTGTGCAGAGCAGCACCTGCAGAGTCAATATTTTGACTAAAATGGCAAAGGCTCTCATTGCCTGTACTTGGCTATAAATGTATCCTCAGCTAGAGTTGTGTTATTTCCTAAATTACGTTTTCCTACTATGGGATTTAAGGGACCCAATGGGTTGATGTAATTGTTTTAAAATTATTCTGATGGGGGATACCTTGTTGTTTTATATACTTTAACACATCAGGTTGAATGAAAACTCATCTGCTACCAATGAAACAAACCCACAATCCTCTTTTTCAGGTCAGTGTATTCTTTGCTGTACAGCATTTCTGCAGTGAGGTTGCAACTAGGTTCCTAGCTGTTTTCCTTTCTTTGAATCTGGACTGAGAGCTGAGATAAAGTGTCTGACTAAGTTATGCTGAAAGAGAGGGAAAATCCCTCATAGTTGATGGTAAAAGATGAAGGAGGTCGACTAAGTCTTTTTCCATGAAGGACTGGATTTGTTTTCAACATGTTGTGCTAGTGTCTCCTACAAACCAAATACAGCAATGAGTGAGAATAGCATCCTGAAGATAACAGTTCTTTCAGAAACAGCATTATCTGTTACAGTGTTATCAGGAAGCTGCAAAAAGCTTGGGATTTTGTTACAGTAGGTGCTGGAGCTGGTTTTGCCAGCAGCCTAAATAATGGAAATCTTTGTCTCACTTTATAGGTGAAGATCATTCAGATGTATCTGAAGATGAATGCAGTTATCATGTCTCTTTGCATGATAGTACCAGCCATTTAAAGACTCAAAAGATGACAGTGTGGGAAGCTATTATCTAAGAACTTCCCTCTCCTCTACCTTTTTCCAGACTTGTGGACAGCAGGCGCACTAATATTTCACGTTGCCAGAATTAGTGCTTTTAAAAAATAAAGCAGATGGCAACATTGACTGTGGTTATGAAGGGCAGTTTGCAAAGACTACAGTTCCCAGTATGTGATATCACATACATGTTCAAGTGGAGGATCTTTGGAATATAGCGGAGGAGGAGCAGCCACGTGTACCAGGCGTTAAGCACAGAAGCATCTTTTCCACAACCCCAGTGGAAGCTTACAAGTTGGTTTCCAAACTAGAAATATTCTGTGTGAAAATAGCTTGATGCATTGGTAAAGCAGAATTCTCTTTCTCTCCTGTCCTGTCCTGTTCCCCAGCTGTTGTGACACCTTAGCAACAAAGGCCCATCTCCAAACAGGGTAGAAATGAAAAAAAAAAAACCTTTTCTAGAAATAAAAAATAAATCCCAGGCCCAAATAGAAAATCTAAAGGAAATGGCTGATGGAGAAAGAGATTTCAGCTGAACAGATTTGCTAAGAGTTTCTTTTTGCAGTCAGCTTTCATTGAGAGGGGAAAGAAATCAAACAGTTGCACGTTTTTTCAAGCAATAAAATGGATTTAGAGAGCTATTTTCAGTCCCTGGATTTGTCTGTCAAACTTGATGGTACCTGCACTACGGAAAAGAGCAAGAAGGGAGGTCACTGTGCCTCACAGAAGGTGTAAGCTGAAGGAGAGCTCAGCCTCCAGGGGAGAGTGTGGGCATGAAGCATATGCCAGTCTAAGGAGTTGTGGTTCGACATTGTGCTGAGACAGAGCAAAATACTCTGCTTCAGCTTCGTGTATTGGAACCTAAGATTTCTCTCTGGGAACACAGAAACCTTTAATATTTTCATTTTTAAGGAGGGAAAAAAAAAGCAGAAATATCATTAGTTTGACAATTCTGAAAGTCCCAGTAAGCCAAGAAAAAAACCCAAACATCAATATGTTTGTAGATAATGACCCAAAATGAAAAGAATGCTTTGTCCAGCCTTTATTCCAGTAGGAGACTGTTATGTTACCTTGTGGGTAAGAGATGAACCGAAGGTCTTTCAACTTCAGAAAGTGTTTCTACAACTTGGACAAAAGCACCTTGGGAAAATATCTAGAACTAATAGGCAGATCTTAGAAAAAAATCTGGCAACTTTACACCCCCTCCCCACCCAAAAAAGGGAAAAAGTAAAGACGTACAAGAAAAAAGAGGGTTTGTAATGAGGTTTTGTCTGCATGGGATGAAATCTTGTAGACACTGATGGAGCACCAGCATAGTAACCAAAACCCAGTGGGGCTGTTTTCTGAGAACAAAGCTGCTTTCAGAGGGCTATTGTTTCCATTAGAGAATATTGTGCTCTGGCAATGAAATCTTCATGTGTTTTATGCATTCTGCTGTTTGTCAGTGAAAGTGCTTTATCACATGTTTGTCACCCAGCAGGATTCAGGCCCAGATCTCCTCTAAGTGACTAATGCTATCACCTTTCAGCCTGCGACTGACAAACTCACAATCCCCTATTACTGTCAGCATTGTGGGCATGCTGAAGTATTAAAAGCTCTTTCTTGTTCCATCAAAGGAAGAATTAACCTTTTGATCTATTTTGCAGCATTCTGAACCCTGGGTTGTTTGTTTCATGTTAATGAAATTCAATCTTTGTGCAACAGCAGAGGCTTCTTAAGTCTTACAGTTTTTCAACAGAGGCTGGGAATGGAAACCTGATCTCACAAGTATGGTCTGAAGCCTTGCTGTCAAGGTCATTCAGCCTTTCCTGAACAGAAAGGAACTGCAAGAAAAAAAGAATTTAAAATGTTTTCTGTGTTATTTTTGACCATTTATTGGACAAAAGATATTTTTCTCCTTCATCTTTAATATTAGGTCTAATAACAGTCTTATAAACAGCCTCCTGTCAAACAATTGTCTCAAAGCAGTGCTGTGAAAATGTCTTCTGTTCTTAACTCTGCATCGGAGAGTAGATGGGAGGTCAGTGCTGAATTAATTATATTAGAGATTATTCTAGATATTTCTAAGACTTCGATTCATCTCTGTATATCAAGAACATGTGCAGAACAGCATTGCTGGTAGCTTTTTTGAAGGATATTGATGGACGGTCTTTAGCCCAAGAGTTGAGGATGACAGTGGAAGAGTGATAATGACACTAGATTCTGTCACTGATCATTAGAATAGTAGAGCTGGGCAAGGAAGATGCTGGCACTGTCCAGCTGGCAGGGCAGATTTGTTCTTCAAGGCGTAGTTTTCAGTTATGCCACTTAATACAACATACGAGGAAAAGAGGCTGGCTTGCTGTTTGCAGCAATTTTCCACAGCCATTTTTCTTGTTTGGATCCCTTGCATGGGAGACATGCAATTTCCATGACTCCGGAGCATGTTTTTCATTGCTGGAAGTAAATCAGTTCTGCGCTCAGGTGAGGAATGCACTACGACTGCAGAACAGTGATGCCATAAACCTTTTAAATTCCTTTCTTGTTTTTGAGAGGCTGTATGGTAGGCAACTTGCATTTCATGCACTCATAACTCCTTGTGGTTGTAATAGAATTACTGAAATGAATCTTTCACAAGATATGGTTCAGATAATACCACAAGAATTTCTCAGCAGCTTTTTTTGAACTTCCTTTGACTGCCAGACCAGTGCAGACAGGTGGCTTAGCGTGCATGTGGGTGAGAGGGGCAGAGCTTTTTCATATGACTGTGGATATCACCTGGTTCTATACAGGCTGCGAGATCACCTTGCATCCCGATATATCAGCACTTGCAGTGCAGGCTCTAAGCACAAATTCAGAGGCACAGCCAACAACAAAACCCTTGGAATAGCTGCAAGACAAAAATAGGATTGTTTTTGTGTCTACATGAACAAGCGGCAAGGTTCATTGTCTGCCTTACAATTTAAAATGTAATAAATTGTACGAAGCTGAGTATGATTGTCATACTACCCCTTGTGTACTGGCGGAAATTGAGGCCACAAAGAGGGAAAAAGCCTGGCTTGAGATGATACAGCAGTTCTTCAGCAGAGGCTGGGAATGGAAACTTGATCTCACAAATACAGTTTGGAGTCTTAATGTCAAGGTTATTTAGCCTTGTCTGAACAGAACGAAACTGCAAAAGAGAGAACATAAACTATTTACCATTTAATTTTGAACTCTTTATTGGACAGAACTGCATTTTTTTTTGTCTTACCATTAATACTGCTTCTTCATCCTTGCTTTGAAACAAAAAATACTTCAAGACAGAAACTGCCTGAAATTGGTAAGTGTTTGGTTATCTAGTCCCACGCTGTATCACTATTCTTTTTTCTTTAGGTGTGAAAAGAGACATCTAAAAGGTGCCATTGATGCTTATGTAGACTGTAAAAACAGGAAATATTTGGAAAGGTACATCAAAATTGTTTGGAATTGTGTCATTCCCACTGCAGTTCCTTCTTGTGTAGAAAACTAAACTCTAAATTTCTAGTTTCACTGATGAAAAGATTTTGCAGAAATCCTAGTAGCAAGGACCAGAGCTGCAGTGCAAGGGTGCCTCCCTCACCTGTTTTAATTCCTCTTCATTCCTCTGCAAAGAAAATTTACAGGTAGAAAGTCTGGATGTGGTACAAACGGCTTCTGCTCGTGTCTGGTCTTATTCCAATGACAGAAATTTGAGTCCTTTTTTTCCTGACATGTGTCAGGGTTTCTGACCAGGCTGTGTTTACTTCCTTATTTTCATCTATCATCTCCATTTCTTAAATAATTAAGAGCTTTCACTGGCTTGATCTGCACTTTAATGCTTTGAATGCATATATGCAGCTGCAATTTTCACCTTCAAGCATCAGGATGGATAAGGATGTTGTGCCTCTGAACCTTTCCACCCGTATGATAGCAGTCCTAAAGTAATCTGAGTAACCAAGATGCTGAAGGAAAGAAGTTGGTTTTGATCTGTCCCACTAAACCCATTTTCCTTTTCATGTCTTTGCAGACAAACTATTTGTCCTCTGTAAATTAAAGCACTTGAGTACAAAAAAGAAACAAAAACCCAAGAAAATAGTGGTTTTTAAAAAAAAATTGAAATAAAGTCTTCAAAATAAAGAATATTTATTTTTATCCATTCGTAATAAAAACATTTCCATTGCAGTTACTGTGGTAGCCATTAAGACTGCTTTCTACATGACTAAGAGTACATAACTGCATATTGAGTGTAGCTGTCCTATGTTTTCAAATTTTATGAATAATTAACCTTTTCCAGTAGCTTTTACTATGGAGCAGAATATTTGCTAGTATGGAAGAGGTGAAAATGCTTTGGAAGGAAGGCAGTATAAGAGATTAGAGAAGGAGAACTACCCAATTCAATTATTTTTTTCCTTGGGATGTTCTTTGCTTCTTTTCTTTTTAAAAGATTGTACCCTCTGTATCAAATCTTCTCCATAATCTCAGTCCTGCTGTGTCATCTTTCCTTTGCAAGGTACATCACCCCTTTTGTCCATTTTGGAGAATTCGCTTGGCACTACTCTCACAGAATATGTCAAGTCTTCCATTATTAGATGCTGCACTAACAATTTTTTTCCCAGTGATATATAATGGAGACTGTTCCTTGGGTCCATGGTTTTTAGATTGCTTTTTTTTTGTTTCTACAAAGAGCAGCAGAAGAGTAGCTTCCTCATGCCCATCTTAAATCTTCTGAATGGACTGAATCCCAATACACATGTCTATAAGTCCTGTTCAAGTTATGTCTCTAACAATTTTTTATTGCTTTCAAGATGGATTTTCAAAATATTTTTACCATCCAGTATTCCCATATTGTATGTATGAAGGAAAACCAGACTGTTTTGCATTTCATATAGACATCTGGGGCAATATTACGTATTTTGTGAGATAACAATAGGGAAATACACATTCTGTAAACTAGATAGTACTGAATCTTGCCTGACAGTTAGTTTTGGAGCAAGTATTTATCATGTGCATGATCTCATCTCAGTCTTCTGCTGTTATTTCATATTTACAGTCTAGACTAAATAACTTAATAGTTTTTATGCAGTTTGTCTTTTAAAACCAGCTATGAATCATATTTTCTAGGCATAATCTTGATCATGGAAACTTCAGCCTTTGCATTAGACTTTCTAATGAAGCTAGAAGCCTAGTTTGTCTCTTGTCTGGAAATATTATAAATAACATAAGAAAGCAGTATACATTTATATTGAATGGCCCCCTTTCTCCTTCCCCAGCTTTCCCCCTTCCTTCTGGTAGGAAATCATCTGTTTGCTACAGTTTCTTTCAATGAAGATATGAAGGAATTTTTATTTTCCTTCTGAATAAGATACATTTCTGAGTTGTGATTTTTTTTTTTTTTAACTCAGTAGCTTGTCTCTTATGCGGCCAATTAGTAAATATAGCTTTAATTACTAGGTGATATTTCATGGGTGCCAGAGTTTTGGGGGAAAAATCTTAAAATTGCTATAACGAGAGTTAGTTTGCCGTTTTATGATCCAGTCACAATTGCCTTCTACTGCCCCATCCTCCAAAGGTTCACACATGTGGCCCTAACGTGTTTGAAGTATGCTGCCACTGGGTTTTCCATCCTGTCCTCTCACCTTTCACATGTTCTCAGTTACTGTTTTTTAATCTTGGGCATTGGAAACTCTTCTGCTATATTTCCCTTGCTTTTGGCTTTGTTTGCTTGTTTTGGTGAGAGAGGGGCAAGAAGTTTCTGAATTTTACCAGATAATTTCACCTGCTTGAAGTGAAACACCACACAGGGCTTTCATTAATGTCTTAATTTATACACAATCATTTTTGGTTAGTTTTTCAAATTTCTTCCCCTCCAGAATAAGGCAGATAAATTTTGTATATAACTTTGGTCCATTTGAAAATGACTCAGAAAATAATTTCTCCAAAATATGATGCACTTAGCATTGATAGCTAAAATGTTAGTTTTCTTCATATTCTGGGTGTGCTATTCCATATGGAGAAATTCTCTTTTATAGTATTTTATTTATATATACTAAAGAGCTCCTTCTTTTATAAAGCCTTTTGGGTGCTGCTTCACCCTTGTAAGTATTTCTATGCACAATCCACAATAGCTGCATTTTAAACTCTTTCGTTTACATTCAAGAAGGAAGTCTATAAGACTCTGGATTAAAAAAAATCCAAATTTGGTTTAAGTTTTGAAATTGCATCTTTGTGACAAGTTGATGTTCAGCAAGCCTTCTGTCATCAGAGTGAAGTGTTCTTATAATCAGGGAGCTGACTATCTCAAACATTATACAGCATTTACGAGCTGTATCTCCATTTATTCAAGTCTCCTTCATTTTTAAGAATTTCATTGTCTTGCTGAGTTCACCAGGCTCTTTCATTGTATTAGAATCAGACATTTTGAAATCTGTTTCATAGTAGCTCTTGCAGCAAAACAAATTGTCTTGATTTGCTTGTTCACTGGAGCTTATTTTCTAAAATGCTCCGAAGTTGTAAACAGCCTTGCTTTTTTAATATACCATTTTTGTCTTTAAAGTGTAGTGTGACTGGCTGGACACATTCATTTGACACCACTCAAATCCCTAACCTCTGTGATTTCTCTGCTTACAGAGTCTGTCTTTGCCAAATAGATGAGCTGTCTGGGATTTTCATGATATCAGTCTTTTAGGTGCTATTTGCATGTTTTTAATCTCTTGGAGAAAGCCTGCATCATTCTGTAGTCATCTTGCATTTTCAGGCACTCATAGTGAGGTACCGGGAGGTTCTTAGACAGCACCTCACCCCCAGCTAGAGAAACAAAATGGAAAGATCAACTAAAGCCATGAAAAATGCCAGTATATGTGAGGTTTAATTGAAGCCTACTCTTTATCTGAGAAATTATTGAGCTTTCTTGCATGCAGACAAATAATTTTTGAGAATCTTTACAAATAATACAGTGGTGAAGCTTTATTTAAGTAGGATTTGTGAACACTGACAGGGAAGAAAGGTGTTTATGAACAGGAAGCATTGAGTTAATTGGTATCTAGTATTTTGGAGCAAATATCTGATTAACCACAATTGACAAAGACCATCAAAATCATCCGGAAAGCTGAAATTAAAATATTTAGCATTAATCAATAATCACTGTAGTGATAATTAAGTGATTCTGTCTTCAAGTGACAGTTAAATGGACACGTGGCAAAAGCTATCCATGATTTTCTTTGTATTATCTTCTCTATGCCTCTGTTGGATAGCTCACATGAATGAAGAATTTGCTTTTCTTAACTAAATATGATTTCAAATGAAAAGTGCAAGCTGCTTTGTTACGCAGCTGTGGGCTTGTCAGTCAGTTACTGTCAGATTTCTTTGGGAAGTTCAAACATGAAACACATTAAGCTTCGAGTAAAGACCAAATTGGGGTAATCATTTTGGGTAAATCAGAAGAGCTCATTTGACTTCAGCTAAAAATCTTGCTGTTTAGGTCTGATTCTCAGCGATACCCTTGTATTTACATACTTAAAAACCGGGAGTTGCAGAAACCTAACTTGTGATAGCAGCATTTTTTCCCTGTTAAATGCAAAGCAGCGGAGAATTAGGTCCCAGCTTCCAGTCAAATTTGGAAAAAGAGAACAGCAGTGGGAGATAGCTTTTAAATATATTACAAAGTAAAAAAACCCGAACTATAATACACTCTTCATTTATTTTTCATCACCTTCCTTGTATGTGTGAATAGTCACACCAAGGCACAACTATATTTAATCCTTGTTTAAGTCAGCTCTTGTCAACATAAGCTGTAGATGAAGGCCAAGTCAGTAAAACCTCACCCAGCAGCGGAAGCGATTGTAGCATGAATTGCATCAACTCCCTACCTCTCAGGGCACAAAAACAAGACCAGTCCTGCAGTGCCAGGGACTTGACCAGGGCCAGGGCTAGAGACACCAAAGAGGGCATTCTTCAGCAGACTTTTGGTTCCTCAGACAGTGTTGTCTCCCATCAGGAAGTCAGGTAACAAAGCCAGCTCTCACTCTTGTGAGGACAAATCCCCGTGGATGACCAATGCACTGTTGACAGCAGGAAGTATGACTCATATTTTGGCTTTGGAAAGCTGGAATACCAGCAGGGTGACTCTGGAGTTGTATTACTGTTAGTTCCTACCACAGCAAAGACTCCAAGTGTGAGAAACCGTCTAGGTCTCAGTAATGTTTTCATCTTTTTACACTGGGAAATGCAATAGAGATGTTATGAACTGAAAGTCAGTAATTCTTGACCCAAATAGGTAAACGGTAAATTATGTAGGTATGGAAGCAGTGTAATAGATCCTGAATCTAATGTGCCATTATTATCAGATATATAAAGAATCATCAACTGTATAAATTTGTGCCTTTGTTTTTCATGTTCTCCTACATGAAATAGCACAAAAATACTATTACCCGGTGAATGAGAAATTAACTGGAAGAAAATTTCATAGGTCTGAGTGAGATATTTGAATTACTGGTCTAATTCTGCTGCATTTACACAGAGCCTCTGACATCCTGACTGATGTCATTAAGTGACATCATATTGGAACATGAAACAATGCTATTTTAAATGTCATTGAGTCCAAAACTAGTGGTACACTAGCTGAGAATAAAACTTCAGGCTATCCGTCATTTCTTTTCTGTACAATTCTTGCGGAAAAGATCCTTTCAGCTCTTTTTGTGATTCTTTTCCTAGTTCCCTTTTCTCATAGTGGGGATAATACCCACCATGAGTTGGTGAAAATGCTGCTTACTGTATTAACATGGTCCTGAGGATACAGATTGGTGAATGCCGTTGTGCTAATTGCATCATCTTCCTCTTTTATCTTTCAGATTGGTGAGTTTGTCTCTTGCATGACTCTCCCAAAATGGTTAAGGGTCTGAGTGCCTCTGTGCCCTTGTGAAATCCTGCCATTGTTTCTCTAAAGGTCATTACATTAACTGGAAGCTGCAGTGATCTTTATGAAGGAGGGAAAACCTGCCCAAAAATGATAAAAGAGCAGCCACACACAAAGCCTTTGGTAACTCTGTAATTGAGTGAATGAGTTCCTTGACCTCTTGGGATTACTTCAGTGTATTTTTGCCTTAGATTGAGGTTTGGTTTAAACCATAAACTAGTTTTGTCAGCATAGTTACTCAAAATGTAGAAAAAAAATCAGTGACATAGTCCAGTCAAAGAAACAGGGCTACTGAATACCTTCACAGGATATACTTCTCTGTACAGGGTAAGGATGTCAGTTTCCTTCAGCTGTTGCTAAGGCTCATGAGATTGTGGTTGTCTTCCCTGAAAATAGTCCACAGCTTAAAGCCACTGGGCTCCCCTACTCCTTGTTCATATGGATGTACAGATGGACCAGTGGTCCACAGAACTGAGTATCTCTGGTCTTCCCTGTGAGACTGGTGTGAAACTCTGGACTCTGACCCATGGCTTCAGGCTTTTCAGGTCATAACAAGCAATGGCACAGCTTTCTGCTTCCATGCCTATGAATCTGGGACCACTGAGGCCACATGAAGGCCTCCAGGAGCACGGACATTGATTGCTGTGCGGCCTAAAATGTTTATAAGTAACTATGTGTGGATCAATAAATGACAATGTTTCAATTTGGATGTTGTTTTGTAATGAGAATGCTGCCCTGCTGAAGGGACAGTCAGCCAGACTGCCCATGTGAGGAGTCCAAGTTGTCTCAAGCTGGAGACAGCCCCTCAGAACTCAGATATACCTGGAGCTTGTTTGCTTTCCTGACATTCCACATTGATCAGGTAGTAAGGAGCAGGAAGATTAGATACAAGTAGGCAAGAGTAGGTCTCGTGAATTCCATCTCATCTGCCACGTGCCCTGACATTCAGACTTCTTAGAGAAGATATGAAGACAGCCTCTCTAGTCCAGCTGCAAGGGATACCAAATTCAGGACTTTCTTCCAAAGAGAACACTAATATTTTAGACTTCTGTAATTTCAGGATAATGTTTACCACCTCAGAAGGACAATTACTTCATGCCTCAGTTTACCTCCAGTACAAGTCATCCACCCTCTTGGATGGGTGCTAATGGATGCTTCAAATGGTACAGAGCAGAGCTTCTCTAGAAGCAAGGGCTGGGAGTTTCACCATCTCCAGAGTAGTGTCTGTAGGTAGTAGAGGCTCCCCAGCCCCTGGATTCGAACTTGGCACGAGACAAGGGCTGCTATGGGTCATTTGCCTTTAGGAGGCAAAAATGCTGTGGAGCTTCTAGAGCCATGCCTAACCTCTCAGTATGAAACAGCTGATTTCACTGCAGCTATAAAGCTGAATGAGGATTTCTCTGCTTCCATGCAGAATGGGATACCTCACATAAGGATCTGTAATGTAAAATTCCGGGGCAACACTGGCCAGAAAGCGTAATTAAAACAGCTCAGCAGTAAAATGTCTCAAAATAACACTTTTTGTGGACTTCACAATTTCAGTAAATATTCCCCAGGAAAATATAATAAAATGAAAACTAGTGTTGGACAAATTAATTTCAGAATTTCGGTATTTCCACTTAGCATAGGATGTTTTTATTTTAATGTATTTGTTCCCATAAATTTTAGCTACTATTTGTTCCCTAAATTTTAAGTCCTACTACTACTACTGCCATATTCCATGATAAAAGAGCTGTGTTTGTTTCAAAAATAATGAATTGAATTTGCTACTTTGTAATTGTTGAGATATTTTACCTGTTTTCTAGATCAGAGTATCTTCTCTTTGTATCATAATGAAACTAGTACTATAAATAGACAGCACTTTGATCTAGAAAAAGTACTTGTTTCAAGGAGTAACAACTTATTGTTCTTACATATTTTTAAAATGAAGGAGTATCTGTGTTTCTTCAGGAAAATTCTCCCGACTTCCTTTAGAATTACACTGTAAAATAAATATATTTTCCTAGCACAGCATAATGCCAACGAGACAAAGATTAGGGAGGATTTTACACTGGTACAAATGCATTTGTAGCTCCCTTCAGCATTCCTGCAGGAAGCAGGCAGGGAGATGGAACTCCATTTTTCTTGGTCAGATACAGGTGGCCAAAGCCCAGGAATCTTGCACCTTGACACGTTGCCTGCTGTTGTGGCAGAAGGAATGTGCTGCATGTCTGGCGGAACTGCACCACCCAGCTTCCCTGGGCCCCAAGGCAGGGCTGTGGAGGGCTGGGGATTGTTTCTGTTCATGAAAGAGCACAACCTGGCTGACCGTGGTGTTGGGTACAATAGGCTTTCTTCTGAGACTGCTTCTGGCAGGGAGTTGCTTACCTTATTCCACTGGATTCTGAATGCAGCCTTCTGTAACATGGGAAAGGGAGCACGAGGATTCAACAGGGTAGGAAGGAGAAAGGGAGGATGGATTTCTGAATTGCTTCAAACTGGGAGAAGAGGGAAATAGTATTCTTGTTTTGATGAAGGAGAAAGTCATTCTTGAAGCATGAAATGCAAACTGAGACTCTTGTATGATTCTGGGAAAGGGAACAATATTGCTTGGAAGAAACAGCTTTAAAGAGGTTCATGATTTTTGACAATAATGGCTATCAGAGATTGATTACAGGATCTTGTGTGGAGAGGACTATGAGACTCAACTAAGCAGAAGAAAATGCTGATAGAAAAGATATATGCAAGATTATAAGTACGCACTTATTTTCTTCTGGATGATTTTTGCCAACTGCTGGGAGTGGCTCTCTATCCCTGCTGGAAAATACCTCACTGTGTTCTCAACTACTTCATTTTATTCCAGCAGGTTTGATTACTTAAGGGCATACATTTGTCTCGGTATATGATTATGCAATGCATTTTCTAGTGGCTAGAAACTAGAAGTAGTATCAAGGTCACACTTGGTAACCAAGGAAATAAGATGCCAAGGTTTATAGATACATATTTCACCTGCAGAGTTATCTCACGCAGATCAACATAAAATAACAATAATCGCTAAGTCTGGAAGAAGTTTGTACCATTGCTGTTGCAGGTCTGTGGCTGCATGGAAGATTTCAACCTCGGCAACCACCAACTCTCACCAGCATCTTCTCCACCATTACACAGCACATCTTTCCTTTTGCTCAGACCAGCCTGAGCAAGGTGCTTTGTGAAGAACTGTGTGTGCTATTTGTAGGTAAAGGACTTGCACAGTCTGATCTATTTATAGATAATACAGTTAATCTCATCTAGAAAACAAGGAGAAAAGCGATATAGACAGTGGCAGCTGTGACACTAATATATTATATTTAGCCAGCGCATCCTCTTCTAACCTGCTGTTTATTGAATGTCATGACTGCACAGAATTAGTCACTGTTTTGTGGTTACTGGCCTGTGTGGTGTCCTACTCCCCGTTCAGCTTTGCAGACTCCTTAATAGTTAACTTGTGATTTTCTTAGGGGAGCTTAACCCAGTTTATTCAAATGTTCTAACCGTATTTAGCTGTGAGTTTTATATTGTTCCACCTTCATTTCCCACACAGCTGTACGTGCTTCTTGCAGACAAAAGAGCCGTACAGTCCTGTTTATTTATTGATTACAAGATTCACACTGCTTGGGAACAGGAAGAAAACAGCAGTCAGTGGCAGGTGGAACACTTTATTCCAATTATAGTTGAGAAGTCTTTATCATTAGTCCAGTTACACTCATCAGATCTCTCTTAGAACATTCTGGTCTGACCTGCCAGTGTATCTTCCTTGGAAAGTTACCCCATCCAAGGCTGTGTACTGAACAAGATTGTCAAGACTGCATCCAGCACTGTGTGTTTCCCTGAGCTGTCTAACCACTGGTTAATACTGATTTGTTTTGCTATGTTTAACACTATATATAAGAAATCCAGAGCTACAGATTAGAATTGACCATGAAACCCATGAGAGAAAACAAAAGTGGTTATTTCAGCAAATGATATCTTCCAGATGGCCATGATTCTACAGTCCCTTGCTCAGAAAGGGCTTGGTCATTATTTTTGTTTTGTCATAGACCAGAAACTTGCTATAAAAACCTTGTCTCAAAGCTCATCTCTGTATGACACTAAACACATAAATAATATAGGGAAAATGCTTATATCTAGAAGGATGATTATGTGTTATAAATACCTGAAATGTGAGACAGTAATGGTACTAGTAAAGATAACCTTACGGTTACTTAGTACTCACAGTTAAGGGTTGAATATTTTTTCGGTATTTTCCATTTTGTGCTTACATCCTAAAACCAGATAAAGAAGGCTATTTTTTCTAGTAAGAGAAATATTTCTTTCTAAATGACAACATGTGACATGATAAGATGACATTTTAGACTTGGTCTATGTCAGAAAGATACTGAAAGAACAGTTAAGACAGCAGCAAGGAGAGATCATGTTAAAGGCAGCTAACTTCTTTCTGATAAGTAACAAGGAGAGTAGCTCCTGCCAGCTTGTCACTGCAAGAAACAAACCCTATGATCTTAAACAGTTTCCAACATCTGTGTTTCAGCAGTGGCTGACAGAGAAGCAAATCTGCTTTTTATCATCCTTGTGCAGGCTGCTGTAACGTCACTGTGGCTAACCTCTGACTGTGTGAAGGAGAGGACATTGCAGTAACCACAGAGAATGATAGAGAAAGTCAAGAAATGGGATACCATAAATAGCTAGAGGGAGGAGAAATTAGCTGAAGAAACCTTCTGGAAGAAAAGTAACTATTTTTCATTTTGTGTCATCTTTTGTGTGTTTAGAAAGCTTGGGTTTTAGTGAAGCTGTATCCAAACAAAAAAGACTAATTTTTCTCCTCCATGCTGTCTCCAAGAAAAGACCCATAGGCATCTTCTGGCCTATGTATACACTAAAATTATTGGGATTGCATCTCAGAGTATAGAAGCCTGTTTCCCATTTACGGATGGTGAAATACAGTGCAGTAAATCATAGGTTGAAATTTTTGAAATTTCTCTTTAATTGAGGAACGATTATTCCCTCAAAAAACATCAATGATGAATGTTTGCAGCTTATTGACTCAGTTTGTATTTGTCTGCTCTGCACCTTTGCTGATATGGAACAGTCAGCAGAGGGTCTCTTCCCCTTTACCTGAACTGCATTTGAGAAGACTCAAGTCATGCCAGAGAGATTTTTTGTCCATTATTAAATCAGTGATGTGTGTTGAAGAATGATGCACAAATTCCCAAGTGCAAAAACCTTTTAATTATTCACTATGACTCGGAAACCTATGATCCTGCAAATAGCAAATGTATGTGGCAAACAAAGTTGGCCAAATCTTAGAAATACAGATATATTTTATTCAGACTGGGAAAGACAGCATTTTATGATGTTTCCTGTAATATGGAATTTCAGTTGAAAAGATAATCTGCAAATATCAACACATGGGATTTCTGAAATGAAGTATGACCCCTGGCAGCTGCTGGCTGAAATTGGTATGGTGCTCACTGGGCTCAGTGCTGCCCACCTCCTGAACAGCAGCTGTGACTTTCATGATTGTGTTAATTTTGCTCAGTGTCTGCTCCCTTCCCACGTCTGGATCGCTGGGATGTGTCTGCCCTCTGGAAGCAGTTTCAGAGTTCCTAGGCCCCCAAGCCAGCTGGCTCCCTCGTTGTAGGGGCTGGCAGTCCCTTGGAATACCACTGCATGATTCATCAAAGATGCTGATCCCATCCCAGTGCTGATACCAGCCTGCTCTGATGAAGCCATGTCTTGTTGGAGAGTTCACAACCATCTTTGACTGGTAAAAATGATTAATTGATATTCCCAGAGACACTGATGCACAGGAACATCATTATCTTCAGTTCCCTTGCTGTATAATTACCAGACATAATTCAATATTTCTCCCATGAACAAAGCATTTACCAGTTATGCTCCACCTGCCCCTTTGGCAGTGTCCACAACACAAAATAGCTGAGTAGGCCTGCCAGCCCCTTCGTCTTCATGCCCTGGCACACAGTTGCAAGGCAGAAGTGATCTAATGCCCAATATCCAATTTTCTTCACACAGTTCATCCTTATGTCAGCCTATCCTTTCCCCACATCTGAATCTCTGTCCTTGGCTGCCTGTGCCCACTGCCTTCTGTCACTTCAGTCAGGTCGCACTGCTGTATTTTCCACTGCTGCGTATGCTCACTTTTTTCCTCATTATCTCCTCCTTCAGTTTACTGAGCTCTCTTCTGCCTTCAAACCTCTTTTTCCATATTGCCTATTACTGGGGAACCAGATCTTCCTCTTCCCCTTCCTATTTCAGAAGCAGGCAGACACAGCCTTTTCACATCCTATCCCTTCCTCTCCTGTTTTTCAATAAATCAGTCTCTTCTGCCTTCTTCTCAGGTCTCTTTCTATTAAACACTGTCTCAATGTGTTTTACCTCCTCTTTCACCATTTGTCCTGGAGCCATGACAAAGTCAGTTTTCTCTTTGTCTTGCCTCATTCATCTCCTTTCCACTCAATAACCCCAGCTCTTCCTCCACTGGGATTTGTTCCACCCAATTTGTCTTATTTCTTAAGGCTTATTTGATTCAGCTATGTGTATGTTTATGTGAGCATCTAAATCTAATGACCCATTCTTTAACCCATTGGTAAGCTGAAACCTCAGCAATAACAGAGTGAAGGTCTTAAAAATACCAACTTCCTGCAGTTTTCATGAAGATTGATGACTGAGTGAAGAAAAAAGATTTGCACTCGCCTTTACTGCTGGAAAGGCTGCAGCATGTGCTCCTTACAGTGAATGTACAATTACTAATTATTATTAATTGTCTACACCAGGAAAAACTTAGAGTTTGCATTTTTCTAGACAAAAGAAGGTGAAGTAATAAGAAACAAATCTTTTCTATCAAAAAGTGGATATGAAATAAAAGAACCTTCTTTGAGGATTTACTTTTTTATTTCATATCTACTTTTAGCTACTTTTATCTTGGCTTTATCAAAATGTCTCATACAAAGTTTTTGTCGCTCAGGTTTCTGGTTTGACCTCTGTGAACCCATTCTTTCTGCATCTTGACTTCTTCTTCAAGGTATCCTCTTCATATCTTCAAATTCTCCTTTATGCATTGTCTTCTCCCCTAATATTTCTTCTATTACTCTTGTTTTCTGTATAAGGACTCTTCTCATGAATGGCAGTTCCTTTGTTTTGTAGCTGCTGGTGACTGCCACTATCCTGGAGCACCCTCTTTATAATCTGTGCCTCTGTAATGGAGAAAATTGCCCTTTAAATGCAGAAATAAAAAAACTCCAACAACCCAACAATCCAACAAACAACAAGTACAACAAAAAAACAACCAACCAACCAACCAAATAAAAAAACCCCCAAAACACTGATTTTTCTGGAGCAGAAGGGAAAAATATAGAACTTTCCTAAAACTTTGTAAATTAATTCATAGCCACAGTGAAAACTGATCTACTCTCTTATCAGATTTGATAAATTTTCATATAAATGTTCAGAGTTCTGTCACATACAGAAGAAATCTTTCTCTTATTACAAGCTGAGATGCAAATTTATTTCTGAGACATGTAAAGTTACTCTGCACTATATTCATGCAATGAGAAGGCTGTACGGCTTTCAAGTCATACAACTCTTATTTTGCTTGTTTTATTCTCAGTGACCTCTCAATAGTAACTAATATTAAAAAGAATAGTGGGAAATGAAGTCGGGACCTTCTGAATGGAAGAATATCAATATTTGGCATGGAAATATTGCTATTAACAAACAACAACAAGAGACATGAAGAAAAAGAGCTTTGTTCCTTCATCCAGGAACATCTGAATTGTTTCAGAAATACCAACAATGAGTTAAAGTCAGTATTTCAGAGGGAAGATCCTAAATCATATACTTGCAGAGAGAATTTCTTACAACCTGAAATAAAAATATGACTGATGCAAGAAATCAAGGATAGAAGTCTTTTATAATTGAGTGACAGATAATGAGAGGCAGCAGAGGATAGATGCTCTCTAGTGGGCCTGGTTATGAGGGACGCTCCTCATTTTCAGTCCAGGAGCACATAGAGCAATCTCTCCAGCAGAGTTTTCAATCACTGTATTTCATAAATCCCAGAGACCACACACAACTGCCTGCATTGGAGTGAAATTAAGATCCTGTACTAAGTGAGAATTTGATTTTGCTCTGAGCAATTTCTGCAGAAAATTTTCTTAGTACTTCAGCCTGTGAAGTATTACAGGTACAGCATTAAAACAGGTAGTTTCATTTCCACAACCAGTAAGAGCTCCTGAGTGACAGTAGGTTCCGCTCCCAGTTTCATACCTGAGTTGAGCAAAAGGAAATCAAGTAAATAGGAGCAAGGAAATTGCAGCCTTGCTTGTGTACCATCAGACCAGACCATAGCTCTTACACTAACATGAAATAAATGGGCACATCATACTTGACAGGCAATAACCTGAGTTCTGACCAATAGGTTTAGAGTTTTGAAATATTTTTTTTTTACCTGGATTTTAGTCTTTATATCAGTCTAAAAAAAGAAAGCTTCTCAAAATATTATTTAATATACGTGTCAAAACCTATTCTACGGAGAGCAGTTTATGCTTTAAATTTGTAATAGCTGGCTGCCTTGTAATGTACTACTGTTCATGTAATTGCCATCAAATTTTAGTGTTTTGGTCGAATAGTTACTTGCTGTTAAGTCACAATCTGCTTCTTATGCGCTTCTTGTAGTGAACTATGAAATTATCTGTCTATGATAAAATAGCTTATGGAAGTGGGTAGCAGTTGAGGCTAATAGTAATGGTTATGTAATTGCAGTGAAGTGTAGAGAGATTCTTCAGATCACTATTTTTCTGGAGTCTGTGCAGACAAGTAGTTAAAAAGTGCCTACTTTAGTTACAGGAAACATTAACTGTATGAAACACGCAGGAGAAAAGGGAAGCAATTATGGGTACATATAAACATAGTTAAACAAAAATAAAAGTAGGCCTACATATTTTGTATGAAGATGAGAGTCTTCTTAATAAGAACATTTCAAGAGGAATCCAGCAGACATTGCAGACAGACTGAATCAGCCACTGAAAGAAAAGGATAAATGGATTAATCTAATCTCAATAGCATTGATTTTGTACCTCAGATATCACAATGTTCATTCTTTCCTCCAGATCCTTTTAGTGAAAACAGTCAAGAAGAATACTTGCCTTATTGCCTTAAATTCTTGAGTCTTTACAAAATCTCCCTTGCCCCTGGATTAAATGCCAAACCTTTCCTCACTTGATTTATTTTGCTTTTCTTCAGTTTTCTGTCTGTTGTTGATTTCAATTTTCTGGCATTTCCTTTTAAATTTGTGGGATTTTATTCAATAAAATTTATCCAGGAAATTGAGTGAAATGCAACCACTTAGGTGGAATATTTTCCCCAGATCTTCCATAGCAGAAAATAAAAGCAGCGTAAACCTCTGCCATTATCTCATTTAAATCTGTTTCTGCTTTCAGCTTATAGCCTCACTAAATTAGCATTAGAGAAACAGACCTTTATGTTAAATTCATTGCAGGGCTGTGCCAGCAGGACTAGTTGCATTTTAGTGGTCCCTCATTGCCTGTTTGCACAAAATTATAGCAAAGACCTGAATAGTAAATTAAAATGGAACACAACCTTTTTATGTTGAACTTCGAGTAGTTGAAATCTTAAGCTTTGTAGAACCCCATTACTATTGCATAAAGCATGTTTTCCATATTTAAAATTCTGATTAATTAAAAACACTTGCAATAATTAACATGCATGCTAGAGGAAGCCAGAAATTATCTATACAAAATTGCTTGTGGTTCATTTTGGTGTACATAAAAGAAAACTTGATATACAAACTCTTCTCCTGGACTTCTGACTCCATGAAGTAAAACTGCCTGGGTGTCTGGTTTTATGTTATTCCTTACAGTAGGTTTTTCTCTCAGACGCAGCTCTGTCTCCTCGAGTGGAGTTCTGTCTTGTGTATATTTCATCTCCCCAGTTTGTGACCCAGCAGCTTGTGACCAGTTCTCCTCTTGCTTACTACCTCTATCTTTTTTGTCAATGAGACTTTGTCTTCTTCACATGTATTGCTGTATTAATATAATACATTAAGACAGTGTAGGAAATGTAATAACTAATAACTATTGCTACAAACCACAACCGGGGCTGTTGAAAGATGTTGCCAAATGAGGTGAACTCAATGGCACTTAACAGTATTTAAGTCAGTATTTTGCCTTGTCTCCTTGCCACATATTTCTTTCAAAACAAGGGTTCTCTGGGTCATAATCCTACAAAGAGCCATAATAAAATGAAGTGTCTATACATAATTTAGGACCAAAAATATGCTGAAAGGATATAATAAACTCCCCACATATATACAGCACTGCATCCCGGTAAGCTCCTGTTTTATTTTACAGTCTGAGCAAGAACAAGAATAAGCCAAGCCCATCTAAACAGTAAAGATATAGTGCTGGTTTTCATGGAGGCTTTCAACAAAATCTACTCTGAAAAACAGATTTTACTTGATAGCTAACCTGAAAATGGATACTGAATGAAATGTGAAATTACTGAAACGGCTTTAATTCTTTCATAAATACAAATAAGATTAAGGTCCATATCAACTTTTACCAGAAGAAGGGAAAAATATTTAATCCACACTCTGTTTTGTTCTTGTTTGTGTCTGGGCTGTTTAGGAACAGGGGATCACTGTGTGTGGACCAGGTAGACCACTGAACCTGCTTCAATATTGTCACAACATCTGTTTGTGTAATCTCCATTTTGAGATTTTGAATTGATTTTGATGATACTTGCAAAAGACAACATAGAGTCTGTGGGTGATCTGTTTATTCAGAGTGCCTATGTGTCTGAGCACACACACAGAATGGAAATTGCTCTCTCATAAACCTGGCAGAACAGATACTGAGTCTGCAGCTCCCCCGAAAACTCACCCAGCGTTGCAAAGGCAAGCTCAGCTATCAAGATTGACTTTGAGGATCTGGCCTACCTATTCCTAGTGCTGTGAATTTAGTGTGGTGCTGTTGCATGATGTTCTTGTTACTCTTCTTCCCCAGTTTACCAACCAACAAACCACTGTGCTTTTTTATGGATATGCCACTTGTGGATGAACAGTCTGTGAAAGACAAGCTCAATGACTTTCAAAGACCTGTGCATTCTTCCAGTCAAACCCACCACAGTCCCCCCAACTTTACAATTAATAGCTGCACATGTATTTCAAAGAAAAAGGTTTCATCATTATATGCAAAATTTCCTATTAAAACAACCTCTGTCCAGTGCCATATGGGCAACTACAACATTTTTTGTGCATGAAAGTGGAAAGACTTCAGGTGACTGAAGATGATTTTTAGACAATAGAGAGAGGGTTTTTAGCAGTTAGAGAGACCATGACACAGTGTCTGTCATTTACTTACGGCTTTGTATAAGTCTAAGTTGTCAGGTATAAGATAGTGTGACATTATTTTTTTCCTGTGTGTGGAAATAGACTATAATAATTATTGCAAGATGGGAAGCTTTGGATTTATCTCCTGCTTTATTGTGTACTGATTACCCCTTGTGGACAAACCTATTAGTCTCTGTTAGTGTTTTAATTGTTTCCCCAGAACACTCTGCAGCAGGATTTGTGATGATGGAGTCACCTCACTGTACAAGTAAAGCAATTTGAACGAAAATCAAATTTGAACCAAATTCAAAAAATCAGTCCCAGTACATTTACAAAAACCAAACCAAAGCTTTCCTAGAACAGTTCTTTATCCCTCTTCACTCTTTCTCCTGTTAGTGCATGAAGACGATTTTATACCATGCCACCACGGAAGTTTTTTGTCATTGTTTGAGTGATTGCATAACTCAGTAATGAAAAATGTAACCAATATAAATTCAAGGTGGTGACACCTTTTAATACCAACAGTTATGTATCCCATGTATCATATAAAGTATGATTAACTCTTTGGGGTTACACAGAAATCAGTTAGGCAGGGTGTGAAGATGTCAGACTACTAGGCTACGTATTTGCTGGTATTTCAAATTGGCACTTGTTGGCAATTTATTTGATTAAAAATTAGCATATCTGGATTTTGCCATGCTGTGATTGTGAGGGCTGATTTAGCAACAAATTGAAAAACAGGCTTATTTGGTAGTGTGCTGCTCTAGAATGGGAAGAGATGGTTAAGCTTGCTATTACATGGAGTCGAGGAGGTAAGGCTTAATTTACTCTGAAATGCAGCATTGATGTTTTCACCTAAGAACCTGTATCATCTAAGAACCGGTACTGGGTCAGACAAAAGGCCCAGCTAGCCCAGTGAGCCATGTCCAGCACTGGCCACACAGAGAGGCCCAGGAAAGAAGCACAAAGCAGGTAGGAATTACACCTTTCTCCTAATACATTCCTGCACTCCAGCTGTTTTCAGCTGTCTCTCCTAGGGCTGGATGTTGTTCAGGAGTCTTAAGTAGCCCTTAGAAGACCTCCCTTTGTGCCCTTGTGAGCTTTACTATCTGCAATTGTGGCAAGAATTTGCACAAGTCCATCACCTGTCACATGGAAAATTACCTTTCCTGTTTGCTTTGAACCAGGTTGCTGCCAGGCTCTTCTCTAGATGGTCTGTAAGGTCTCCACCAATCCAATCCAGTCCAATCCAATCCAATCCAATCCAATCCAATCCAATCCAATCCAATCCAATCCAATCCAATCCAATCCAATCCAACCCAATCCAATCCATTCCTTTCCAGACCTGGGAGCCCTAACTAACTTAAATCATGCTGTAAGTGGAAATATTTCCTTTTGCCTTTCAGTATTACTGCTAGATTAGACCCTTTTGCCCTTTCATACTAGAAATTGTTTGGTAGCTTTTACAACAGCTGACTCCACAACTTCTATTGCATGGAAATATTTAACTTCTGTATATTTCTGTGTACATGTATGTCTGATTCTGGAATGGTGCATATCTCTAAATTTGCTGTTTTCAAAGAAGCTCTATCTGTTTAGACCAAATGAAGTTGTCACTGGGGATTTGCCTTTCTGTTTATTGATGATGGTGTAAATTTAATAGGTATTTGAAGATTTCTACAACTTTTGTAGCCTGCCTTAAAAATAATCAATGACCTAAATCCTCGAAATAATCTCTGTACAGAATTAAATGATAAAGAGAAGTGTGTAAAACAAAGTAGAACTGCATTTTCTCCTTTTTGGACTTAGGCCTACTTGCCAATTGAATTTGATCTGATATTACTGCTCTGGTGAGAATTTGGAATATGGAAACAGCATATACCTTCGGACTGCCTTGTGGAACTTATTCCACGGGTAGTATGAGAACACAGCATATTTCAATAGTGAATACTTCAATGCAAGTCTGAAAACAGTGACTGGCATAGATGAGTAACCTCTGTAAATAAAAAGTCTTTTAAATTGTGTGCATTTAAAAGAAATATTCAGAAGCATTCAAATGAAATGTGAACTTTAATGAAACAAAGAAAGATCATATGAAGCTGACTAAATGCTTTATTCAAGGAATCTGTGGAAGAGACAGGAAAAGGTGTAGGCACAGTCTGCCTTTTTAATTACCATGGTAAAAATCAACATGCAAATTGTTTATGCAGAAGTCAAAACCAAACCAAGCAAACTACCTCAGAGCTGGGCAGCATTCCACCCTCAAAAGATTTGTTACATCATGCCTTAAAACTGCCAGCAAGGGCTTCAGGGAATATTAGCATTGCAATGTTGCAATAGTCCAAGCACCACCCAAGGAACTGGCACACACAGCTCATAGCTGGGCTATGCTTTGTAGATCACAATTCTTTAGCACAAATTCAATACATAACTATTAACTTTGATCTACACATACACACTTTTTCAATAGTTTGAGCAGTCATCTGAGGCAATCATGCAATAAAGAGTTTGTTTACAATTTCTGAACAAGATAGCATTTAACAGGAAGCAAGTCAGATAACTGACTTCTACATTCAAACCACATGACAAACTGTATTTCACACTTCAGATATAAAACAACTCTGTCATTACTTGTTGCCTTTTGAGCCCAATTTTATGCCTTTATGAGAAAGGAAAGTTTACTTTTGGCCTAGTAAACTTTGTGTAGAAGGTGACAGCCTGAAGAATTTGCTGCCATATCATAATTTCTGCTCCTTCAGAGATACAGATGTCCAATTTTAACCAGGTGATTTTGCTAAAGCAATGAAATTAAAGGTTGACCAGGGATATGGACTCTCACACTTAATTAATTAAATGCTTTTTATTACTGACTAGTGAATGGAAACATTAGCTGTGGTGGACAGGTTATTTGATAACTTCTAGTTGCAGATCCTTCTTGGGCTTTTCTATAAAATACATATTGTACAATTCCTGTGCTCTGAAGAGATATGAAATACATTTCTGTGTTTCTGAAGCAGAATAAGTATGTTTCTCTGCCACTCTATTAGTCTCAGCTTACAGGGAGCCTTCAACACTGTTTTCAGAAGACGCAAGGGAATGCTGAGAGGCTACAGCAAGTCACAGTACAGGCAGAGCTCTGGATGCTGAATGATGTGTCAGTTACCAAATCCTCCAAAGATGTCGGGGTAAATAAAACCCTCTACCACTGTCTTTTTAGTGTTAGTGAGTAAGGTGTTACTTTATTCTTGGCCAGTAGGCATCTATGTGGCCAACAAAACTCTGGCCTCTGCACAAATGTAGATACAAAACTCATCTGCTTGTTTATACATTTTTAGCAAACAAAGAAATTAATGTTCATTGGTTCTAAATTAAACCATTCTCTTTCATTAGTGATCTGTCCTCTATTGGTTATTGATTTCTCACTTCTCATGCTAATTAGTTTAAATTTTTCAGTCTTTTTGGTACCTTTTTCCCAGGTAGGGACTTTTCAACACACATATGCTGAGTCTTTATTAACTTCTTCTCTATCTTCTGGTTTCTGCAAAATGTCCTTGTAGTCCATAAATTCTGTGCTTCTTGTATCCAGTTTCAATAATACATCACACTCTCCCAGGCCTTGTTCGCTGAAGCCTATCAAAGTTAGCTTAGCAAAACTTAAAGTTTCAGTAATTTTCCCAAGCTGTATTCCCATATTAGCTGCTTATGACAACTTTGCTAAATGCTGGCTAAGAGTAATTTAAGAATAACACACTATTTATAATTAAAATATATATTGGTTATAATTAATTTACATAATTAATTTAAAAGTTAATTAAAACCATTAACTAAATTTATGAAGAGGTTATATAATTTCAAACACTTCCAGAATAATTTCACTACTTCTGTGCTATTTCACAGGGCCAGCTTGGGACATAAGGGCCTATGCTGCTGTCTCTTAGTTACTTACACAATCAGCTGATTTATCAAATAGTAATATTTTCTACCAGTTTCCCTAAATTATGGCACAGGATGCAAACCTTTTCTAAACTACTCGTCACTCACACCCCTCAGTGCGGATTCTGGGCCATATCTTCCTCTCGATGACAAAGAAAAGGACCAGTTCCTTATGAAATTACTGCCAAAAGCATACCATTAACTGGAATTAAGCTGGTTAGCCTCCTGCAATGAACTGCCTTCTGTGCTACATGATCGTCTAATTTGTGAAACCTTATTTAAAAATGCACACAGTGTGCCAGGTGAAAAAAAGCTGCATGGAGCTTGATGCTATTCACACTTATATGAACACTGGGATTAGACGTATATTGCTCTGTGTCCACAATTCTCACATTTTCCTTTAGAAAGCTGGTAGCCACAGAGTGTTCCCTCAGTGCACACAGCTGCATTTTGGGAAGTGTGGCCTTATATTTTCTTTTGACTTGTAAACTGACTCTGTAGTAGCTGAGGTCCGTACTGCAATGCCATCTGTGTAGCAGGGAGTATTTTCAACTGCTCACCCTGCAGGATCCTGGAGCATTTTCCAAAACAGTGTATAAGTGTCATTTACTGAGCACTGTATGGGGCTTATTATGGCTCAGCAAATATTTCACCCATTCAATAAAACCTACATTCAGAGCCTAAATAGGGTGGGTGTCTGTAAGAGTTCAAGAGTTGAAGAGAGGAGGCAATACCAGAGAATATAAAACCTACTGCAATAAAATTTGAACCAATAGGACTGTTAGCAGCCAGAAAGAGCCCCCAGGAACAGGGTGTGTGATGAAATCTTGTGACAAAAGAGCAGCTCACCTGCATTCACTGAAGGTTTGAACTTTAAAACAAAACACTCCAATGCAATTAACCTCCCCAAGATACCAATAAAAGAACATCTTTGTCATGCCAACAGCGAAATAAAACTTTGCCTTAAATTCTGATGAAAATCCAGCATCTGATATTATTTAAAAAGAAACTGTGGCATCAGTATTTGATATATCCCATTGCTGTCCTGTGAGAGCCACCTTCTATCTGATGATCTCAGAGCTTTTCTGCACATTTTGGCTCACTGCCTTTGAGAGAGTTGTTATCTCACCATTCTGCAGATGAGAGCAGGAAAGGTAATGATGAATAGAGTTATAAAGTGATCAAAGCTCACACAATAAATCAACAGCAGAACTGATAGGAGAAACATCTTCATTCCAGTTCATCTACTGTAACCATATTTGTCTACCTTTGCAAGGTATATCTTGCAGGATATACCATATATATATATGGTACCTATAACCTGGTTTATCCTGCCAGGTTATTGCATACAAAATGTGACAGGTTCTGTGCAGCTGCCCTGCTGAAGGTATGGGTTAATGTAGCACAGCTACATCATAGCTACACATTCCAGCACACCATTCCACACCCGTCCATCAGAGTGATGGACTTGAGTTTTACCACTCACTTGGCACAAAATTTCAAAAGCAGACAAAAAAAGAATTTAAAATCTGGACAGAGTATGTTGGAGAAGAGTGGACTGGAAAAAAAGATTCAAGACAGGAAATCCAGATCAGTTTTACAGTGCTGGTGAAGCTCATAGGTACCTCAGCCCAAAGAAGCAGTTGGTCTTACTGAAAAGCAGATTGCATGAATTGCATGATCATCCAGCAAAACTAGCAAAAGCCACTTCACATGTTTATCTTTCAGCCACTTCACATATTTCTCTTTCTTGTTGGAAGGAGACTACCCACATTCAGAGTAACAGAATAGCATGAAAATTTCTCTCCACTAGCGACCAATAATAATTTCTGGCAATAGCAGCTATTTTGTTCATGCCAGTGAATATTTTGAAACATCTCAAACTATTACAGTAGAGATTTAAAATGTTCTTTTACATGTGCATGTTCTGATTCAGAATATTTAGAAATTTGTCAACAAGAACAGCTCTACTATTTTAAGAGGTGAAATGGTCAAAGGTTTTGCATATATTTTTACAGCTGTATTGATGATGAGAGTGAGGTATGCCTGACTGCCACACAGAGAAGTCATTGGCAGATGAGACATGACCTGCATCATTTGTTTAGGTGGGAACAGAAGCTGCTTTGCTCTCCCTGGATATGTAAAATATAATGTCAGTCAGATGGGCACACACGTTTCTTTCCATGAGTTGCTGCTGGCCACCCTCTAGGACTCTGCCTTTAGAAAATACTCCTAAGTTGCTTATTCATATGAATCCTTTTTGGGTTTTGACTGACTGATATGTTTGCTGTAACTGAAAATACATACACAGGTACTTCATAACAATACAGTTTATTATTTAATTCTCTAATTGCATTATTTTAGCTATGTAAAGTTTTGTGTTACTGAAGTGTGAAAGCAAAAACAACAAAAAATAAGCTTATAATAATTACCACAGGTCTGAAGGCTTCCTGGCTTGTGACTATCCTTCATGGCATCACTACAGAGGAACCCTGGAATGATTAAATCCTGCTATATAAATCTTGCTGCTCCAAGATCTGTGCTGCCGTTAATGTGTCTGTGACTCCTCAGTGTTTAAGCTATATCTACATATGTTAGTTTTTACCAGTTCTCTCTCATGGCTCTCCTGTTTTCTGTTATCAAATATGAACTTGGCTGTAGGATCAAGAGGAAATAGAAACATCAAAAGGAAATATTAATTTGTATTAAAATATGTTTCTAAAAGATTATGTAAACTTTTCATCATTGATGTTTCCAATGATGGAGGAGCTAAGCTTTCTTCAACTCTTCCCTGGAGGCAACTCTTTGAGTTCAAACAAATAGCAAGTCTTATTTGAACACAATATAAATGTAGACCATATTGGCTTTATAAGATTGCTTGGCTGCCCTAGCCATCATAGAGGGTGGAGTAAAATGCTGCAACTTATCAGTTGCTCTGTGCCCACCCTGCAAATGTAAATTCAGTTAGGTTTAGTTAAGAAAGTATTCTGGTTTACCTTTGCTAAGATAAGGCTAGATGGATTATATATGTGTTTCTAGCTCAGTCTATCTACCATCTGCAGCATTCATGGGAAGGGAAGAGCACAAAAAGAGGCCCATCCATTTTGAGTCCTTATGAGGTAGGAGTCCTTACGTACTGCAGACTTTTGGGCATAACTCTCAAATTAGTAAACCACTTTTCTCTCAATTCCTTGTGCAAATTAAAGTTTTGTGCTACCATTTTGGATAAAATAAATTTTAATCTCACACATGCACCATATTCATATCCAAATTTTACCTCAGAACCGGAAAAAGCTTGCGCACAGTAGATAGCTTATGATTAGTGCAAATAAACACTACCACAGTAGCCAAACACATATTTGCTTAGAAAGCAAAAGTGGGTCTTTTAGCCCTCCTTCAGCACTGGCCGGGTCAGTAACTGCCTTCAGTAGCAACCAGGTCCTAACCTGGGCCTTGCCCTGCTGCTTTTTGTGTTGCTAAAAGGCGTTGCAACAGGTCAGCTAAATCTGGCACAACTGAGGAGAGAAGGCTGCCTTAAGCAATGCTTAAATACATAATCTAAGAACTAGCAGACTTTATAAAAAGTGTACCTGTATATTACTGGTGTTGAACCCCTCCTGGCTGATTGTCAGAGGTGCTCTGAAGTAATCACTTGAATGTAAATTCAAGAAAGGTCAAAGGTTAGCAATGAAAACCGTTTCAATTCTTCATATCATGCAATATAATATTTTTCAAAATTACTAGAGAAGTCTTAATTATTTGGCTTTTCTAACTATGCTGGATTGTTTTCCTTCTTTAAGGTTAGAAGTAAATTGATTATCAAAAGAATCCAGAGAAAAATAAGAAACAAGATAGCCAGTTCTGAAGCCTAGCAACAGTGCAGTGCCTCAGAGCATTACTGACAAAAGCTTTGTTTCTCTCCACTTGCTGACAGCTTTCTGGTTACAGTGGGACACTAAGGGAGCTGCCACCAAGTGGGAATGCTGGATGTTAGAAGCAAAACCTTAAACAACCTTGGCATTTGGTGGAGAAACAACACAGATGGGCATACCAGAGTAGCTTGCTCACAACAGCCCTCCATTCCCTACAGCCTTTCGTTCCCAGCAAAGAGCCTGGTATGTTTTTAACCATCTGGAGTTTGTTTTGTTCGTTTTTGTTTTGTTTTGGTTTTTTTTTTCCTGCGGATAACGGATAACGCAGTTTAATAAGTTAGAAATAAAGTCTTGAGTACAACTATCACTGTAGCAAGACTCACTTCCAGTGCTGCAAGTAGATATTTTGCTTCAGTTATAGAAGAGCTGGTGGAAGTGAAAGCTTTATTTCTTTTCTGTGACTGTGGGGAGTTTATTTTACTTTATGAGACATGAAGCCATGATTTATACTTAATTGTTAGCCACAATCTTTGCTTTGTGCCAATGATGCTAGAAACAGGAATGCAATTCAAGTGAAGGCCCTGCATATGACTTTTAAATTTCCAGGAGGGGGACAGTATCTGGTTTATCTGGCACTTGCTAGGAGGTAGATCCTTTTTCTTAATGTGCTAGCTAATGGAAGGAAAAACTGGTCGTTCAAGTTACATGTGGGACATGTGACGTGAGAATGGGCTGATAAGAAAATTGCACCAATAAATTGATTTTGCTTGCTTATTAGCTGTTTTTCCATTGGCACCAAATACTTATAGATGCAATAACAATGAAATGCCCTTGGGAGATTTAAGAACTATTTCAATTGCAGCTACTGATGTAATAATAAATTCACATAAATTAGTCAAAAGCAAAACAAAATAATTGAGTCTAATGAAAGCTTAATTGAATAAGATGTGTTTGTCTTGCCTGGTTTTAGTTTACAGAAGTATTTATGTCCACAACTCAGCAGAGTTTCATGTGACATGCCAGGCCAGTGCTGCAGACTGTCCTTCTCCAGCACATCTTTTATTGGCTGCTCATTCTTTGAAAGTGTGTGCATAAACCTCTTGCAAAGGCCATGCTGAGAAAGAGGACAGCTGGGGTTATTATTTGAAAAGCCGATAGTATTTTCTCTATAAGCCACAGATAAAATGTTCCGCATTTCTATTTCAGGCTGTAAACCAGACTGGGCTGTTCTTGAGTGTAAGTTTACCTTCACAGGAAATCCATTGTTTGGAAAGCTAATGGAACCACCACACCCTGTGAGCACACAGATGAGGCTCTCAGATAAGTTCATGTTCTCCATGAATACCTAGAAATTATCTGATAATGCTATTGTTAAATCACAATATTGAAAATCTTACAAGAAATGATAAATTTATTTACACAAATCTGTTGGGGTTGGGAACTTGATCTGAGAGAGGAAGCAAATTAGCAAGTAGGAATTTTAATGTCCAGTCCAATGCAAAGATAAATCATCAATCTGGAATAAATTATTGCAAGTTAGCAAGAACCCAAATTCAAGGGCCAAGATCTTAAATCAAGAGTTTTCTACCTGTCGTACAAAAACACTGGCAACCTAGTAGCTTTATTTATTCCCCTCTGGATATATACAAATCAAAAACTATTCTGAAGAAACATTTTTGCACAGTCAAGCATTCAAAAAAAATTGGCGCTTTCTCCTTCCCTTTTGTGGCAGAAATAGGAGCTGAGTAAAGACAGGAAATTTTCATATAAAAATGTGCTAGTGATGAACAAGTACATTTCTTCCATAGAGGGAAAGAAGTCCAGAAGAGAGAATTAATACAGCTGTAATGTACTATGAAAATAGTGTAGACACCAGCACTCTTTTGAGGGCCTTGCATTCAGTTCTTATAACATAAATCTGAGCAAGGAAACCTTGAAATATTGTAGCAATTAACATCTTAGCAATACCACATTAACATATTTAGAAGTTTGTAATTACTACTTAGCTCTAGAAATGTTTCTTCTTCTAGTATTTTACAGTAGAAAAAGTGATGAATTTGTCTGTCTGCAAGGATATTCCAGCTCCTTCACGAATAAGAAATGCATGGAGATGATGTGAAACGTGAGAGAGAGGACTTCCTTCTTTTTGTCTGCATATACAACTAGACCAGAAATTCAGTTTCAGATTAGGTCCCACTAAAAGAGCAGGCCATATCCATTAGCATATTCATAAAATTTGATTAGAAAATCTAGTTGCAAAACTCAATTTATTTATATGGCAGTTCTGAGGGTGTGAAAAATCTGATTTTTAAAGTCATATCTTCCCCTTGTTCCTTACAGAAGGCATATTATTTTACCAGCAGAATCCTGACAAATATGGAACTCTCACTCCAAAACTTAAGGCACTTGAGACAAAAGGAACTGAGCTTTAAAAATGCTGGCCCAAGTAGCTGACAGTTTATGAAAATAAGTATTTCTTATGTCAGCAACAGAAACAAGATCTTAAAGTGGGAAGTGCTGGGCCAACTTCAGGTGTCAGTGTCTACATTGCAGCTCATCCAGCTTGTAATGCAAGTTACGTTGTTGGATTTAAATCCTGAAGTAGCTTTTACTGTGCATAGTTTTGGATAATCCAAATCACAAGTTTTGGATAATCTGTATTTTACTTACTCATCTGCAGGGACAAATGATCGCGTGTGCACAGCTGTGCTACTTGTGGCTCAATTTAAAAAAAGAATGTACACACGGAGAAGATCCTTTTGCCTTTGCATTTACATGACTGCCTTTCCAATGTAATGCCTGTGTCATCTCTGTTCTGCTGAGATGCACAGACTGCTGCTGTTAGTGAAGCTGTCCCTGCTTTGTTCCCCTAGAAGAGATACCACTGTGCAGCAGTATTGTCCACATAACCATAGGCATCTCTGAGGTTTAATGAGCATCTACAATATGATTTTTTGATTACACGACCCACCCAGCACATTTTAATTGTTTTTGCCCTTTGTTCCTTTTGACCTTTAAGCCTTTGCCTGCAATAAAACCAGTAAATAGACAGCAACACACTGACACGCCACATCAAGTCCCGCCAGAATTCAAAGAGAAGAATTGTAAATGTGGAATTGTCAAGAAAGAATAAGTTTGCTCTGATTCATATAAACACTTTATTCAAAAGATTTGGATACAGATAAATAGTCCTTGTGCAATAGTTGTTATGGTTTCACCTGCTTCAAGCTGGAAACTGAAAGTGTTTTGGTTAATGGGATGGAAAAGTTTGTTGAGCTGCTCTGCAGCTGCAAGTACTTCTGTGTGTTATGCTGAAGCACTATGTCACATCTTTTAACAGCACTATATCTCCATAATTCAGATGTTTGTTTTGTGGTTTTTTTTGGTTTTTTTTCCACAGAGGAGGAACCATTGCTTTGTCATTGCACTTACAATGATTGGCTGTACCTGCTGGTATTTCCTGGAAAAGGAGAAACAAATTCAGGTTTTCTTGGTACCCTTTTATGGACACAGATATAAGTCTTAGTTAAAATGTTTTAAAACTTCTCTTACAACATTACTAACTTGGGGCGGGGGGGAGGGCACGGTTCAAGTATTTGAAATTCTTTTCTACCTGAAGCTTAGACCTAACAAGTACAAGATCTGATTTCAAACCAGTGGAAAAAGCAGGAAAAATTCTGAGGGCAAGAAAGGAAATATTTGATGAATCCTTTAAAATGTTCTTTAGAATTTAAGAAATTTGGTTTTATATTAAATGATTGGTAGTAGTCTTAGAAATTAAAAAAAAAAGTTTTATGTAACATTGGCAGTTTCTGTAATCTCATAGCTATTGTGTCTTGAATTTCCTTTAACCCTTGTGACGTTTTCTGTAATTCTAATGTTACCGTTGCATTTCTGCAGTTTCCTGACTGGTACAGTGTCTGGGTACTCATAGCATGTTGACTTCTACATGGAGGAAAAATTAACTGATTTAGATTTTTCTATTTTTTCCCAACTCATCCTCATCCTCTGTATATACAGTCATTATTTAAGAGGGACAAAGGCATAACACCCTTCCACTCCAGTTCTATTTTTTTCAAATATAATTTCTACATTTGTTTCTTAAATATACTGGTTCTTGAACTGTTCTACCCATGTCTTCTTCCTACTTCATATGACAAAACAAAGCTTGGATGAATTATGCTAGCAAATTTATTATTCTTTATAGTAAACAAAGGGAAAAATACCTGTAACACTCTCTTGTTCTGATTTTAGTTTTAGCGGTCCTTGACTTCTACCATTTTACAGTGGTCTGCAGCAGGTAATATAGAATAGTTTGTATGAAGTAAAGCCAGTTTGCAGCACCAAGGTGCACATGGGAGGATTCAGGTAAGTGTGAGGTTTAGCTCTTGTGTCACCTGGAGAATTGGACGTCTTTATAAGTGAAGTATTTCCAAGGTACAATTATACTGCAATGAGTAAATAGTGTCCACAAAACCTAAGGCAACCAAAGCCCCAAACTGATGCTTAAACCCCCCCATCCCCCTGAAATTAACTTGAGAAGTACTTTTTAACATCCCTTCCAGATCTGGTAATTCTTCTTTTCAAGTTTACTTTTACTACTATGATATCTAGAAGCAGAATTTGTTTCTAAAGTTTTTGAGGCCACCATACAACTGGGATGATGTTTCATATAAAGGGATAAGGATTTAAGGTTTTTTTTGAAGAGCTGTTGTTATCCATTAAGACTGCTTTATGTCTCTGGGGTTCAGAGATAGTGAAGAATAAGAGAAAACTTGTTAACATTGCACAGAGAAAGAAAAAGTTCACCAAAGTAGAATTTTGTTTCTTGGGAGGTTTAAATGTGGACTTCAGTATGTGTCCATGTATTTGGGGGAAAAAGCCAAAATACCTTTACATTCCATTGTAACTCAAGTTGCTACTTAGAGGAACTTCTGAGACAGGTGGCAGGATGTCTCATCAAAGTGAAACTAGAGTTGCCCTGCTGAGATTCCACCTGCTATGTAGAAGTGCTACCACCTCCTTGCCAAGTGGAAAGAATTAGCTGACTCCAGCAGACTTTGGGTCTGTATCAGGTAAAAGTGATTCACTAGGTTGTGAGATTGAGCACTTGAAAATGTACACTGCACAACTAGAACTAGAATCATCCACCTTAAAATTGTTTAAGAAAATTAATTTCCGAACCACAGTAGTGAAAATTGTCCAAAATTCAAATGTAAATTTCCCTTCCCAAGGGTTTCAGAGCACCAGCAAACTGAGGCTCTGCCCCTTGCTCACAGGAAGAAGTTGTTGGGGTCCCAAGTGGCATTCTACACCTAGAAACGAGCTTTTTGTGGTGAAAATAAAATTAGCTGCTGGCCTTTCAGTATGATTTGGGTAATGTACTTCAAATTGTATGTACCTGCTGCATTTAGCATTTGTAAAAAGTTAGCACTCTATAACAGCACTCCCCTCAGTAGCTTTTCATCTCTCTCCCTAGTAATTTAATTTTCTTTCTCCCATTATGTCATGGCTTAGCACAGCTTAGGTCACCAATTCCTCAAAATAAAAATGGGGCTGATAGCAGTAGCTGCTATAATGCCGTTAGAAATACAATATAAATAAAAATAACTCCTAACTGTACAAGTTATGTGCAGATTGATCACATTTTACCCACTGGTATCTCCAGTGGATACCAGGTATAGTACTGTGTCATTTTCTTTGATTTAAGATAATATGCCTGTAGCACAGAATATCATGGGCTTGAAAGCAAGTAAATCAGCAGTAGTTTCCTCATTCCATTAAACAATCACTTGAAATGAACTTAATTTCACACCATAGTAAGAACAACTGAAATCACCCTGTGTGTATCAAAGCCCATTTATTTTGGTCTGATTTTTGTCCAGTTTGCAAACATTGTATCTAAGAACTGTTCGTATTGAAAGTACCCTAATATTTTGTGGGTTAGTTATCAGATTTATGTCTATAGAATAGTATTTTATTACTAGACAGGAAAGACCCATCAGAAGATCTCCACTTTTCAGAAGTCTCCTGAACAATTTTACTTTCTTTTAGAATCCTTCTTTAGGTGCCATCCTCCAAGCAAAGGCAACATACAGTTAAATGCATCATTTGCAAAGCCATGCCTAGGTTTCTGGATCATCTTAATGCAGCTTTGAATCACAGAATGATTTGTGTTGGAAAGGGGCCTTTAAAGGTGATCTAGTCCAAACCCACTGCAATAAGCAGGGACGTCTTCAACCAGATCAGGTTGCTCAAAGAGCCTTTCACCCTGACGTTGAATACTTCCAGGGATGGGGCCTTCCTTCCCTTCCCTGCACTGCACACACTTTTGGCCCTTTTGCATATACCTAGACTTTTAAAATGTTTTTGATTTATGGAACTGGGGTTTGGAATAAAAATCCTTGACTAAATTTGTAGGCAATAGAATTGTTAGCAGGTATTACAACTGTCACAGTCACAGGAGCTAGCAACTGCACTCAGCGCTTGACAACCATCAGCAATCTGCTTATGATCTCAGTTTCTTAACTAATCTCTATTATTGCCAGGTAGGAATCAAAACCTTGGGGAAAAATGGTGTATTAATTATTTTTGCATTTCCAGATCACTCTGGAAGGTTGCTATGGGCACAGAATACTGTAACTCTTCTTTCCGTCCCCCAGGCAATGCTTGCAGTGGTTGTGCCCCAAGCTCCATGTTAGCACACAGCTGATCCAGAATGTATGAAGTCAAAAGAGGAACACCAACAGACACTGGCATAATGTCTCACACTTTACAAGCACATTTGTGAATGTTTACTAGTTCTGGGAAAAACAAAATAAAATGAAAACCAACAAGAGGGCTTCTGAAATAAACCAGAGAAGACAAGTGTGAAGGAATACACGACTGAACACCAATATGCAGGACAGCTCTTCTGAGTCTGGGAGGGGATGCAAGAAGGACGTGATAGTTGCAAAATATCCATCCTTACTAGCTCTGGCTTTTACAGAAACCTCAGCATTCTGGAACATACTCCTACAACAATTCCTGCTTGACATGCTACCTTCCCATCTCTGCCATTTCATCTCCCAAGCACACTGAAACATTCCCCAGCGCACATTAAAAAGTTTTAAAATATAGGTAGCTTTCCTACATGAATGTTTAGGAAACTATAGTTATGTTAAACACCCTGAAATTCTACATCCATCTGAGTTCACCTGTCTATGTGTCACAGGGAGGTCTGATGCTGGTCAAGCACCAGAAAGCCAGGACCTTCCTAGAAAGAGTGTCCAGCAAAGAACAGCTCTTCTAGGGGCCGAGGCAGCCTCCCTGGACAGCGGTGATCTCAGTAAGTGTAGCGATTTCTCAGCTACAAGTGATTCCAGCTCTGTGTGAGATCACCCGAGGCAAACTCGGGGACAGAGAGACAGGAGCCGTGTGTGGCAGTGCCACAGAGGCAGCTTTATTGTCCAGCAGTCCCTGGGAAGGGGAGCCCAGGGACAGCAGCTCCCTGATTCACGGCAGATCCAGGGCCTTTTTATGGGAAAAGCAGGGGGTGGGGTAGAAACCAATTTACCAACTGGATACAAGGTATTACCATAGAGAAACAACCCATGCTGGGGGTGGTTCACTTTGTCACTGTAACCTAGAGAGAGGTTTCTCTCTGAGTCCTTTTGCCCTGAGGCTTCTCTCCTCCAAAGGAGTGCAGAGGACTCCTGAATCAGGGGCTCACAGCCTTCCACATTTACGGGCACTTTCGGGAAGGGTTCTGGTAAGCCACAAAGGTAGAACGGTCAAGGGTGCTTGGACAAGAGCGGGCCTCTCCCAAGTCCTGCTGCCACGCAGCAGACACAGAGCACTCCTTTTGCTCTCCTAATACAAAATTCCGTGAGATTTCTGTTTTTGGTAGGAATCTTTGTGTTAAAATCACTGAGCCTGTTCCCAGGCAGGATGCGCTGGGGCTGCGGGCGGGACCAGCGCTGCCGGGGGCTGCGGGCGGCCCTGCCCGCGGCACAGCACCCGGGGGCCGAGCGGACAAAGCCCCCCGGAGGGCCGGGCGGCCGCTCAGCGGCGCCCTGCAACGCCGCCCCCGCGCCCCGTCCCCGCCGAGCTCCCCGGCGGGAGGCAGGACCGCCGCGGCGGCGCTCAGCCGGGCGCTGCTGCTCCGCGCTCACGCCCATCCCCGGGGTAAAGGCGGCCGCTCAGCGGTGCGGCGCCCGGCGGGGAAAGCCCCGTGCGGCGATGGGGACGAGGCGGAGCCCGTCCCGCGGGGCCGCTGCCGGGGCGGGGGCGGCAGGAGGCGGCGCCGGGGCGGGGAGAGCGGCGGCGGCGGCGGCGGCCGTGGAAAGTCCGGGGCGCGCATGCGCGCTCCGGCGCTCCGTGACGGGGGCGCTCCCGCGGCACCGGGGCCGGGCTCGCGCTGCCATAGGCTGCTTCCCCCGGCAGGCGCGCGCCCGCCGCCGGCTCTTCCTACCGCGCTCGCGGGGGCGCGCGCTGCCCGGGCCGTGCGCCGCTGTCAGCGCTGCCCGCGCGCCGCTCCCCGCCCTCGGCGCGCGCCCTGCCCGCGCCCCGTCCCCGCCGGCTCCGCTCCGCCGGCGGCGCGTTCCTGCTTCCGCCTGCTCCCGCCGCTCCCGCCGCTCCTCCGCCTGCTCCCGCCGCTCCTCCGCCCGACCCCCCGCCCGCCACCCGCGGCAGCGGCAGCGCGGGCTCCGCCGGCGGCGCCGGCGCTCGGGTAAGGGGATGCGGGGGCTGAGCGGCAGCCGCGGCGGCAGGGAAGCGGGTACCGAGGCGAGACGGGGCTGCTCCGGCCAGCGCTCCCCATCCCTCCCCCGGGCCTGGCGGCGCCGCTTTTGCGACTCGGGCGCTGCTCAGCAACCGCTGCCGCCGCCGCTGGGGCGGTGATGGCGGGGAGGGGGCCGGTCCCCGCCGTGTGCCGGGATCCCCGCCGTGTGCCGGGGTCCCCGTGGGCTCCCTCACCTGAGGGTCGCTGGTGGGGCCTGGGGCCGCCGGAGAGCGCGGCGGAGGAAGGGGAGGCCGGGTTCTGCGGGCGGCCGGGGCATCACCGTGGGCGGCGGGGCCGGGCCGGGCCCGGGAGGGAGATGCGTGCGAGCCCGAGGCGGCAGCGTTGCCCCGGGCGCGGCGCGGGCAGCGGGGGTCCCGCAGCGCGGAGCGCGGCTGCCGCCGTCCCGTGCGCCGCGGCCGCAGGGCGCGGGGAGCGGCCTCCAACTTTCCTTGTCCCGGGAACTGCGGGCGCCCGAGGGGACGCCTGGTTTTGGCAGGGAGAAATACATGGGAAACGTGGGCTTTGAGGACGGACCTCACGCTCTAGGGCCGCCTGGTAGCTCGAGGAAGTGCTTGTCTGACACGGGTACAGAGCCATCGCTTGTTGCCTGGGGCTTTTCCCACGGCGACCTTTCCTGTATTTCGGCACAATTGACTGCTTTGGTCCTGGAGCCTGTTACTGGTAAGGCTCTGGCGATTTACCTCTAGGCGAGTTAGTGCTTGATGTATGCTCAGGTCTTTCACACGTGTGTGCAGGTAGTGCGCGCACTGTGTTCTTGATGCGCTGCAAAGACCAGGCTGTGGTCCTCTGCTTTCAGAAACTCTTGGTTGAGGGTACAAGAGGCAGGAAGGAACTGTAGTGCCGTGGTGCGGGTTGTACCGAGAAGCCTATGGGCAAAGACATCAGCTGTAAAATTGCTTGTTCAAAGACTCGCTTCCTCGGGGCAGTACCTGCTGTCCTTGCGCCATCAGCGCACACATGGTACGCTGTGAGGCACATGCTGTGCGTACCTGGATGTGGGAAACAACCCCGTGTTCAGAACGTTCTTGTACTTTATCTGCGGTCTTGTATCAGTGCTTGGCAGCTCTTGTTCTCTCTGTGTGTGTTTGTATACTGAAACATACAGCTGAAAACTGTATGTTTCATTATACACGTGTACATATAGACACACAAACTCCTTCTATCCCAAGGTACAGGATCTTAATGTCTAGGCCTGAAAGTTAATGGAGTAAATACTTCAGAAAGAGTGAGCATGAAAAGGTTTCTTGATTTTATAGTATTGATCTTATTTATTTTTCCTAGTAGTTTTCCACTACAAGTCATCAAAAACTTCAGAAAAGTCTGAACTGCACAAGCAAATAAGTGACCAACATTGCTTGTGCTGCTGGTGCTTGGGGTGCTTTTACAGATGGCTCTGTCACAATTCCTTTCATTATTAAAGAAAACTAGTTAGGAGGAGTTGGTGACTCTGCTTTGAAGTATTTCCAGTAGCGTCTGTTTCTCCGGTTATTGCAGGTATGCTTACTGTGAGATTTTTATTGGTGCTTGTTAGGGTTTCATACATATATGTACCTTAAGCAGGCACACTAGCATATTGCAAAGTTTGCATATTTTCCCAACTATGTGTAATAAGACAGCCTTTTTCAAAGTTGGAAGTATAATTAATTACTCATCTTTTCTAAGCGAGAAGCTCAACAACGAGGGAAAGGCAGGAGTCAACGTGGAGTGTTGAATCAGGCAAATTCACTCTTTTAGTGATGTAGCTGCCAGGACATTTGACAACTGGGAAATACAGAAGGTCAGTTGGAAGTTGTAGCTTTCTTTCCCTTTTAGTCCTTTGTCTTCATTTGTTTAAAATTTTGGCAGTTTCATGAGCTGAACAACTGCAAAGATACTAGTCCTAGATAATATGAGAAAAAAAAAGTGAGCTAGACTTGCTGGAGTAGAAATGGAGCTACTTCGCCTTAAGTGAATTGGTAAAGGTTGTACAGGGGTTTCCCTTCGGTTTGACATTTGTGATTTATGATCACTTTATTGAGACTGCAAATAGAGTTTGCATAATTGAATGCTTCTGTATTACAAATATTGCACACCATTCAAAGTGTAAAAAAATTTTTTTTGGTCCATTTCAGTCTTTGTGTGGCAGTATGGAATAGGTGCTTTATCTGTCAGATCTTTTCTAAACCAAATGATTTCCCCAGGCTTGGAATGTATGCAGTTAAAAATAATAAATGATAATTTTATTTATATTTTATCATATCAGTTTGTTCATTGACATTTAAGTGGGTAAAGATGAAGGAGGTTTGGACTTGAGTATTTATATCTTGTTGCAGAGTCAGAATTAAAGGAAAAAGTCATTACTATAATCTTAGGCTGGTCTGGAGGGGGAGCTAGTGTCAAAGCAAAAGTGACTTAATTTTCTGGACTCTTTCAAAAGCTTGTTGTTTGGTCATAGAATATGCTTCTAATACGATAAGGAATACAGCTGTAAATGATGCATGCTATGTATGATTGCATTAATATGCATTTCATGTATGATTAAAATAATCTGCAGGTGAAGTGATGTGTGAGTTTTTTAGGGAAATAGAGTATTTGTTTTGCTATTTTGTAACAAAAACTGTATCCAAAGAACTTTGAAGTTGCAAGGTCAAGCTCTTACAAGTCATGAAAAGCCAGAATTAGAGATGCTTGTAAGAACTGTAATGTGGCCTGTAAATGTAGGGCTGAATGTTACATTTTCCCCTACAATGTTGCTTTCAGTATATAGCATAGAATGACATAGATGGTGTTCAGTGTGTGATATTGAATCCTTTTTCTTGATATCAAATAATGTGTGGCCTTACTATTTGTTTATGTGCTGTTCATACTGTGCCTTCTTAATTTCCTCTTTTGCTGTTTCATTACCTTCAGTCTCTAGTGTCTGCATGTTTCACTAGTAATATTTTCCTCTAAGTCTCCTGAGATCTATTATGTATTCCTTTGTGTTGAATATCCAATTTAGGACCTTTATGATATGATTTTTCAAAATAATCTATCAGTGTTTTAATGATTTATGTGTTCTAAGATGTTTTCCCATAAAGTTCTAATTTACTAACAATAATCTGGCTTTTCTTTGTAGTTTTTAATAAACCCCTCTACAGGGATCCATCAATGCCTATCTAGAAAAGACCTCACTGCTTGATTTGTAGTATGGTGTGTGTTGATTTAGACTGCAAGTATAAATACTTAGATCTGTTGCAGTGTTAACCCTAAGGTACTAAGTCCATAGTTTTGATGAAGAGTGGATTGCTCATTAAAAGTTTGTGGGATTTTTTGATGTATTTTTTTTTTCTTTTAAAATTTATTTATGTGCAAGAAAGAAGAAGAAAATAAAATTTTTCAGGACAATATTAATTCCATCCCTTTCCTGCAATACCTGTCTCATTAACAACACACTTGCCAATATTTGCAGTGCATATGACAAGGTCCTTATATAATATAATGTTGTTATTTATTTTTTTGTAGCATTTTGTTCAGTAACACAACAAGAGTACCTTGGGCACAAGGGCACAGAGAACAAGATCAAATAGCCTTTAATTTTTGTCATGTGACTATATATTTTTTTTGAACCGATGGTTAGGTTTTTGATAGTCAACTGTTTAAAACTCCATGAAATTCTTTGTGCATAACCAAAATGTTCAGCATTCTAGATTAAAAAAAAAAAAAAAGACAGCAAGCCTGATGGACAGGAGGAAATCCTCTGTCCTATGGGATTGCATATGTGACTAATATGCATATAGCATATAAGTCTTTAAAAATGCTGAAATTTGTCTATTTTGCCATGAGACTTGTGCCACTTGAGCTAGCTGGGAATGTGATACTAGGAATTTGTGATTCAGCTGTGGTCCAAATGGTGTTGTCTGTGTATGGTTTTCTGAGATTTTTAAGTGTTTGAAGGTAGAGGTGAAACTCTGGAATCTTGGGTTCTATTCCAGGCTGTGGCAGTGAGCATGTTCTGTTGGGTGCTGATTTTTCTGCTTATTCCTTGTGGGATATCTCCCTGTCCCAGTCTTCTTTGTCCTATTCTGAAATTTTTATCACAATCCTATTTTCCCCAAGTAAACAGTTTGTTTCTCACTAAAGGGCTTCTTATCTGACATCCAGAACTGCTGTGCATAGAGGTTCTAACTAATAAATTGTTTATCCAAGTTTCTTTCACTGTTTGAATCCTTTCTAGCTTTTCTCAGTCCTCCCTGCTGGTCTCAGGTTTCTTTTCACTGTCCTCAGTTTCACATCCAGTTCTCTGTCATAAAAAGGATCTGTCCTCTCTGTGTTGTGCATTTCCACTGGCCCCTGTTCTGTCTTCTGTAGTTTTCCACCTTCAGTTTTGTGCTTCATTCTTCCTGGCTTCCCTCATCTGAATTTGTTTTTTCCTTTCCTGCCTGTCTTCCTACCCATCTCAGACTTGGTCTCTATCCCAAACTCAAGATTGTGTTTCACTCTGTCAACTGTATCAGCTTTTTCCCACACTGCAGTTCTTTCTTTAGTCAAATTTTATTGCTTCCTCTCTTTTCCACCCTTTTGTTTACGTGGATAGCTTATGTTTTCATACTTGTTGGATCCAGCAAGGGTATCACTGAGAATAAATTTAGATGCCAGTGGTCCATTCTGATGGTCAGGAAAATAAGCAGGCCTATGAAGAGGTGAACTTGACTTTATGGGGAGATCATGTCTGAGCTGTAGTGCAAAAATGGGATATGCAAACAGGGGCAGCTAGGACAGGCTACAAAGGAGAAATTTAAAAAAATTGTCCTGGTATGTAAGGATGACATCAAGAGACCAAATGCTCACCTAGAGATGGGAGCATTACAAGGGAGATCAAGGACAGTAAGAAGAGTTTCTTCTAGTACTTGAGGAGTGAAAAGCAGGACTGTGGAGGGCTGTGAGCCCCTGATTCAGGAGTCCTCTGCACTTCTTTGGAGGAGAGAAGCCTCAGGGCAAAAGGACTCAGAGAGAAACCTCTCTCTAGGTTACAGTGACAAAGTGAACCACCCCCAGCATGGGTTGTTTCTCTATGGTAATACCTTGTATCCAGTTGGTAAATTGGTTTCTACCCCACCCCCTGCTTTTCCCATAAAAAGGCCCTGGATCTGCCGTGAATCAGGGAGCTGCTGTCCCTGGGCTCCCCTTCCCAGGGACTGCTGGACAATAAAGCTGCCTCTGTGGCACTGCCACACACGGCTCCTGTCTCTCTGTCCCCGAGTTTGCCTCGGGTGATCTCACACAGAGCTGGAATCACAAGAGCTGGGATTACTTGCAGCTGAGAAATTGCTGCACTTGCTGAGATCACCGCTGTCCAGGGAGGCTGCCTTGGCCCCTGGAAGAGCTGTTCTTTGCTGGACACTCTAGGAAGGTCCTGGCTTTCTGGTGCTTGACCAGCATCAGACCTCCCTGTGACGCAGGACAAGTAAAACATGAGCTTCTTTTGGGTAGTGATGTGTCATAGTGACAGTGGATACAGATAAGGCTGGGGTACCCTGATCCCTCTGTTCCTTGGTGAGTCATCACCAGCAAGGTCTCCCAGGCTTCTGTGCTTAGTAACAAGGGTTTGAGGAGAGCAACTACCCGCAGTGGCTGAGGATTCAGTTGGGGATTGTTGAGAGAACTCAAATCCTACCAGTGCATGTGGCCAAATGCACTGTGCCTGTGAATGCTGATGGAACTGGCCAGAGACACAGTGAGGTCCTTCTCCATCATCTTTCAAGCATCTTGGATACCAGAAGACCCTCCCAATGGCTGAACAAATGCATAAAAAGGCCAAAATACAGCCCAGAGAGCTACAAACTGGGTAGCTTCCTTTTGTGTCCCTGGGAAAATAAGGGCAAGGGTGTTCTTGGAGCACATTTCTGGTCACAAGAAGGAAGTGAATGGAAGCAATCAGCATGGATTTATCAAAGGTAAATAATGCATGACGAGGCAGATTGCCTTCTATGGTAAAATGACTGACTTTGGATGAGGGAAGAGCAGTGGGTTTAATCTTCCTGGAATTTAGCATGATTTTCAGCTCTGTCTCCAACTATATTCTCATATCCAGATTTGGACGTTACAGATTGCTGGAGAACTAGAGGATATAAAAAAGACTGGTTGGATGGATGGACTCAGAAAGAAGAGCTTAATGTGTCACATAGAGAGGTTGATGAACAAGAGGGGTACTGCAGAGATTTGTCCTGAATAGGTGATAAAGTGTGCTGTTGTGCTTGCAGATGACACCAAATTGGGGGGAATAGTTGCTGTGCTTGATGATGGGCTGCCATTCAGAGGGATTTTGTCACTTTGACCGCAAGGCCCATCTGGAGCTTTATTCAAGAACAACTGCAAAGTCCTGTAGGAGGAGCACCTTGCAGTGATACAGGCTGGGGAGTGACAGGCTGGAGAGCAGCTCTGCTGGAGAAACCTGGGGTCCTGGTAGACAGCACTCTGACCATGGGTCAGCAGCAGCATGGCCCTGCAGGGTCACAGAATGGTTTGCAGCTACCAATGTAAAGCACAACACTGTGGGCTGCTAAGGAAAAGAAAAAAGTTATCTCAGAGCCTATACAAGAGACATAAAAGATCGTCCAGGTCCAACCCCATGGGCAGGGACGCCTTCCACTAGACCAGGTTTCTCAAAGCCCCATTCAGCCTGGCCTTGAACACTTCCAGGGATGGGGCATCCACAACCTGACTGGGCAACTTGCTCCAGAGTTCCACCACTCTTGCAGTAAAAAATTTCTTCCTGGTATCTTATCTAAACCTTCTTTCTTTCAATGAACGTCATTCTCCCTTGCCCTACCACTACATGCCCTTGTGAGAAGTCCCAGCTGTCATGTAGACCCCCTTCAGGTACTGGAAAGTGCTCCAAGGTTTCACGGGAGTCTTCTCTCCTTTTCCTGTCCCTTTCCCTCTCACTCTCCACAACCTTGACTCTCTCAGCCTAAAGAAAAGAAAGGCAACAACATCCTGAACTCTATGAGAAGGAACACAGCCAGCAGATAGAGGGAAGTGGTTGCTCCTCTCTATTTGCTGCTCATTAGACTGCATCTAGAGTGCTGTGCCCAGTTTTGGGACTCTCAATACAGGAAAGACATCGCTAAATAGAAGTGAAGTTGGTGGAGGACTACCAAGATGATCAGGGATCTGGAACACTCGTCCTGTGAGGAGAGGCTGGGAGAGATAGGCTTGTTTAGCCTGAGAAGCTGGTGGTTTCAGTGGGATCAAACAACAACATACTGGTTTTATTGAGGGCATCACTGAGAAGATGGAGTCAGGCTCTGTACTGAGATGCATGGGCAGAAGACATGAGGCAGTGTTCATAAATTGAAATAAAGAAGGTTCAGACTGGATGTAAGGAAAAATTCTTTCCATGGGGATAGTCAAGCTGTGTAAGAGGTTGCCCTGAGAAGCTGTGTTGCTTCTGTCTTAGAGGTTTTGAGGACACAAATAGGCAAAGCTGAACAACCCATTCTTATCTGATATCTGACTTGGAGCAGGAGATTGGACTGAGGGACATGTTGAGGTCCCTTCCAAGCTCTGTTATCCTGTGAGTCTACAGCTGTGGATCTTTAGTTCCCAGCAGCCTTATACAAGAATGGAATAAGTACAGGCAGGATATGTAGGTGGCTCAGCTGCAACATATCAAAACAAAATCAGTAACAGTAGCATTACAGTGAGCTTGACAAAAGCATCATTTGTATGTCAGGGTAAGCATTTTGCTGTCTCTTAGAAAGATGCATGTGGAGCTTAAAGCATACAAGTGATTAAACTTTTTGAAGAAAAATAACCTTTTGTAATGAGGTGAAAGTGTATTTTTATGTGGCTTTCCTTGGAAAGAGGAAAAATATATTTTGCATACCATGTAAATATTGAAGTAACTTTGACATGCACACCTGGCACAGAGTGGGTCATCTTGAAAAGCCTTTGGCAACTTAAACTGAAAAATGATTCTTCTACAAGGAAGTATGTGTCAGCCTTCAAAATTGGTGATCTCTCTTGGTCGTTTTTCATTATAAGTATGTAAATTCGTATTATGTAGCTCATAATGCATCATTTCAAGGTGGTGATTTTCTGACAATCTGTTAAATCAGTTGCAATCAATTCTGATTCCCTCCCCCCCTCAAATATTATATACTAGTTCACTCACATGATTATTGTTTCTTCCTGCTCTTTTCTCCCTCCCTTGCCACATTTTCAGGGTGGGGAATAAATAAAGGAAGAGAAGTAGTCCTAAGATGTGAGGAGTCCAGGAACTGTTTTGGAAGACTTTTAGCTAAAAGTCTTCAAATCAGAAGAGTTGCCTGTAGCAGAGAACTACTGTGAAATAACAGATTGGGTTATTTCACGTTTATATTTAATTTTTGTTATTTAAGTGTGAGCTGTTACATGAGGAATGATCTTTTTCTGAGGTTTTTTCCTCTTCATTTGTATTTGCTAACCTGTACTCTTTAGGTATCCTCCCTAAAACAAATGGTGATTTCTGTAGCAAAGCATAGTATCCAGTGAATCAACCACTCTATTTAGTTCCATCAAATATTGGATATTAATACAGCATAATGCACATAATTTCTCTTCAGAATATATATATATATAATATATATAACACAGTAAAAATAAATACTTCAGCTGTTGGCCATTCTAGAACTTGATGAAGTTTGTGCTGCTACAATTGCTTTGTGGTAGCAATTTTCTGAATGTAAATGCTTTTTAGGAGTGTGCTTTCATTATATGTTTGCTTCATAATGTTATAGTAGCAAGATGAATAATTTTCTGTAATGTTAGGGAATTTTTTTTGTGAGACAGTTAATAGCAATAAATATCACCATGACATTATTAATTCTGCATGCTACAGACTCTTTAGAAGCTTGTGGAACATTGCTGTGAATATCTTATGGACATCAATTTTGACTTGCTGTGAGTTAAACTCTTTCTTCAAAGCATTGCTCTCACAAAAGTTTTATAAAAGAACAGTAGGAATTCTCTTCTGATAACCTCCCAATGGTCATCCTTAGTTTATTATATTACTTATGTTGTACTTTCACCTTAATTTGTTTGCACAGTGACACAGTAACTTTTCAAGGTAAGTCTGATTTGTATGGGTACCAATATATTTGTTAAGCTTCCTGGAGTTTATCCTTTTGAAGGTGTTTTTTTGCATGTATGTAATAAATATTAAAGTAAGTATTTATCCAATAAGCTGTTTATTGAAGAGTTCATAAAACATATTTGTAAAAATATTTGTTTAAATTATTAATATATTCAATTACAAAAATTTCTTCTTTAAATGCTTTGCCGCTAAGGAAATTTCTGTTGACCAAGTGTCAGAATGTGAGCTTTCAGATTGCCTGGAACCTTTGTCTTTAGCTCTGTGCCTCTATTTATGATGATAAAGTACGTAGTATACCTGAAGTATGTATACAGGTTTCTAATATGTTGTACTTAGCTGACATCTTGTCTCCTTTAGGGTGTTTGCTAAACATCTCCCTTTGTCTGACAATCAGTGCTCACATTGCAACAGCAAAAACTATTCCCTCTCAGGGATACAATCATCTAATGTGGGTGTAATGTGTTGATGGTACTCTCTCTCCCCACCCCCTTTTTGTTTTTCTCCCACCCCCAGTTGTATAGAACCATTCATGGCAGGGCACCTTTTGTCTGTAGTTTCCCTCAGCTGCCTAGGCAAGCATTTATTTCTTATTTAGGACAAGATTTGAATATATGGGAGAAAAACTAAAACCCAAACATAAATTAATTGCTTTCCTTACTTTTGAGGGTTTCACTGAGACACCTTTGTGGTATTGTGCCATGTCTTAGTATGTTTAGATAGTCTTTGCCCTTCCTTTTTCTGTAGTCTGGGGTTTAGAATGACTTGTTCACAGTTTACAATCTTCCTGATGCATGTCTTCACATTTCTGTTCAATAACTAAATCTGTTCCACAGTTATCTTGGGATTTGTTTTTTAACAGTACAGCATCCAACTTCTTGATCTGTCTACTGCTTGGGGTGTTTTTAAGTTATAGCAGCTAGGACAGCATGAATTACACCTTTTTCCTCATGTGGCCCACTGGAGGCATTCAGTGGCATTGAAAGATGTTCTCCTTAAGTTATTCTTCATTGCAGATGCCTACTCAGCAGTCTGGATTTTGGATTGAACTGCTAGACATTGTCTTTGCAGGAGGTTTTGTCTTTTAACTTCAGTGAGGTGGTGCTGGACCTCATTGTACCTCAGGTACCAATACTCTGAAGTTTGCTCTGCCAGGCTGTAAAGATGGATGGCAATTTTGGAAATGTGGCAGCTTATGTTATGCCCTATGACAATATTTTCAAATTCTGCAGATATATGCTTTGGGTACTTCCTAGGGAGCAGGGGATGTTCCCTAGCAGGTTGTTGATGTTTTTTCTGATGTCATTTGTTTTTCAGAGGCAGCAGGATCCTTGTAATGCATGTGAGAAAGCCCTTTTATCCTTCTTCACTTAATTACAATGGATCGTGCTCTTACAGATGAGGGATTCAATATAAGTAGAGCAAAGAAATGTTGGTCTCTCAAGGAGCCAGGCATACATATGAGATACAGAGACATCAGCAAAATTTAAAATGCTTGTGAAATTTTCCTGTACAGCATACTGCAGTGTCATGCATAGGTAATGTTAATAATTCTGCAGATTCTGTGTCTACAGAAGAGCTGGGAGAACATGGTCTGTATTCACTTGCTTGCTCTTAAGACCCTTCTGTATGTGTGCACAAAATCACTCACAGCTTATCCTTAGGCACACTGAACACGTGTAGTTGCTTCAAGCTATTGGGACAAAAATAGGAAATATCCCAAGTACTGAAATCTGACATAGAGTCATAAAACCATGTGCTGAGATATAACAGGATATGCTGATATCTCTTCAGCAGAGATGTTTTGATGCTAGACTTTCCAAGGAATGAATTTGAAATACTGTTTTATAGAGCATTGATTTTTGCTTACTTCCAAATCCACTGTTTCCTGAAGCCCTGCAGCAGATAAGATCCTGCTGTCCCTGCTTTGCAGAGACAGTCACAACTTTGTGACCAAATGTATTTTCAGTTAAGACTCCCAAGACTGTGCCTTTCATGGCACGTGTTCTTATGTAGATCAGAGTGATGGAGTGGGTACATTTACTATTCCAGCTGTATCAGTCTGAGCTTTGCTGTTTGAGTGCTGTGGTCTTTGGGGTGGGCTTACTCATTCTTCACAAGAATGGAAGGGGAACTGTCACATTTGTGTGCCTGCTAAGTGGATTGGTTAACTGCATGCATGTCCCCAGTGTTGGCTTGTTAACAGGTTTCACCTGTGGTTAAAATATCCTTTTGTCCAGCTTTTTTTATGTCAAGTGGATATCAGTTGTCATTAGGGAAAATCCAAGTCCTTTTTATCTGCAGTTTTTGTTGACGTGACATGTATTCCCCTGCCCCATCTGATATTTCATTGGTCTTTTTATATTTGTTAACTTTGGGGATCACTTTTGTAGTACTTTGGCCTGTCTGATTCCAGGTTTACTCTTCCTTACGTAACATCCTGCTTTCTCCAGTGGAGAGCCCCTGTCTTATAGGAGAGATTTGGAAGATGAGCATAAAATTGACTGTGGTACAATATAGTACAGATTTTCAGGTATTTTCAAGTCATGCTGATTAAGGCATTGGTAGGATATCCTGAATGTCATGGAGTCATAGAATGGTTTGTGTAGGAAGAGACCTTAAAGATCATTCAGTTCCACCCTCCTTGCCATGAGCAGGGACACCTTTCATTAGACCAGGTTTCTCAGAGCTCCCTCCAGCCTGGCCTTGAACACTTCCAGGGATGGGGCATCCACAACTTCTCTGGGCAACCTGTTCCAGTGTCTCACCACCCTCACAGGAAATAATTCCTTCCTATTATCTGATCTAGATCTACTCCTAGTTTGAAGCCATCCCCCGTTGTCCTGCCACTGCACACTCCTGTCAAGAATCCCTCTCCATCTTTCTTGCAGGCTCCCTTCAGGTACTGAAAGGCAGCAATTAGATTACCCTGAAGCCTTCTCTTTTTCAAGCTGAACAAACCAAATTCTGTCAGCTTTTCCTGATAGGAGAGGTGTTTGGCTATAGATTAGGAAATCTTGGCCTTTTGATTTTATAGATCTATATGATTATTTTTTTATGTTTTCAAAAATCTGAGCTAGTAAATGGAGGTAATACTATACTGTCCCATCAGAAATGTTAACCAGAGTATCAATTACATGGTTATATTTGAAAATAAGTGGGAAAAATAGTAAGCAGAATTGTATCTTGTTTATTTCAGAGTGCTGTCTTGGAGGAGCATGCGGATTGTGAACAGTTTTCACTCTGAGTCAGGCCTTTTGACTTTCTTCATGCTTATATAGCTAATATAAATACAGGAAGAGTTTTTCACAGCCCTTAATTTTTCACTTAAATATATTTCCTTGTGACACTGATGTGAAATGCTACAATATGGTCATACCATGTTAGACAGCAAAGTTGTGTCCTGGGTGTTCATGAAAATTGTTTCCTGCTGAGAAGTTTTTAAGTAGTGGGTAAAACTCACTGGCAACTGCAAGTCAAACATATTTAGCCAGTTTTTTGTTTCTTAAAGGGCTTTACTGTGATCTGGCTTTTAGGACAGTAAAGAACTGCTTGTGTACTTAATGTTCCCTGTGCCATTCTGTTACTCAAGAGCTCCTTGAAGTCATAAGCAAACAGGGAATATTCAGATTTTTGTGACTGGCTTTTCTCTTGAAGTCTTCTACAGTTGTGTAGTATTTAACTTCTTACCTTCCCTGGAAGAAGCAACCAAATAAAATTGATTATTTATCAGGTTTAAGCATATCTTATTGAAAAAGGTCATAGTTTTAAATGTTCTTTTTGAAGTCATTAGTACTGTGAAATGGAAGCAATTGGAATGCTCTTTTGGACAGTTCTTTTCTTAGTGGTTGCTTGAAAATATTTTATTAATATTGTGTTTATTAACTGTCATCACCTGGTGTTGAAGCGTACCTAGAACTTGGGGCCCTTAGATTATGGCTTTTTTTAAAATTTTTATGTTAGGTCAAATGTGATTGTAGATAAAAAAGTGCTGTGAACCATGGATTCCCATCTGAGAATTCTTCATCTGTGTTTGGATATGCTGTGTGAAGACTTACTGTTGTTTCGAAGGTGGATAGTCCCAGGTGTGCAGTTAGAATGTGCTAACATAGACAAATACAGTGTGACCGTGTTTAAGAATAATCAGTAGTAAACCAAAACGGAATATTGTCATTTGAACTAATTTCTAATGGCACTTGTACTATTACAGGTGTCTGTCTTCCCTTAATTGCACTAATTACATATGTGTTATTGGTGACAGCACGTGTCATATGTAGAGAAAAGATATTTGGAAGGCAGACTCATTAGTTCTTGAGGGTTCATTTTGAGCTTCAACAAAACATTTTCTCTCTCATCTGTCTTTCATCTTGCACTTTTTCAGCTTTAGACTTTCCTGATGGAAATGTATGAAGTGTAGAGACAAGTTTGTCCTTCTTTATCCAGTAGGCTCTCTAATGAGTTCAATTACGGACCGCACTGATGTCAAACTCTATCTGTAAAACTAAGTGCAGAGTGAAAGCTGCTACAAATTTTGCTTGTATACCAGGCTTAAGATGACGTATGTTTTTTTTTAACATTGTTTCAATGTCTTTTCTTTCATGCTTCCTAGAGTTCTTCCATATAGTAGCTTTTCTTTTCTTACTTTCCTGGGATGAGGATTTAGCAGAAACCCCTTTTTTATGATTTTGTGTCTCTTGGTCTTTGAGTACTGCCTTGTTTTCTTTGCTCGGTGTCTGTCAGCATCTCTTGACTGATGGGAAGGGGTGAGCTATGGTTAAATGAAGCTGCTGTTATAAAAGCAGACGGAAGTGATGCTTGGTACAATTTGTAAAGTTCTTTGCTCTTTGAAAACTGGGTTATATGAATAGTATAGATGAAACATATCCATATTATATGCATGTAGACATATGTATATACCAAACCATTGAGTTATGCTAGATTATACTGGTCACGTAGGGTAGCTTGCACCACAGTCATTAGGTAGTATAGGGAAACCTGACTTACTACCCATATATACTTGCTTTGGGAATGAATGAAGCACTTTTTTTGTGGAGCCTTTAACCCATAGTAAATTCATTGCAGTGTCTGTCTGCTCTCCTTCATACATTATAGACTGAAAGAGAGAAAAAGATGAAATTCAGCATGGTGAAAAATCAACATGTAAATTTAAAATTATATTTGCTTTTTATCCCTACGTAGGAAGGACATATGTATAATTTTCTAAAAAATTTTTCATAAATTAAGCATGAGAGGTTTCTGAAAATAATACAGGATTGACTAATGGATAGTAAATGCAGGAGATAGGAAAATAACCACTTCAGGAGGAACATTGAAATGTACATTTGAAGGAATAGTCTCTTAATATCACACTATTTTAATTGGTTTGTGGTGAAACCTGCTCAAGGAAAAATGTTAAAAATTTTTCAAATACCAGCAACTTAGAAGACCTGAAACCTCTCTGAAATGAAATGTACTCTAGTAGTAGTACATGTTTTTTACTCTAACATTTGGGGTCTCTAAGACTTGGTGTGTAGTGTCAAGGAATATATTTAAAGGCATTTTCTGTTGCATGATATAAATTGCATGGGTTTTCTGTATAATATTTATACTGATGGAATTATATTTAATATAAATTTTCAGCTTCCTTCATTATCAGGCACCTATCAGACATGGCAGGAAGGTGTTTCAGATTTTGTTGAAAATCTCTGACCACTTCTTTAATTGCCAGAATTTAAATTTGATAGTCTCCTTGACTTTGTTTGAAGATTTGTTTGAAGATCCACCTTTGATTAACCTGTCTGATAAACAAGAACATTTACCTTGTCTGATAAACACGAAGCTGCACCGCTTTCTCCTCAAGGGAAGCAGTGTTGTGTGTTCCTTTTTTTCCTCAGCTTCCTGGTTGCTGAACGCTGCTTGCATCTGTTCTTAGCCTTCCCACAGAGGAGCAATGGCAGCAGTACAGAATTGATTCTATCTTTGAAATCTGCACAGCTGCTGGTATGGTTCTGAGTCACAGCAGTGAGGTTGACCACAATCTTGTTAATGCACTGCTACTTGACCAGTCAGTTAATAAAAGCAGAGTCACTCAAGCTGATCAATGATAGACTTTGGAATAAAGTGCTATGATTTTTATTTGGTTCTTGTTTGAAAAGCTTGAAAGCAAAGATGAAATTATGTATGAATTCTTAGTATAATTTCTCTAGCAAAATCAAGCCATGTGCTCACTGTGGGTAGGTTTGAAGAACTTATCTTTTTCAGAAGGAAAAAAAAATTAGAAAGAAGAGAGTGAGGCATCTAAGGCACAATAGAAAATGTGGTTTCTTTCTTTTACTAAATGAATTGTTTCAATTCATACATAGAGGTTTTTTAATAATTCTGTTGATGTTGGTATTTCTTGTGTGTGTTCGCATCTCTTTCAATCTAAATTTCTCTGACTGTAAGTGACTTGAGTAATGGTATTTGTAGGGGTAGCTGGTATTTGCAGTGTATAGTAAGCTGTATATTTCTTAATTTTTAAAAAAACTTTACCTGCTTTATGTCAGGACTTTGATAGGATGAAGTAAATACCAGAGTTTAAAATGATCCTGCAAAATTAATAGCAAGGCTGTCTAGCTTTTTTATATAAATATGAACTAGAAACAAGTAAGGTTTTTTTTATTGGCTTACAGCCATGTTCCTTTGTGCTGTGTTTTCAACACCACAGTTGTTTTTCAGTGACATGTATGGTACTGTCTTTCTACTTTTATGAAGCTTGCTGATTTTTTTTTTTTCTGTGACTGTCAAACCTTTTTCATAGTCTTGTCTTTTGGTAGAGTAGACTTTTTTTTTTGAACTAATTACTGCAACTGGTAACAAATAATCATGAGGCTGTACTGCACGAATTCCCTTCCTCGAATTCAAACCCAGGTTTGGGGTTTCTTTTATTTTGTTTTTTGACCTGATTTTAAATGAATGGGTTTTGCCAGCATTTTGGCTTGTAGATTGTTATTTCTTCTGTATGTTTGACTGTATTATCACTTAAAAACATTCTTAATTGGGCTTTTCTGACAGCTTTTTATTCCAGTCTTCTCATTCATTAGCCTGTGTCTACAGAGAGTGTTCTTTCTATGTGATTATCTTTCCTTTAAATTTTCTCATTCTTTTGGTTAAATTTCTAAAGATGGTTAATACTTTCCCCCCTTGATTTTTTTTTTTTAAACGTATTTTTACAGACTTAATCTGCACTTAATTTTAGTTTCCTTAAGCTGGTTTGATTTCAAATCCCTTTCGACTGCATCATCACTAATAAAGTGGACCATTGTCTGTTACTGAGGACAGCTGGCACAGATTGAGATTTGTCCTTTCTGTTAATCTTTTAGCCTTAAAACAGGTAGCTGTGTGCGCAGTACTGTTGGAAGTTTTCCCAGCCATGTGATAACCTTCAGATTGTTCCCAGAGGTTGAGAGAGTGCAGTTGGCCTTTATCAAAAGTATTTCAGGACTTGTTCTGACATGATGATTTGCATTTCAGTGTCTGGGAATGTTTAAGTCATTAATATATAGGTGTAACCTTTAAGGTTAACTTTTGTAAAGTCAATAGTCAAGCCAGTTACGAGCTAGAGGTTAACTCAGTTTTATTTGTGATCTGCTTCCTAAAAGGCCTACTCTGTGAATCATTAATATTAAATCTTATGCTTTGAATGGTTCTGCCAGCTGTATGGAGAAAAAAAACCCCAAACCATACCCAATAACCAAAAAAAATAAATAAACAATCTCAACAGTTCCTTCAGCTCCCTCATCCACTTAAATTTTCTGGTTTGGTAATTTATAGGAGGTCTACATTTTCTTGCTCACTGTAACTTTCCCATTCTAACATTATGAGGAGTGTTTGTCTTCTGTTGCATTCTGTATTTCAGAACAGATATACTAATCCTAAGTTATTCAAGACAAGATTTCCTGCTCCACCCTATACATCTGTCCTCCCTGAGCCAAGTATGCCTTCTAACAGGATGGAGTATCCCACTAAATGTGTTGTGTCAGTTGAGTTATATTTTGTTTACTTTCTGAGATTCCCAGCTACCCTTGTTTTTATTCTCATAGTCCTTGTGCTAGTTTATTGAGAAGCAGAAGTTTACAAGAAAGCTCTGAAGATATTCTGCTGTTTGCCACCTTCTCCTCCCTGTGACCCTTTAGCTGCCCACGCTTGCCACTCATTCCTTTGGAGCTGTGATCTAGGTTGCCATTTGTAAGTCTTGTTATTTTATTAAAGAGGACAGTCTTTGCTTTAATTTGCTCACTGGTGATTTGAATGACAGCAGAGTTTTAGCCTGCCAGGCTGGGAAGCACAGATGGCACTTCACATGGCTGAGAAAAAGTGGAACTCTGGGGAAAAGAAGCATATGTTTTCCTGGATTTGAGAGAACTAAAAGAGGTTCAGTGCTTGAAGTGTTTTTCCAAATTTTCCCCAAATTTGCTGCACATGTAATAGTGCACTGTATTAGCAATGTCACTCTAGCATATATGAAACTTTGTAAAGTGAAAAATGTAGGGCTGCAGACACTGAACACCAGTGATGTGTCTTCCGGGAATAATGGGATGTGTCAGCTAGGGCCATGTAAATAAAAGGGAAAAATGAGTCAAGGGGTTGGGCCAGTGTCTTGAAGGAGAGGAGCAGGAAAGAGCTAGAGAACTGTGCAGTGTCACATAGGTTTATTACCTTCTGAGTCACCTACCTCCTCAAGTGGATAGGTTAAAAATGTGTTTGTATTTGGGATGCTATTTTATAACTTAATTCTTCATTTGGCCCTTTAATGTGTCCATAAAAGAAGTCAGTGGACTGTGTACTGTTCTGTGTACTGCATCAGTTTTGTAGGGCATTCTGAGTTTGTGCCTTGAGAAACCATTATGTGTGAAAATTTCAGTATCATGAAGGGACTTTGTACCTTAAGCAACTCTTTTGTATTTTCTTCTGTAAAGGATAAGGACTTAACGATACTGCATTTTGTTCCTAACTGTTATTTGTGCTGTTAAAAGTGGCGTACTCTTCGAACAAGGTCAAAGTGGCAAAGTACTGTGTGTGACAAAGAAAAACAAATGCAGGGAGATCTTTTTCTTTTATGCTTATTTTGATGAATATTGAGGAATAATGGTCTGAGATCTGGCTTGACTGAAAGTGGAATTTCATTGACCAACCATATGTCCTTCTCAAACCGGTGATAATCAAAGCTTGTTTGAAGGGGAACCTCCTCTACAAAATTGAACTGCAGAAAGAATCCTGTGCACTTCTCTGCAAAACAGAGATAATTCCTGGGAGCTTCTTCTCTGTGCAGTAGAAGTTTGATGATTTGACTTTGTAGCTTGCATGTGCCAGCTTCTTTAGCTCTTAGCAGTAAGGAATCTGAAGAAAAAAAATGCAACAAAACTGAACCCCAAACCATTATATAGTGTGTATAGAAAACCCTATATGATTTTTTTTTTTTTTTTAATATATGCAGTAAAAAGATTAGCCTTCCTTCTGTCTCTGTGGCACGTTTTTTCTTTCCGTATTTGTTTAAGGAAATTTGCTTAGTACCAGCAACTAACAGTGCTACCAGATAGATGGATTAATGGGTATAAGAGAAATGAAGTTCAGTTTTTCAGTTATATACCTACTTCTCCATCAGAAACTTCCATTATCTCTTAAAACTGTAAAAATCATGTTCTGAGCCTCACTTGGGCTCACAAAAGGAATAATTTTTCATTTCTTTACCAATTTACTGATTTTGTTGTTTGTTTTAAGTGGTTTTGTTGTTTAAAATGGATTCTTTTCATGCAATGTTCTCCCTGACACAGGTTCAGTCACTTCTCTGCCAGCTGCTTGAAACTATAGAGCCGGCAGTGGAATATGCAGATGACTTAACTAAAAAGCTGGTCTGTGTGCTTCAGAAATTGCTTGTGCTAGAGAAGGTAGGATTATCACACTTAGTAGTAGATTTATGTCTTTGGAGTAATAGAAAATTTTAATAAATAAAAAAAAAAAGACTGCAAATTCGCGTACTTGAGCACTGATGAGAGCCCCTGATGTAAGCAGACTGGTGATCAGAGGTAGATTGCTGTTGTACGACCCAGCTCCTGATCTGCTTCCTTCTCAGATGACGTGACTTTGTGACAGTAACATGATTCCAAACTACACCAGCTCGTTTCTAGCTTTTAAAAACAGCTTGTTAGGACCAGCCAATAAAACATTCGTTGATTTACATTTAGATTGGCATTAGCTCTGATCACAGTCACACTCAGGAAAGAGCAAGTCATTTGGATAAGAAAGAACTTAGTGTGATTAAGCTGAACTTGCCTTATTAAAGGAGAAAGAAAGAAAGAAAGAATTTGGTGAGTAAGACCTAGGAAGAAATAACAATAGTCTTTATTGGGTGTGAGGACATATATGGGAGAGAAACATCTGAAAATAAATAAATCTGAGGCGTAAATTTAAGAATAAATCTTTTTTGAAAATCAGAGGATGAGGTCTACTCTCAGTAATGGAGAGAAAGAAACTCAACGGTTCAAGATGATGTTTTATATATTTATGTAAGAATACTGTTTAAGATGATTAGGTTGATCCTGGACTCAGAAATTAAAAATGAACATCTGAGATTTCTTTGTATTAGAATAACAGAAATCTCTGAGAAAGAGGGTAGAGCAGACAAGAAGATACTTGATTGTTATTTGTCATTAAGTTTTCAGCTTTACAAATTCTGTTCCAGAATATATCCAAAGGGAATATTAATTATTTTTATTTTTTGTCTTCTTGGTGCATAGTTTATCATCTTCTGAAGCAGACGCAATTTGCCATTCTCTAAAGGTGGGATTTTGAGTGCTGTGTCTGATTTGTCCTGTGGTATTGGGAAGGTAGTTCTGGCCTGGCATATGGGTCTAGTGTCTGTGTTCAAAGTTAAATCAGTTTGCCCTAGCCAAATACAGAAGGAATGGGAGAAGTGTTTCCATTTTTTCTTCCTCCTTGCTGCAACCCTCTGTATTCCTAAAGTGATGTAGGTATTTTCATCTAACACTTCTATAGTTGCAGGCACTTAAAGTGTGGCATCTTTGAATTCTATTATCTTCCTCTTGTGCTTTTAAATTCTGTGTCTTTTTAGAGTTCACCTTAAGTTACATGAAAAATGTTGACGAAATGTTTTGGACTTGGTTTTGGTTGGGGTCTTGTAATGCAGGAGACTGGATTGAACACTGCAGATGTTATTGAATCCTTTATAAGAATATATATATTTTTAAAAATAGATAATTAAAAAAAAAAGAAAAAAGGTGGTGACTAGTCCATGTATACCCACCAATTAAAAGTCAGAATTAAACATATAACTAAAATTTCCTATCTGTAAGGTCACTTCATGACCTATATTTCCAAAAAGATCTCTGTATGAGGGCAAATTTATCTGGAAGGAGCCACTGTCTAGCTAGTGATATTTGTGAATAGCCTTGAGGTGATCGAAAACACAAATGCAAAAATTTTTTAAAATAGTTTCAGTTTTTAACCTTATAAATAGAATTCAAATTTCAGGGATTTATTAGCAATACTAGGCTGTAAAATTGAAACTTTTTGGTAGTTTTGAATGTTTCAGAGTAGGCTGACTGTTTTAAATTAATCATAATTTATGTAAAGTGGCCCTCGATTCTTTTTATGGAACTATGGGAAAAAACCCCAAGAGCTTTATTTCTGTGCTCTTAGTAATAGCTTTCTCTAGGGCATGGTGATTTGCCTAGCCTGGTAGGACTGGAAGGCTTTTTGGTACTGCTTGCAATTCTATTGCTTACAAATAAATCAACTTGTAAATTTAGTAATAGTTCCTTTCATTACATGAGACATAAATCTTTCCACTTCATGTTTACCATGAGCCAATCTGTCTAAATTTTTTTTTCCCCATACGTATGGCTCACCTAATGTGCTACCTTTCACTTGTTAATGAGGCTGGGAATATGAACTTGTAAGAAGATACATCATAATGCTTCATACAAAATTAAGAGTAACCATCATTCTAGACCATGTTCTAATGGGTTCCATGTAGGGCTTCCTCTTGGAACCTGTGGGCTCCGTATTTTGTTCTGCTGGGCGTCTTGAGTCACCTTCAGCTGAAGGTTTCACCTCTCCATTTTTGTGAAGCAGGCAGCGCAACTGATTTGATGAGAGCTACAATAAAAGAACAAGTTTACTTTTTCTGCTTTTACTTTTTATACATGGAGTAACCGTGTTGTATTTTTTGGTTTGAATTTCTGAGATACTTTATCACAGCAAAAGCTATAACCTTTTCATTGAGTGCCACCTTAGCCAAAGTATACCCAAACTATCAATCTCAAATAGAAGTGAAAATAGGCTATCTCCCTGTTTCCCTCAGGCATTCCATTTTTGGAAGTTCATGGGCTCTGACTTTGTAGGTGCTGATTACTTTAAATAATTTATTACATGAATAGGAAAACACAGAATTCAGATTTTTTTTTATCACTGTTGCTGCTTTTGAGAGGTTTGGAGTTGCCAGTTCACCTTGTTTGTTTAACACTACAGCTGCTGAAGCTTCTCTTTGAAATAGAAAATCACTTAATTTTCATACAAAAATAAGACTAATTTGGCAGAATTCTCATTGTAGTAAAACTCAGTTATCTGAAGCATTTATCATTTTTTTTTCCTTCGTTCCTATTCCTGGTACTGTTGTTGCTTTAATTGGTTTCCTGTTTACTTTTTTTTCTTGCTTTCATTCCTTTCCTTGAAGTGAGGTTCACAAATAAGCTTTTTCAGCAGCCAGTTCATTGCTGTTTCAGAGTCTGATAGTGCAGATTTGATTACTTTTCTGTTAAGTGGCCAGGAATCAACGTTTAGTTCAGTAGTGTGCTGCTGTTCTGAATCAGTGAGACAACTGTTAGGAAATGATGTAGTAACTCCCGTGGCTTGATAACCCCAAAGGAAGATTTTGTTTAAAACAGTTGTTTCTTCAGTGAAAGAGTTGTCAAGCACTCTTAACAGGCTGCCCAGGGAGGTTGTTAAGCCTCCATCCCTGGGTGAATTTAACAGATATGTAGATGTGGCTCTAAGGACATGGTTTAGTGGTGGGCTTGGCAGTGGTGGGTTTATGGCTGGACTTGATGATCTTAAAGGTCTTTGCTAACCTAAATGATTCTGTGATAAAACTGATTACCTTTTCCTCTTCTACTTTCAGAGAATTACCTATGCTTCAAAATGAAAGTGAGGAAGAAGAATCCCCAAAAGTATTAATTTGAACAATAATTATTGCTTGTAAGTACTTCTCGTTCTTTGTGATGTTGCATTCACAACTGAAAACTTCTCTTCTGTTGATAAGTCTTTGCCAGCTGAAAAAAGGAAACTTTGCAAAAGAGAGGTCAAGTGCCTCACTTTTATGTCAGACCACTAACAAAATTGGGTCAATCAGACACCCATTTCACATTTAATTTCTCCTTACACCTATTTCTCTCCCGTCTACTCTTTGCCTCTCATCTCTAAAAAGAGAAATTCTTTGGTAGGTTCATTATGTATCCTCTGTCTTATGAACAAAATCTGGTATTTCTTTGGCAGTATTTCTGGGTCCTTTCCATCTGCAGATATTGCGTGTGTTTCTCAGAGATAAGCTGTACTTCTGCAGAGGCTGGGCACAGGCCCTACTCCATAAAGTTTTTCAAGACTTATAAGCAAATTAAGCTGTTTTGGGTGGAAAGTATTGTGTGCTCTGGGATGTCCCAGATCCAGTGCTAGTGAATGCTTCAGGTCCGGGCAAGTACCATAATAGTCATGTTTGAGCACACTTTTTTTTTATTTAAATAAAATTTAGCAGAAAGGTAACTCTCTTCATTTTGAGAAGTTGCTTAAAGAATGATGTGAACTTCACTAAAGCATGAATTCAGGTGTGCACTTGGAAACCAAGCATATTATGACATTATTCTTTTTTTGATGCAACTGTAGAAAAAACTGTTAGGATCACTATTCTTAATTATGATAAGAAAGTTGTGAAAATTTCTTAAACTTTCATGATTGAACAAATTAGATTAAGAGTTCAAGCAAATTTGTTGTAGATTAGATGCTTTTACAGTACAACCAACTTCACTACTGGTTGTCAAGCTGGCGACATCTAAAGTGCTCTCAATTATTTTGATTTATTTGTGCACTTATAGCTCTAGAAGTACTGTGTTATTGTAAGAGTTTAATGAATGGTTTATTAAAAAAAAAAAAAAAAAAAAGAAAAGTGGGATTTCAAATAATGTTCTAGGGGCCTTCTGGCCAGGACAGAGTGAAGAATATGGTGATAGCTTTCCAAGTGTCCAGTGTCCAGGTAGGTGTCTTGAAACTGGGTTAGCTGTTGTAACTGCTTCCTGTTGGTGAGAGGACTTGTTTCCATTTCCTGAACCCAGCTTTCTTCCCAGTCTCACTCCTACTGAAATGAGTTAACTGATTAATCTCACAAATCCAGAGAAAAGGTGGCTAGTTTTTTTTCTTGTCTTTTGGGTTGCATCAGCTCAGACAACTGTTCAAAGAAGTGTCCAAGTGGTACAGAAGAAGCAGAGAGACTCTGTAGGCAGGAGCAAACAGCGTGGGAGTGTAACATGTCCCTTTAGGCAGCTGCCAGTCAGGGGATTTGGCCAGCAGTTTGTGGTAATGCTCTCTTGAAGTTGTTAGGCTGGGAATACATGATTTGACTTTGGAGAAGAGTAGGCTTCTGTGGAAACTTTAGACTAGAATTGGCTAATCTTTCCAGATTCCTCCCAGCCATTGCAGTTGGTAGGAATAGTTTATTGATATGGAGTAGAAACAGTGATTCAGAGGGAAAAAATCTTAGCTGGTGACTCGGAAATCTGTAATAGTCTTTCCCACACCCCACGCTCCAACTCTCCAGCCCCATGTGTAGTGTCTGTGTGCTCCAGGCTCTGAAAATGAATGAAAGGTAGAAGAGCTTTCATGACTTCTCAAAACCTCACTTCTAGTTAGAATTGGCTGGTCCCTTTTACATGATGTTATGTAATACAACAGTTTGTATCTTGATTTGCAGTTTTGTAAATTAAAATTTGTTTCTTTTGAGAGCCTGCATGCAGGCATGCATGTGTAATTACTTACTTTTGTACTTCTGCTGTTCCATGTTAGCACTGACTTGATTTGTCCAGAAGCTGTGGTGATGGTTTGACTGTCTTTAGCAGAGTTGCTTTCCTTCCTTTAGCAAGAATGAGGCGCAGCGGTTGAGAACTGCATGAAACCTTTTCTGTTTGGTTTGTGTGGGAGGGTAATTAAAAGGATTTGTGCAGGTCTATAAACTGCAGTGCCTGGAGCTATAGTTAAGCCAGTGGTTTGGTATATGCATTGCTCAACTACCGAGGGAGATTGAGCAGTGGAAGAAAGCTGATTTAAACTTAGGGTCTAGGTAAGATCTAGGTAGTGCTGGTGGGTTGAGACAAGTGACTGAGCACTAGAGTGAAGGGGACATCTTTCCCACATTACTAGATTATGTAATCCATGGATTGTGTTGGATTCCTGCTTCCAGTCAGATTTTGTAACAAGCTGCATTTGGAATTATTTTCTGCTATCATAGTCTGGCTTGGGAAAACTGTATTTCATCCATATACGTATTTAATACATTTTCCTGATTCTTTTCACATATAAAAATGTTTCCATGGGTTTTTTTCCCAAATCATATTTCACACTTAGTCTAATCCATTCCATCTATGAACTGCTGTTCTGTAGTTTGTTAAGAAAGAAAGATCAAATCGACATTTTTTTATTGCATTCTAAAACACTTTCTAATCCTTTCTTGGATGTTCTGTAAGTTAGATTAATCTGTGATAGACTTTTCAAGATAAACTAATCTCTGGAAAAGGCCTGTATATCTTGAGTTTTATTTATTGTAAGGGCACCTAAAATCTCGGATAGATATTCTCTGTTGCTGCATATCTAAATAGATCAGTGTATGAATCCTGATGGAAAATACCTTTTCAGAAGGTTATGTTGCTGATTTAGCCCTGCCATTTTATCAGGTTCTTTGTGGTTCTGGAGTATCTATGATCTTACTTTCCTCCTTGCCTGCGGATCAGCAAAGTCTGTTTCTTGTTCTAATGTTCCGCTTCAGTCTGCTCTTCTATCATGGTAGGAATTTAGCTTGGATTCTTCTTTGAAAGATTGCTTCTTGCTCCTCTGTCTCTCTGAACTATATTATTTATTAAAAGTATGTTCTAGATAAGTCAGTTCTGATGCAGCAGCACAAACAACAGTCTTTTATGTTTTTCTTTTCAAGAAAAGAGGATGCTAATGGATCCATTGACACACGTTTACTGCAGTGAAAAGTGAAACCAGGCTGAGACACTGCAGAGAGGTTGAAAGATTGGAGGAGAATTTAACATGAAGCAAGAAATTAGAATGATCAGGGAAAAATGGGATTCAAGCCATTAAGGGCAAACTTAAAATACTGCTTTTAAATTAAAGGATAAGAAAAAAGGCAAGTACAGGATAAGGAATGGCTGAGAGTTCTGAAGAAAGAGATTGAGGGTTAAGAGCTGACCTTAAATCAAGAGTATCATGCACAAAAAGTAGTCCTGAAAATGTAACATCACACCAGGATGAGTAAATGAAGGCGCTGTCATTCAACGCTGTAAAACTGATGTAAAACTCTCTGCACAACCTAGAAATGGAGTCAACTAGGTCATTGTGTCCAGTTTGGAGCCATGTGCTTTATACATGCAAGCAAATCAAAATTATCTTGCCAAATTGGAGAGTCCAGAAGAAAATAGTATTGGCATATAACACTCAATCCAAGACCTGCGAGGAGAGGTTGAAATAATGAGAGGCTGATTAAGGAACGTACATTTTTTACCTGCAGAGATTAAGGCATTGAGACTTGTGAAACACTGCAACAAACTGGGAAGAGCATATGTTTGTCTTTGGAAGTTCATAAAATGTAGTTGGACACATATGAGCATGTGTGATCTCCTCTTAGAGGAGAGGAGTGATTTAATAACCTTCTGATAACCTTATGACATTTTATGATTTAATGCCCAGTTTCTAGATGTTTGGTGGCTTGGTTTGGTTGGTGGGGTTTTTTTGTTTGTTTTGATTTTTTCCAAAGCAGATTTTTGCAAAAGATGCTGAGAAGCAACATAGGATCTCTTTTTGCATATTGCAGTGGTTTTTATTGAAAATTTTTTTTAGCTTAAATTCTTTTTCCAATGGACCAAGTGACTTTTTATCTTGAATGCATCCAAGTTTAAACTTAAATAGTCCAAATCTAAAGCATTGACTGAAAATTTGGAAAAAACTAGACATGATAACCTGGTGGATATTATTTGGCTCTAAATTAGTATTACTTTTACAGTGTCTGAAAAGTCAAATTTCAAATACCCCTGGTAGTCTATACCTTTTAAAATGTCTAGGATTAGACTGTTACACTAAACTAAACTTTTGCATTGACAAATTGTTTAAGGGAACGAGATCAGAGGAAATAGCCAGGCAAGAAGTGTCCAGCTTCACAAGTTCCTTCAGTTAAATGTGTAAAGATGTACATCACAGGTTTTTTTTTCATTTTGTTTTTAGTATGAAATACAGAGGTAGAGTATAGGCATAATAAATGTATCTGTGACTTATGAATTTTAATTTAATATCATTTTTAGATGAAATGGTAGATGGGGTGATAGTCTTGCATGCTTTTTGCTGCTGATTGAAAGAAATTGTAGTTGTCACGGAGAGAAGAGCAAGATATGGATAAATGTCGAGGCAACATCTACCGTAAAGAAATATTGTGCAGTTGTTTTGGTTTTGTTCTTTTGTAAATGATGTAGTTATATTACGCTGATAATTCAGTACTTCTTTATTGTTTGGATTATGTTAAATAGTGGCTAATAAACACTTCTGAAATTGGCAGATCCTGTTAGCATAGGAAAATCTTCATTTAATTGTTTTTGCACTTCATTCTTGGTGGGGTTTCTTTGTTACTTCTTTTCTTCTTAAGGAAATGTTGAAATAAGCCAAGTCTAAAGGGAATTAGAAAAATTAGATGCTTGCCAGTATGTGGAAAAAAAAGCCTAATCAAGACAGAGGTTAATTATAGGGTGATTCACTTGAAACTGATCCTAATGATACTGTCTTTTAATCAGATTGATTTTGCCTAAGCATATTTGTCGTAACTCATATTAACTGTATTAAAATTAGTTAATGAATCCAAAAACCTGTCAGTAAGGAGTGAACTTTCAAACCAGGAGGAAGGTTCCCTCATTGCTACATGGCAGGAGGTTCTTGGTCATTGACTTTAGCTCTTGGGAAGAATACATTGCTCCTAATAAATGTCTAAATTTGATAGAAAGAGATCACTAACTGTTGAATTGCTTGGCAAGTTGAACTTGAAAGTATTTGGATAGAGCCAAATGTGTGATCCCAGGTCTAGAGACCAATATTGTAGATTGCGCTTACAGGTTAGAGACAAAGGTTTTGAATAACACAACCAGTAGAAGGGATGTAGAGGAGGTGATATTAACTGTTATACAATATTAAGGTGTTGTGGTGAGTATATTATGGCTAGTTTGGGATTCCTAAGACTAGTCAGAAATAGTCTTAAGAGATTTAGAAGAGAGCTGTAAAAATTCAGGTTCTGGGAAAGTGTATCTCATTTTAGAGATTTAAGAAGCTTGTTCTGTTGAGGTGTTACTTGAGAAGTCTTGAAGATCTGTACTTCAATCCTATATGAAAAGACATTGGTGGGAGCTGAAAACAGATGTGTTTGGTAACTAAGTAGTTGAGCAATTTATCTGGGAATCATTTGTTCTCTCTCATTCTCTCATTTAATGTGTTTGACTCTCATGGATGGTTTTAGTAAGAGATGTGCATTGTCTTGGGGAACATGTGTGGTTCTGATGCAAGAAATATGAGAAAGTTTGTGATCCTTGGATCACAAAGCAAAGATGGTAGTCATGATGTATCAGAGTGCCACAAGACAATATAGTAGAATATTCATATTAGATGGAAAGAACTGAAAGATTGCCATTGGCCTTGTAGATGGAACTGAGACCTGATGTTATGGGTCAGGAGTTACAGACTGCTACGGAGGAATCCCAGTCCAGTTCCCAATGCCATATTCCCCTCCGCCGGCAGGGTATTAATATGCCCTTAGCCAAGTCAGGGTGTTATTGATAACATTTTTGTCACAAATACTATGTAAAATACAATGTGTAACAGTATCAGGAATTTAAATCTGTGAAATCCATCCTTGTCTCAAGGCATTACCAGCTCCTTTTCTGCCAGCCAAATGCGTATTCAGGCATCATGTTGCATCTTCTTATGCAGTAGTTGTATTATTCCTTTCTCCTTTTTAGATGGTGTACAGATTTTTCACCTGTTGAGCTAAGGGTAGAATCCTTCTGAATGAATGTTGGTTTTGCAGTCCTGCCACTGAACATGTGCTTTTCCGGGAAATATGCTAATGTTTTCACAAAGGTCTATTTTTAAAAGACTGCTTTTTGCACTTTCCTTCCCAACCATATTAATATTCATGGTACATGTTTTTTTTTTAACCATAGAAAAGTACTCTTTTTGCCTCTATGCTTAAGATTGGCTTAGGAAGGCAGAACTACTGTGTATCTCTCTTCCCTTGATACACCACAGGGTAGAAATTCCACTGTCTTGAAATGTTCTTTTTCCTGCACGTTACAGTTGCAGTGCTGGGCAAAGGTTGTGTTTTTAATGGCTCTAAATGTGTGATAATAGCTATTTACTTTATATTTCCCTAGATAGTAGTCTGGAATTGCAAACTTCTGGGGGGCAATCTTTCCTTTTTGCGCCACTGTCAAATGACTTTGATTGTGTTGTCAGCAGTTGTGTTTGGCATGAACATAGTCTGCAGGGTGCAAGGAGATTGCTGATTGTGCTGTAACTGTAGGAGTGAAGGAACTTACAACTGGGTGCTTTTCTCACAGACCCGAAAGCACCACAGCATTGTGCAGGTGGTCAGTGAATGCTTGCAGCAGTTGATGGTTTTTGTGCACCATCTGTGTCATGCATCCTTTCTTCTTGATTATCTTGTCTTCATTTCGATGTGTTTTGGTAGTTGCTGAAGTCAAACAAATATGGAAAAATTACGTATGCTATTGTTACATGTTCATAACACTCCTTTGAGAAGAATGCATGTATCTTCTGGAGAGTGGCTGAGTGAAAACTGGTGTGATGAGCCACATGTAAATACATGTAAATATAAAGGGGACACTAAAAAGCCACTAATGAAGTTGTGGGAAGTGGACTCTTGAGTCTTCGTAATTTCCTGAATGCTGTGATTAGCATCCCACAGAGCATTGTAAACCAGTTCATTAATCATAGTCAGTGATAAAGAGGGCCCTGGAATGTCAGCTGTACTGTTCACCTTTTTGTGGGTACAAGATCTTGTGAACAGGGGCCAGAATATTTACAAAAACAAGTATCTGTGTGCTGTGATGGTTATATATGTTATATAGATGCTGTTAGCAACATATGATAACGAATGCTTTCTGGAGTAAAGAATAAATGGAATAAAACTTCTTCTAGTGTAGCAATACTATTAGAATAGGTTCCTAAATTATTTTGCTAAAAATATTTTATGATCTTTGTATTTTTGTGTTAATAAACCATTTCTATTTTAAATGAACATTATATTAATAATTCATAGAATACTTACACTAATTTTCTCCCACTGGTTCCATTCAAACAATTCATCTAGTTGTTTTCAGTTTGCTGATCTACATGTTTTCATATTCTTTTATAATGTTGTATCCTAGTACTCCAAATATTCCAGAAAACTGATTTACATATACCTGGAATCTCAATATTTCAATTAATAATTTTTGCTGTTAACTAATATGTATTTCTTAAAGTATGTTCTGATGTAAAATGATCTGTATGATGAATCTGAATTACTAAGCTCCATTGGATGGGAAAAATTAATATGGATATTTTTGGCAGTTCTTTTGCAAAAACTGAAAATTGAACATTCATTCTACATCAGTGCTTCATAGTATATTTGAAATGGTATATTTTTGAAAACTATTACTGGTCTGAAGCATACACTTGAAGTCAAAAGTCACTAAATCAGAAGTATTTCACCTATCCCTAGATTTTTCAACTAGCGGCTTATATTTAGTTTTGGCTCTTTAGTCCAATAGCAGAAGTCCAGAGAGTGTTGTTAGGATGTGACCAGTGAAAAATAATCTCTGAGTTTGGGAGAATTTCACAGCAACATATATCAGAGTGGGTTAATGTTTTGATGCCTCACTAGTGCAGGGAGCATAGCTTGAAGCAAGGTCAAGAAAAAGGAAAACTCGAGCTCTGTTCAGAAAATTAGTAGGATGTAGTTCATGCATTCTAAAGGCTTCAGAGAGTAGTTTAATAACATAAGTTTCCACCTCTCATTCTGCTTTTTTTCTTTCACATGCCTGTTTGGAGCAGTGATCTTTCAGTCTTGAACTCTGCAAATCCCTTAAATTTGGCCGAACTTGAGGGTTTGTCCATTTGTCTTACATCAAAGGATTGCTTATTGCCTGCTTTTCATTTATTCCTTTGCATCAACTTTTTCATAATTTAGTAAACATGTCATCTAGAGACGGAGTGGATGGGAGAGAGAATGGGATCTTTTCCTAGTGCATGCCAAATATAATGAGTAGGTTTTGTGTGATCTCCTAAAAGTCTATGGATTTTCTCCAGCTCTATGTGCAGAGAGACTCAAATCTCTTCTGTAAAGAAAAATCAGAAATTGATACAGAAAACAATCAGAGCTTTGATGCAATTCAGTACTTCCATGCATGTATGTGCTCTTTCCATGTAACTCACTAAGTCATTGCCAACTACTTCTGTTGGTATCTTGTATTTCAGCTGTATTTTAATTGGTGCCATTTCTTCAGAGGTGTTAGGAGCAGGTTATGTATCCATATGCACACAGAAAAGAATAGGTTTTTAAAATTTTTGATCACTGCTCTTTTTAGCAGTCATAGTATGAAGAAATGTTTTTTCCTGTTTTCTGTTTTGTTCACACCTACAGTACTTTTTCTGAAATGTAATTTATTCTGGTACTCTGCTGAAGGATGTAACTTTTTTTTGGTCTAATTCCTAGCCCTGTTATAATGAGTAATCAAGTGTTTCTTTCATCTAGTAAGAGTGCTGTGTTTATGAATTGATTATCTTTCTTCAGCTGCTAAATTTCTCAGTTCTGTTTCTCAGAGTGTTCACTGTTTTCAAGGCAGGAAGACTTTTACCGTTCTTTTCCCTCTGTTCCTCTGGCCCAGTTTGTGCAGTCAAATTGTGGACAGGGCTCTAGATTTTTTTGCTGTGTAAGCATGTTTTTACCTTTTTCCACCTGTCATTTAATTAGACAAGATTAAGGAATGAAATATAAAAATACATTTTTCCTAAGCAAACAGGGAAGACAAATTATTTTATAACAAGCTAACAACCAGATAATTAATAACATTTTGTGTTTTTTTTTTTTTAATATCCAATACGAGAATTATTTTGAGATGATTTGGATGAACTGGTTAAAAAGTATTCGTGGGAACCTAATATTTTTCTTTATTTGTTGTCAGAATTGATTCCCATTCCCCCATTCTCTTGTTCATAAGTCTCCTCAAACATTTTAAAGTAATGATCCTCATTTCTAGATAGATCAGAACTATACATAAAGAATGTTATGGTGGTGTGTGATTGTAATGATATATCTAGTTTCATGCCTTTTTATTTATACCCTAGCATTCAGTGTGTTTGAGCTATGATTTTTTTGGTCAAGCAGAGAAAATATGAGATATTGGGGCAGGAGAGAAGCCTAAGCTCAACACATAAAACATTAAAATGTCCCAAACCAACAAACAATCAAATTAAGAGGTAAAAAATAAGAAAATAAGAAAAAGGAGAAGACCCTTGTGCCAAACTGTTCCAAAAATCTGTATTGCATGTGAGAAACCTTTCTCAACAGCACTGTGAAATGATAACCCACATTTCTCCCTGTAAATGAGGCTCTTCCATAGGTTATACCTTCATCTTAGTTGACTGTACTTCTGTACAAGGATCAGATTCTATTAATTGTATATATAGAGCTGCCTTCCTTTTGTAACTGTTGCGTATATTGGTCTCGATGCCAGAAAACTAGAAGGTGCTGTATTTGATAGAACCTTATTTTACAGGAATTCCAATGATGGCCTTTGAGGTATAAGATCTGTAAGTTTAACTCCTGTTAAACACAACCATGAAAAGAGTTATTTGATATGTGCTCAAGATGATATGTTGAAGAAGAGCCAGTGCAGAGGTGACCTGATCAATAAACTATAATTAAATTGCCTGTTTTTGGCAAGGCTTTTCAACAATTGCTTTTAGAAAAATGAAATTTTAGGGAGAAAAGAAAAACAGCTTTTTTGTGAATTTGTAACCCCATAAGGGAATTGAAAAAAAACAGAATATATGGTTATTTTTCATAACGGGAATAGTGCAATGCAAGTTTTCATCTTGTCCTGGTCAAGAGCCTGTGCTGGGTCATGTGTACTTCATCATAAGAATAAATTGTCTGGAAAACAGAGTCTCTTGAGCTTTTCTGGGTAGAACTTATATAGGAAACTTCAGCATTATATTTTCAACCGAATAATCTTGGCATAATGTTTTCATTTTAATTTTAATTTTTTTGTGTGCTTCTCTAATATAGATAGGGAGGGAAGGAAGTTACAAATGAGAACGTACTGAGATTTGGGAAGAGGTCTTCCTCTGGTCAGGTAATGAATAAAAAAATTCTGAATGTACTAAATGAACCTGTGCATGTGGCATTCCATGAAGATATGACTGTATGATATGTGTTACTCAGTACAGTATGTGTAGTAGTGGATTTATTTAAAGCAAATCAGGGTAGTATGGTTTTGTTAAAAAAGCCAGTGTTGAATTTTTGATCACCTAATGCTGTCTTGGACTTTAATCTACCATCATTGCTGTAAAAAACAAGGTATACTAGTATATTTAAAATAAATATTCCATTGTATGCATGTTTTTAAGAAGTTTGACTTCTTCTGTATGACTGAAATGAATAAAGATGTCTAAGCTCAACTTTGGATCTAAATTTTTTATTTATCTCTGGAACCAGCTGTGTTAATCACAGTGAGATAAACACAGTGTATGAAATTTCTCTTCAGTCAATTGTTGCATAGAGAGTTTTTCCTAGGGAAGTCTTATGAAATCAATTAGTAAATAATTAGGTTATTTATAAGTGATGCTGTATAAAAGTAGGAAGTAGTGGGTCTTGTTATATGTCATTAGGGAACCTTTTTGTAATGATATATATTCTGTGAAATAATGTTTATAATCATAAATTATATGCCCATCACTCAGTTCTTTTTCAAAAGGAAACAAAAATAATTTACTGCATAGCTGGTATTTGAAAACAAGTTTCTGAAAATTAGCTAATTTAGCTAATAAACACATCCTGGGCTCGCACAATGTTATGTTATTGCATGAATTTTTTAATAAGTATCTGGTTTCCCTTTACTGTCTTTCCCTCAATATTGCTATCTTTAATATTAATTTGAAATGTATTTAGTAAGTAGATAGCAAAATTAATCTCGCTGTCATATTCAGATAGCTTTTCCTTTTTTTTTTTTTTTTTAGGTTCATTTATTTAAGAAAGTTTGCATCAGTTTTAACCTGATGTAAGGAAACTGATGTCCATCATCACTATGCTTTGGAAAAGTGGTGATTATACTGTGAAGTAGAATATCTTGCCACCAGACCTGTAAATATTTTAAACTACTAAAGAATATACTGACCATAGCAAAAGACTTAACGTTCACTTGTGTTGCACAAACACTTTGGTAGTGACAGGTAAGATAGCAATGACGGAAGTAATTAGTGGTGCTGCTCTAGGTGAAGATAAAAAGCCCAGTATTCTTGTTTAACCTCAGTGTTATAGTTTAATGAAGGAATTTTTCACTTTGTTTTGTTCTGAATCTAAAAAGGAGAAATGTTATTGCAAAATTTTTGCACATATTCTGAAAGAAATTCAATGTGAACGGTCTTTCTGCCTTACAGGCTGTTCAACTACATAAAGGAAAAGGCTAAGATTTTACTCCAAATAAATGTAGTGGCAGCTACTAATAGTCTTGAAGTCATTTATGGGCAATTAATCAACACCTGAAAAGGTGGCTGAACAGACCATAAACCTGTTTTTCAGAGGAACCAAATATCATAACATTTTTGATCTCAGCTGATACTATTGTTGCTCAGCTTCTCAAAAACTGGATCCAGTCTACAAATGTGTTGGTATCAGTATTATATTTCAAGTTGGTGCCCTTATAAAAAATCTGAAAACACCAAATGTATATAGTCCATGATTATTTAGGTTTATATCAAATTTGAATTAACTGTGAGCAGAGGAGGCAGAATTAGAATTGCATCTGAGATATGATAATGATATTTTGATTTTCATGTCTTTGCTGACAAGTCGATGTTTGCAAGTACAGAGGTTGAGAATAAGAAGATTGTGAAATACAGGTTGTTTTTACAGATTTAAAATTTACAATTCTGTACAGATTGTAAAATGCAGTCAGAATTTTGGTGGCTGTTTGATTCAGTCTCTATGAAAGCATATGTATATGCAGCAGACAAAAGCTGTTGGAGAACTGGTATATCTGAAAAGTTCAACTGAGCATAAGGAATCCTTTCTAAAGAAAGAATTCCAGTGCTTGTTATGTTGGTAGTATTGTGTAGTGAAGTGCAGGGAGAAAATCAGTTACCACTTCATCAGTGTTACTTGTCTAATTTTCAGTTCATGTTTCTCCATATACTACACATCTGGGATATTTGAATAGCAAAAATAAAGAGTTTTTAGAATTTAAACATACAGTGATCCCTGAACTTTGAAAACAAGTTTTAGTATTATCTTAATGTACCTTTTTTTCGCTCTGACTGACTTGAAATGTAATGCTTTATGTTTACGTATGTTTTAAATGAAGCCTCTGGGTTTTAATGTTTTGGCAATCTCATTCTTTCCCTCTGTATCATGTGATCAGAAAATAGGTCAGACACTATTGCGCTGAGAATGTGGTGTTGGTATTCTGTGAGGTTTTTCCCCCTCCAATAAGTGTATTTAGTAAATAGTTAATTTATTTGACATCACTTGCAGAAATGCATGTAACTAAAAAAAGGAAAAATGAATAGTTTTCCTCCAAATTGATGATTGGATATTGTTAAGAAAAGATTAGAAATAACTCAGACCAGTTTCGGACAATGAAAATGTGTGAAATCACAAAGGTAGTGTGGGGTTCTGTTTTGTTTCTGAGAATTCTCCTGTAGTGATTGCAGCTGACACTTTGGATATGTATGGATGCTTCTCTGAATAGTGGTTGCAGGATCAGGATCTAAGTTGGGGTGCAAAGCAGGAACAGTAAGTCCTTTGAATACAGAGGGACTTAACTGTACCAGCAGCAGCATGTGACACCCTGTGAGCACTTTTATTTATTACAGTAGTTTGAAAAGTGCAGTCTGCCTGTGTTTTAAGTAGTAGATATACAGATGAAATGGTGTGATTTGTAAATTAAAACATGAACACAAAGTGTTCACTTGCACAGATTTCATTAAGATATAAAAATCACATGCAGTTACAAAATTTCTTTGATCTTGTTTTCCTAATAGGCTGCTTCTTGGAGCCTTTAACTGTGCTTGTTCTAATAACACTCTGTTAGTTCATAGAAGAATATAGTAATTACTGCATTTACAAAACTTATTATTGGGATTTTTTAATCAATTTGTTATGATGGATGGAAAGCTCTCTGATTAGAACAAAGTTACAGTCAGAATGTAATAGGTTTGTTTCCTCTAAGCTGCAATACTGATTGTTTTATAAACTACAGGTAAAAGTTACCTGTAGTTACCATCCAAACATCTTTCATAATGTTTCTTTTATAGAAATGCTTGTGTTGTGTGATATCTCATCTTTCTCTGTTTTCACATGACTGGTCACACATTGTGGCTTCTTTCTATGGTTTATTGCTGCTTTTCATAAAAAGAAGAGTGTGAGAGAAAGCGGTCTTAAAAGTAAAATTTATTTTCTCTATTATGTATTTATTCTGTATTAAGGCTCAGTTCTGAAAAAGTTGTCCCTAAATTCTCCAGCAGTACGGGTTTGTTGTGTATCTGCAGAATTCAACTCTTGCTACCTACTTCCAAATGCATATACATGCACTACATAATTCCAGCCAGCTCCCAAAGAATTGCTTTTGAAATTCTTGCAGTAAAAATATTCTCCCTAACTCTGGTGCTTTGTAAGTTCAAGTTCATTATATTAGGTGTCTTGAAGACTGTTAAGAACTGTATCAAAGCTCTATCAGAATGGGCTGAGTTCTGTTGGCAATGTTTATTTACTGCATTCTGTTGCAATTTTCTTCACTTGCTGAATAGATTTTCAGCAATGACCATGCCTACATAAGATCCAGTCAGAAAGAGTCAGTTTTAAAATTAATGTGATCTGAGCTTTTGTCTGAAACGGCTCCCTGTCCTACTCAAATGTCAGTAGCAGTTATCTGTAGAAGTGGAAGCAAGCAGCCATGATCCTTCTAGCTTACTTTCTGAGCTTCCAGGACTTGGGTTGTTCTAAGACAGATGCAGTATAGTATCCATGGATGGATTTTTGTAGAAAGAATATTTTGTCTGCTTTCTTTAACATATAACTTTTTTAAACTCAAACATTTTAATTACAGTGACTTTCACAATCTAGTAACGCCTTCTGAAAATCCTAATATTCTGCATCAACCAGGTCTCCCTAATTCCACGCTAATTTAGTTTATAAAATTTAATCACCTTCTGAGGCATGACTTCCCTCACAAAAACAATGTTCTTTATTTCCCAGTACCTGGCGTTAACTGATGTGCCAACTATTTCTCGTGTGTATTGTAGTTTCCTAGCTGCAAGAATTCTTCTGTCATCTTCTTTGTGAATAAAGATTTCAATGTAGGGATCAATTTAAGTTCATTCTAGTAATTGCTAATGCATTTATTTCATTTAACTTTTGTGCTGTTGTCCTGTATTTAATGTGCTGTAATAATCAACTGAAGCATCATTTGTCATTGTGGAATCTATGTCAAATCTTTCAGTTCCATTGTGCTTTTAAAAATATTTGTTACAGTTTTTCTCATGTAAGAACTGGATTCTCAAAACTTCTGTAGGCTGCCAATTTAGTATCTTCCAATTAAGCTTCATCATCACCTCTCTGCTTGGTTTATCTGTGTCATAGGAAGCAAAAACTTGATCATTAATATTTTATAAAGCAGCTTGAATTGTACTCCAAAGACTTATTTCCTGCAACTTCTGGTGGTTTCACTGGAAGTGATAGTGGACTTGAAGTCACCTTCCCAACACTTTGGAAAGACTTCCCAGCACTTTGTAAAAGGCCATCTAGTTTTCTTCTAAAATTCGGTCTTTATACTCAGCAGTCATTTCACCACAGAGCATTCACTAGTGTTAAACAGCTTACTATCTTTTACAGATGATATTAAATACCTCACTGTATAACCTGCCTCCTATCCTTTAGAATCCCTGTTAGCCTCCACATAAGAATGATGTTGGTATCATCTACTTACGGGACCATTTCTTTCTCAAAATTTTCTTGAGGCTCCCTTGACCTGGGAGCCCAGAGTGTATTTAAAGTATTAAAAATTTTGTTTGGTGTATTACCTGTAGATGCAGCACTTTGGGACATGGTTTGGTGATAGACTTGGCAGTGCTGGGTTAATGGTTGGACTACATGATCTTAGAGGTCTTTTCCAACCTAAAAACTTATATGATTGTATGAGTCTACTTGTCTCTCTAGAATATTTTGATTCTAGCAAAACCAACTTCAAAAACTAACGTTTCACTTCTTAACTTCCTCACTTACCTATCTCAACATAGATAATCACATGTATAATGCAGCATGATGGGGTAGCCCCTGCCCTCTAATCTTCTGCTGCCATTTGTTATAATCGTAATTTGCAATTTTTCAAGTTGGGTAGCAGACTGATTTTCTTGTTTAATTGCTGCTTTTTGATTTTGTGAATAGCTTAATGGTTATCTACATCTAAAGGATGTAGATCCTTCAGATCCTGTAAATCCCTTCCTTGTGGAACTGAACTCTAAATGCCATCCAGACTCTCCTTTAAATTACTAGGAGATTCTGTCCTGAGACTCAGTTTGCTAAAGCAGGGTTGCTTGCTTTAGAAAGAATGCAAAGATTTATAAACCAAAAATTTACTATCTGTGTTTGGGCCTTAGCCAGACTCTTGAGTAAAAAAGAGTTCGTGGAGTGTGTGATTTTGCAGGAGGTAGCTCAGAACCATGGAGAGCTCTTTTAAATTCCAGTATGGGGAAAAATGCACATCCTTGGTTTCTTTAATATGGTTGCTAAAATTAACCTGTGCTATTCAAAAATAAAGGAAGTTGAAGGGCTAGAAAAAGCCTACACTGAAAGTAGGAACAAGAATGTAATACTTAAAAGAGTAAGTGGAAGAAGTCAAACTTGCAAGTTAAGGAATTGTGAGAGACTACTGGAGAACAGCTAAACATAGGAGCCGCTGGCCACGGTAGTCACACTCTTATTGTAATGTGTTCACCACAAAGGAAAATACTGTTTTTCTCACAAATAATGAGTTTATACACAATTATTCTATGAAGTGAATGGCTTTCTATGTGGCTGTGTAGGTTTGCCTAGGAAACAGTAAGAATAACATGATTGTAGCTTTTTCCTACGAGTGCTTGATTTCAAATCCAATTTTTTTTTACCTATTATCAGTCTGAAATACTTGAATGGGATTTCACTAGAATTACCTTTGAGAATATATGCAAATTTAGCTTTTAAGTCTTTTGTTCCTGTACAATATTCATACTGCTTAAATAATTACTTTATATGGAAAATGAATTTAAAATCTTGTTTTTAGAATGTTTAGCCTATAAAATAAAATATTCTTTTGTAAAAAACATCAAGCTTGCTTTAATTTCTATAGAAAAAGTTATATATATCCAGGCACACAGACAAAAAAATGCCATCTTACATATAAAAGAAAATAGCTCACTCATTATGGCTGATAGTTTCTAACACTCACGATGGATTGACAGCAAGTTTATGTATTAGTGTTATAAATAAAAATGGGAATTCTGATTAGCAGTGTAAACTTAATACTTGACATAAAAAGAGCTAAGCAGGAAGCTAACACTTTCAAAGGTGTTTTAAACTCAGTAAGTTTTAAACTCACCTGTCATTTTTCCTTAATAATGTGTCACACCAATTTTGAGAGGAAAAGGCATTGGCAGCATTATGTGAGGTTTTGACTTGCAGCTTCACAGCTCTGTTTTATTCGTAGCCTTACCATTGTACAAAGTGCTTTCAGTTTTTTCAGTTCCTTCACTTTTAAATAAATGAATAGATCTTAGATCAGTGGTACACTTGAGCCGTGGTGATGGTGAAGATCACATGCAGGAAGCAATCAACTTTTGGTGGCATGGAACTCTACTAAAGCTGTAAGCCAGTGTAAATTAGACAGCATGAACCTATATGCTAATGCAAATAAATTGCTTCCCATACTTGAATTAGCTCATTAGATGCCTTTTTTTAGTGCTTTTTAGTGTGTAAAATTCTGTATCCCAAGTTAAAAAAAACTAGAGTGCCAAGGGAAATTTTTACAGGCTAAGATCCACATATTGTGGCACAGTGGAATTAAAGTTAAAGCAGATACTTCTTTATCATATGGCAATATTACTATTTGCAATCCCCAGTAAAATTTGTTTTGCTCTAATAAAAGTACTGCATAAAACATGGTTCCATTTAAACTAGAAAATGGTGATACAAAGCTAGTCTGATTATTTAGATAATGATCCCCTTTGACATTCTTTCCCTGATGTGGCCCACTCAAAACTGTATTATGGCATTTCTGTCAAATCACAGAGTCTCCAAGCCTGCCATGTGTAAGAAGAAAGGCTTTTAGCTCAGTTTTGTGACACTTTTTTTCCCCCCCAGCATCTGAATACCGTATAGCCTTGACTATACTTTGATTTTGCAAAACCTCCTGGTTGCAAATATCACTTCAGTTTTCTTATGGCTGCCAAGTGTCATGCATTTTTGCATAACTATTACAAACTCAGCATCTCTCTCATCTGCCTGTTTTTCATCTTGATTTATAAACATCCAGCTGAGTTGTGAACAGACTGATGTTAAGTTTCCTGGTTATTAGATTTTTGCATGTTGCTTTGATGCCAGCCAAAAGAGGAAAGATCTTACCTCTGATCTTGCTTCTGATGTTTGCAGCCATTAAGGAATGACATGGGGAAGCAAGTGGAAAAGAAAATTTAGTGTAGTGCTTCAGCAGAAACAAAAATGGAAAAGTCAAATATTACCTTAAGGTTGTCCATTGTTTTTTAACTCCCTCTCTGTTCCTTTCCCAAGGTATCCAGATTATTCTACCTATAGGGAGCTGCACTTTCCCCAAGAAGAGGCAGCTGTACTTTGGTCCCAGATGAGCACTGAAACAGAAGGCAAACATTTTATTGAGTTCTGTTAAGAAAGGGATGTGCCATTTCTGTTTGTTAACTCTCATGTGACTAATGCAGGGCAGAAAGCCCAATTCTGTTCAGCTTCTTGATTCAACTACTGGATATTTTTGAAAGCATTTTTGGTGCTCCAATTAAAAGGGAATGAGCAACTGAGAATCGGTTACTTAATGAAATAATCTGTTTTAGTGACTGATTCCTTTATCTGTTTTGCACTTACAGGTTTAGGAACTACTTCCTCCTACCTCATGAACAAATTTATCCAGGTGGAACTCCTAATCCCCAGATTTTGTTACGTGTTTATTTGCGAGTGTAAGAAACAATTTCAATGTCACAAATTCTTTCTTTTTTTAACACATTAGTTAAGTCGTTCTAACTTCTGTAGTCTGTTCTTTTACTTCATTGCTTCCAAAGATTCTCCCTCTTCCTGTTTTTTTTTTTGGAATGAGGTTTCTGCAAGGACTATCAATAGATTATTAATTTACTACTGTGGAAGAAGATCATGCTTGATGTTAAGGGTTGAGGTTTGAAGTTTTATTATTCATTGCCTGTGTGTGTATTAGAATAGGGTTGTATGGAGTCAATACAGTAAGTAAACAAGAAAAAATAAACCTTTACTATCATGTGATGGTTCTCTTCATTTTCTAAGGTAATTTTTATCTTAGAAAGACATTTCATTAGTTCATATTAGACAAAGGTACCGTCTCACTTCACTGTGTTTCTGGTTAATGTATTATCTTAGTAGTTAAAAAGGACTGTAAAAGTGAAGACTGCTTTATCCATTGCATATTAAAATAAGTTCATATGTATAATTTCCTTGGAGAAGTGCATTGTTTCTGCAATTGACTCTTTTATCTTTCTAAAAGAAGAATCACCACTAAGTTTTTGTCTGTTTGACAGAGAATCTTGTATGTATTTGACAAGTAAGCTGCTCTTTTTCTTTCAAGGTACAATTCCTTCTTTTGTTCAAAATTACATTGATTGTAAATAAAAAAAGAGAAATTACTGTATCTTTTTTGAAGCTTTCAAATGTAATATGTTACAAGAACTAGGAGCACTTATATTTATTACTGTATCTAATATGGAGGAGTGCTTATTATTTTCAAACCGTATTTGTTACTGTTGATGTACTGTTGATTCTTTTATCTAGTTTAGAAAAGTTGTTACTTCTGATTAGATTCTTAACTCCTGTTAAACTCTTTCAAGGTCAGTGTTCTATGTATATCTTCAGCTTAAAAGCCCTTGAGTGCTGTGGGTATGGACTTCTCTGGACCACTGCTGTTGTGGTAACTGAACCTGTAGGTGCTCCTACAGCATATTTTTGAGAATGTTTGGTCTCTGGTACTAAAAGTACCAAAATTGGTGTTTGGATTGTTTGTTTTTTATCTCTGACCAGAAGCTATGTAGTTGAAGTAGGATTAGTACTAGTACTTAACTCCACTGTGTTTTTTGTTGTTGTGGGTGTGTGTGTTTTGAGTTTTTTTTTCTTCCAGTAGAAATAGTAACTACAGGGGCATAGGACCCTGAGCTGGCCATGATTTTTATGTTCACCGTAGGCATTCTCCGTGTAATTAGCTCCTCAAAGGAAATCAAATGTTTTTCAATTGAAGAAGGGCCAAGTTTTATTAGAAAAACAGTTAGGATAATTAACTCTTTAAGTATTGCAAACTCAGTGAATAGGGAAGAAAGAAGAAAAGGGAAAATTTTTTACAAGGTTTTCTCTGCCCACATTGTCATTGTGAGTGTGCTGTTGCTTCTACTTGGTTGCAGTTAATTTAGTGACTTTAAGCCTTGAACTGTGCAATGCCCTCTGATCTGCTGGAAGTTTTTCCTGTTGTGTCTAAGATCAGTCTGCTCCCTGCTCCCTGCTGCAATTTCTTTACTGGGTAGCAGGCTCCTGTAATGGGATTTTTTGACTGTCGTACTGCGCAGTTTCTCGACTCTCCTGGACCTGAGCATAGTCAGGGGATCTCCAAGGAGTGCAAATTGTCTCTCTTTCTCTGGGAGGCCCTACCTGACCTGATCATCTTAGAAAAGCATGAAAATGATAGTGAAGAAGCCACTAGAATGCTTTCTGCCTCCCTAATGCTGTCTGTCAAAAAAGTGGAGGGCTCATTAGATGAAAAACTCACCATGAGCCAGCAGTGTGTGCTCATAGCCCAGAAAGCCAGCCCAGTCCTGGGCTGCACCAACAGCAGTGGGGCAAAGGAGCTGATTCTCCCCCTCTGCTCCCCTGAGATCCCACCTGGAGTGCTGCTTCCAGTTCTGGTGTCACCAGCATCTGAAGAGTTTTGTTGTGAGAGATCAACTATGTTTTTAAGTTAAGAAGTTATGAAGAGAGCTTATGTTTCTTTGGAAGATACCAGGAATTTCCTTGAAATTTTGGAAGTTGTATTCTTTTGCTATGGAATATTTCTAAAGAGCTGTTCAACTTGTATTTTGTTTTCTCCAAATCTCCAGATTTGTGATTTCTCCAGTGATTATTCTAGTGACTTTTAATATTTTGATTGAAAGAAAAATCTTTTCAAAGTTTCCTTAACATATTCATAATTTTTTATAAATGATAAAAAGGTATACATGATAAGAACTATGAAAGAATATACATGAATACCTTTCTATTAATTTTATTAAAATTAAGGTTAAATATTCTATCTTTAATTTTGTTTTTTATTTTTTTCCATTTCAAAGTTTTGCCTGGTATTTTGAACAGGGACTAATGCTTAGAGATGGGGAAACAATTATTTGACAAAACTGCTAAATGGCTGAACTGCTTTAGTTGATTATGCAGATTTATATCTTGCATTCAGCATGTATAACATCTTTCAGCTGAAAATTTGATGGTATCTGTAAATATTAATGAATCAACTTCAAACATAATTTTGAAGTTGGCAAATATTAACAAGGGAAATTGAGGCCTAGTGAAACTGACTTGTAAAATTTACTCATTAAATCAATACAGAGCCTAAAATATTCTTTGATTTAATTCTTTGGTTGCTAGATCACATTGTATCTAATCTAGATATAATGAAAGATGGTAGTTAAAAATACTTTGATTGAGTGATTGATCTTTGTGGATAATCCGTGATTAACTAAGTTACAAGTAGAAAATGAGGTATTTTAAAATAAAATGTTAGATTCTTTCTCACTGTTACGATAAAGAGTAAATCAAAAGGAAGTTGTTCTTACAGAATGTGAAATTAAAGGGACTTTCTTGTTTTCTTTCAAACAGTTACTAATTTCACTGACTGCTGGAATAGTGGAATTACATGTTAATCTCCAACCTCCATGATGCAGTTGTGTTTATGTCCCGCTGTCAGAGAGAGGGTAAGCCGTTCTTTGTATGTGTTACAAAGTTAAGAGTTTTTAAAATGTACTGCTATTTATGTGACAGATAAAATACATTGTGTGCTTGCATGTTATGCCTTTTAGAATAATTTTTTTTGCACACCAAAAGCTGTAAAAGTTATTTCATGAAATCACATCATAGCTGAGTTTGGAAAGTTTCTTTGGGAATATTCTAGTCCAACACCACTGATCACAGTAGGGTTGATTGGAGTGCATTGCTCAGGTCTTTGCCCAGCCTCCAGGGATGGAGACTTCACTGACATTTTTTGCTGCACTTTCACCAATATGACCATGTGATGTACTAAATACAAGGAATTTAACCCAATGCAGCATGTTGCATAAAATAAGCTATAATGGGAACTATTAATGACAAACTATTTATTTGATCATGAATACAAATAGCTAGCAGTTATCTTGCAGGGGTTTTTTTCCTAGATATTCAGAATCAATCTTTTCTCATTTCTACTTTATCACAAATTTTGAATCAAACGTGTATTTGTTATAACCACTCTTTTTTTTTTTTTTGAGGAATCATTTCCAGTAACATTGATTGATGTGAAACTTCCTAAATATGTGGGCTTTGGTTTTATGGGTTTTTTTTCCTTTGTTTGTTTTGGCTTCATTTTTGTTTTTGTGTTGGTTTTGTTTTTTCCTTAATGGTGGATGTTTGGACTTGCAGAGGATAAAAATCTAGAAATTACCTGGTAATTTGTACCATTTTGAACAGCAAGGAGATAATGTAAAGGAATATAGTAAAATGGAAAGCAATATTAGAAATTCTTTGGGATTGAAAGTGCTAAGACCTTGTTCAGTGCTACAAAATTTATTATTCTTGATAACAGCTCAGGTATTTGTGGTAGTTATGGATCACTGATGGAGGAGGAGGCTTGTAGGAAATAATTGCATACATTCCTTAATTACTTTCCTACATGATTCTGATTGAACTTAGGCTTGTGAGGGAAATTGCACTTACTATTCCCTCAGCTTCAGTTTTTCTGCCACACACCATCTTAAGAATTTTAAAAAAGCAGTAACCACCTTGGTTTGGTGATTTCTGTCGTGTCTTCACTTGTCATCAGTCATTTTGGGGAATTTATCGCTGCTGCTTGTGTTGCAAATGCAGCAACTCTTGAGCTGTTGATCAGCTCTCAGTTTGTATTCCACATGTGCTCATCCTGTTGAATTTTTTTGGTTGCATCTGTAAATATTGACTTCCTAAAAGAAGAACAAATTTGGCACAAGATTACTAATTGGTCATTCTGAATATTTGTCTATTCATTCCTCTGCCTTCCATTCTGAAGGTGTTTTCATTCCAAATTTTTGCAAAGGTGTTTTCAGGTATAAAATGTTATGCAGTTAAATTGAAAATAGTCTCTCTGTTGCTCAGGTGAGCATTTTACATCAAATACGCACTATAAGCTTCAAAACAATACCAGAATCTTCCCCTACATTCCCCTACTTTGGATGTTTTGTCTGTATTATAGTATGTATTCTGCTAAACCTTCTAAATGAATCTTGAGATGACTCTTCTCAAGTTGATAATCTTGCTTTTAGATTCGAGGTTTTAATTCCTCAAGTCCTAGCAATTTACCATCTTCGTAATCTCTCTAAGCCTGAAAAATCATCAAGCTTCCAAACTCGGTGACAGAACCTCTTTAGCAAAATTTCAGGAAGGATAAATCTCATTGTTTCTTTGTCCGAAGTGTGTTCTGTTTGGTTAAGGTGTTGTTTTCTAACCAAATGAAATGAGTGGGCCTGTAGCTTTCACAAAATTAATGAAGTCCCTCAGTACCATCTCTTCCTGCCAGGGAGTTTTCTGTGATAAAGATACAAAATTAGAGGGTTTGTAGGCTTCAGCATTGAATTAGTTTCCACTTGGAATGAAATTGAAAAGGGTGATGATTTCTGTTAAGAAAATGTTTAGTTTGAAAATAACTTCAGATTGTATCAGATGAGTAGTCTGTATTTATTAATGTACAATTATAGGGGAGCATATGAAGAGGGTATCATACAAATTGCTCAGCACAGTCTGTACAGGTATAAAATTAGACTTTTGCAGAAAGAAACAGTAGTAAAGAGGGAGTTGTGGATGTATGAGTAAATAGTGAGCAGTTCTAATGATTGTGTCTACTTATGGCCTCTGTTACATGTGAATAGAAGTTAAGAAGAAAAAAGTAAATTTCTACAATAATTAAGTATATATATATGGAATACTACGAATTTTATGTCCTTGTTCCAGAAAAAAGAGAAAGTGGATAGTTTTTTGGGTAGAAAAAGTGTTACTAAAACAGTGAGCTTGACTAGGAAACTAAATGAACTTCATTTTGGATACTTTTAGAACAAAAATATTAATATGTGCTCTGTGAATGGGTTTCTGTTCTCTGGTTGAAGAAAACAATAGATATCATTTGTATGTTAATAAAGGTAATTAAAAAGTTATAGATGAATGAAATGCTTTCCAAATTGTTTCCAGTTGCAATTTGAAAATGTTTGCAACTAAATGGGAAAAAGTCTCTTGGGATTGATAAATACGAATACTAGAACTAGAAATAATTACCAGTCATGGCTTGATCACAATAGTGTGCAAAGCATGGGGACAAATTTCAGAGAAATGCCAGTTAACAAAGTAGAGATAGATAAAAATAGGAAATTAGAAATGCAACATGGATTTGTCATCAACGATTTTTTGAGCTGTACTGTTCTGGGTTTACTTGCTAACTGTTTCAAATGAGGTAAATTTCCCAATGAAACATAGTTTGGGAGAGAATGTATTAATTCCTTTCAGCATTTCTTGGCACATAGAAAGTTCTATATTGAGTGAGAAAAAATGTGGATAAAAAGTAGAATTATTTGTTGGAAAAGGAAGTAGCTGAAGGGATGGAGTGACAGGGACTTGTGCTGCAAGGAAGAGTATTAGCCTGGAGGAGAGACCCTATTAGTGCAGTGGATTACATCTGTTATTCATCTTGGATGTTTTCAGTAGTGACAATGTCACAAAAATGTAATAGTTTATAATGAAATTTAGGTCACAAAATAGAAGAGTGTTCTGATGGGGTCAGAAAAATGTGCAAGAATTTTTTTACTTGGGATACTGGAGTGATAGAATGGGATAAAGTGTAATAGTACAAAGTTAAAAGGATGAAAAAGAAGAATTTTTGTATATAAGACAGGAGCTTATAAATCTGAAGACAGATGCAAAAAGATTTGTATTATGTCCTTGTTAAATGGTTGCTGGCTGCCAGAGTAATATGGTCATGAAAAGAGAAATCCTGTTTTGGGATACATCACAGTAGGCAGGTCCAAGAGAGAAAAGCAGGTATTTGATTTGTACAAGGCACCCACAATGCTGTGTGTTACATACAGAATTCTGATTCAATTACTGTGTAAGTCTTCATAAAGAATGCATTGCATACACCGTGAATAATATTTGTAAGGTTTGCTTATTTTTATCAAACACTACAGAGGCATTTACTTGTTACTTTTGTCCTTTGATCCTTAGTTTTATTTTAATATCCTAAAAGGATTATTTCCTTAGGCTCTAATCCTTTGTCAGAGGCTGTGCCATGACATTATTGTTAAATAGGAACTGGAATCAGAAAGTTGGTTTTAATTTTCAGTTTTATGAGAGCACTACGGGCTAACTTTACTTACAGTAGAATGCTTTCCTAAGAAGATAATTTTTGTCAGTGAAATCTTAAAAATCCTAACTTAAATAAGTTTACTTTTAAGGGAAACTGACAATATTGTGAGGGTTCAATCTAAGTTATATGTACGGTGTAACGTGCTTTTCACGTGTGTTTCACATTTAGTGATAAGTCATTGTGATAGCTCTTAGAGTGGAATGAATTTCATGTTTCATACATTATACAATTGTAGGGGGTGTACGTGCTGTAAATATACTGCTGTATATGTTAGCTATAGTGATGTTTTTTACTTCATGAGTAATTTTCTTCTTTTCCGCTTACATAAGGTACACTTTTTTTGAGCGAATCTAGGCCAGTAGGTGGTTCAGCCAAAAGTAGACTTGCTTAGTTTGCTTTGAATTTAATCTAAAATAACTTGAAACTGTACATTGCCAAGAAAAATCATAATGCTATTCTGGGGCCATAATTCTGTAGGAAGCAAAAATACACAGGGAGAAAATACACACACTACATCACTGAATTTGCTATTGAAAGCATGTTTGAAATAGTACATTAAAAAGGACCTTATTGAAGTCATGCGAGATGTCCTTCCATTTTAAATTATATAGTATTGGGATATTCAATTTTCTAATTCTTAGGTACCTTTTTAAACTTTAAAATAACTGGAAGGCTTCATTGGGAACAAGATGAGGAAAGGCAGTATGTATTTATTTTTGATTAGTCATTTTTTGCTATAGCAAAATAACTTTGACATGGATGCACATTATTTCTCATTAAGATATTGGTGCTATGCTTCTCTCTTTTTTCAGTTGCCATTTTAATCAGGTCTCTTTAGTGTTTCATGTAGTCATTTTCATTTAGTCATTCAGTGCATTCCATTGCGTTGAAGAAATGTTGGTTTTTAACTAAATTTTTCCTGTTAATTTGGCAACAAAACATTTTCACATTCTTACAATCAGTTGTGGCTTACATGTGTGGTATGCACAATTTGATTTCCCAATTAAGGCTTGAAGCAGATTCTTATTTTTAGGTAAATATTCTGTCTGTTCCTTGTGGAGTCTAAATATGTTTGTGACAGTAACCACATTTTCTGTGCTATGCACTTAAATAAATTTTAATTTCAGTTCCTTTCTCACAGTGTTATTTTTCATTCAACTGTTGCATTGAAGATTATGTATTCTCAATGATTTATGTTAGCCAGTACTTATCAGACCCATTTTGTTTCAGTAGATAACGCTGCATATTTTGTAGTGACTCTTTATAATATCGTCACAAGATTGAATTAAACCTGAAAAACAGCTTATGTGATACTTTCAACTTAGCATTTGTTTTTAATCTTTGTTCTTATTCCACAAAACGTTTTCCTGATACTGGTGTGATATCTTTAGTAGCTGAAATAACAAATCAATTTGTAAGGAGTGATAGAGAACTCCAACATTTAAAAACCCAAAAGCATTAATTTTAATCACCATCAATGTGCTGTTTATTTCTCATTATGTTGAGAAAATTTTATAGATGTCTGTACTCTCTTCATCTTCTTTCTTAAGGAACCAGGAGACCTTTTTCATTTGTATATGGAAGATTTTGCACTGCTTATGTCATACCAAAGTGCTTTATTTCATGGCAGCTAAAAGTTGTGTCATTGCAGGCATACATTCAGGAATGACTGAAGGTTACCAGATTCACTGTGGCAGCTGCAGCCCCATGCTGATACTGGCATTAAAGCGGTTTTGATTAACCGTACTGATGTGAGCTGCTTCTTGTACTGAGCTTTGTCTTTCCATCCATGCCTAGCACCTGTGACTGGGATTTCTGTGGTTGGTAGCTGGGCTCTTACAAGTGGGAGATGATTTACCTGAGGGATCAGGTTGAAAAACCCTCTTAACCGTGGATAGTGATGAAATTTAAAAAGAAAATTAATTTGAAATGTTGCTCTAGAGCTGTTGGGGAGAATAGAGGAACACATTCTTTTGTACTCCATATATCCAGGGTACGCCTTTTGAAAGAGATGAGTTATCTTTTTACATTATTTTAGAGAGTAAAATTTTAAGAATGTCGTCAACCATTCACAGGATCCCCTAGAAAGGAAACAAGAACTAATCTAAAATTGAAGCAAAGAAATGTTAATTAACTAATTGCCAGTATACTATGTCTTGATGTGCTTATGCACTGGAAAATGAAAGGGTATGGGTAAGTCTAACCAAATGTAAGACAAGAAATCATGGTGAATCTTAGGGGATAACTAACTACTAAATTAAAATTCATGGCTTTCTCTGGTAAAATAAAAGTAATGTAATAGTCTTAGATAAAGGACCTTCACTATATAATTATAACATAAATTTATAATAACACTCATGTCTGCTATTTAGATCTTTTTCTTCCTTCTGCTTAATAAAATATATTTATTGGTACTGCTCTCCCCCAGCTTTTAGTTTTGGTGGACTCTTACTTAGATATTCAGTGTCAAATGATGTTAATGACCATGTTTGTTATGATCCATGTGAGGTTTGAGTTGCTGCATTTGTGGGCTGCTGCTGCATTTTTAATTTTTTTTTCTAAAGTAAGGCTCATACTTTCAGTCTTGGAAGTTATGAGCTTAGTATGGAAACTCATAAACAGCTGTAGAAAATTTAAAAAGTATAAATATTGACACTGCATCTTAACTTTCTGTCAGGCAGATAGCTGTGGTTATGTCTGCATGTGGAGATCTTTCAGAAACCTGAGACAAGCTATAAAAATTGAACAGTTTTAAAAATGTGATAATTTTTCCTTTAGTTTGATTTATCTAAAAATCTTGTGTGAACTTTGAAATAATGAATCACAGAATGTTAGAATGGTTTGGTTGGAAGGAACCTTAAAGATCATCTAGTTCCAGCTCCCCTGCCGTGAGCAAGGATGTCACTCACTAGATCAGGTTGCTCAAAGTCCCCTTCAGCCTGGCTTTGAACTCTTCCAGGGATGGGGCATCCACAGATACTGGATGCCCCATTCCTGGAATGTCAAATACTTTGACAAAATGTCAAATACGTTGACATTTTCTATTCCCAGAACAGTATGAAATAAAAGAATTAATGTGAAAGCCGCATTACAGTACAAAGTTGGTAGTTTAGTGTTGTTAGAACTCACTTATAATTAGATACACCACATTTGAGATAGAGGCTGTTTAATGTTTTTTCAGAATGTTCTCCCTATTTATTCAGCTAGTTTGGCATCTTTATTTTATATTTAACTCTACTGTGACCTGACTTACGAACAGAACAATGACATCTTCAGAGATTGATAGAAATCAGATAAAACCTGTGAGGACTTGGTTGCATTTAGCCCACTGCTAGGCTGATAATTCATAGAGTTACCAATCACAGTTAAATCCCATCCCTAATGGGCCTCAAAGATCATCTATACACAACTCTACCCACTGATAAACTGATTTTTCCAATTTTTGATTTTTTCCTCATTAAACATCTTGATGACCTCCAGTTTATTGCTATGAGACTTTTTCACCTCATGTTTCACCTTGTTTTCCAAGCACTTATATGTCGAGCTGTATGAAATCTGCCAGTGGGTGCAGATCACTCTTTCCACTTAAACTGATTGCCTAGACTTACTGTGTGTTTCCTCTCGTCTAATGGGGTGGGGACTCACATGATGATCCTGCTTCTTCTATGCACCTTAGGTTTTTTGGAACATTTTGGGACCTTGTTGACTGCCATTTGAAAGTCCACACTGACTAACTCAATTACGTAACAATTAGAACTGGTTCTATCTTGCCTGTGTGTTTATTTACATCTTCAAAAGAGCTTTAATAAATTTATAGGCACTATTTGTCTTTCTAAAAGTAATGTTAGTACTTTTTTGCTTTGATTACTTTCATCCTTATGTCTGCAGATTTATTTAATCTTATAATTTCTGCCAGTTTGGCTGACATGAATATTTTTTTTTCCTGGCCTATAATTGGAGGATTCCCCGCTGTAGCCCTTACAAATAATTCAGTTTACTGTTTTAATTTTCCATTCCTTTGCTACAAAGTGGTTATAAGTAAGGGGTTGCACACCTCTGTTAAATATTAAACTATTGCATTCTTTAACTTCTGTAGAACTGTTGGAAGAATACCATCTGTTCCTGATGACTAGTTATATCAATTTTGTGGATTTGATTGTCTGATCTACTAACGTTGTTTGAGACAGACCAGTGCTGCCTCTGATAAAGAAAAGACCTGATTTGTGAGTCTACTTAAGCTCATGTTTTATGAAAAACAGATTGGAAAAAAAAGTCAATATTTTGCTCACAAAGTACTCTATAAACAATTGTGTCCTATCTTACTAGTCAAAAGTTGATTTTTTTTTTTTTTGCCTCTTTTAAGCATACACAAACTACCCCTCTTCTCAAGATAACTAGAGAAAATTTTCAGCATTTTCAGTGCTGTTGAAAACAGTTAGCATTTTCAATGTTGGAGTTATTGTATCTGGAAGTGTGTGCTCCAGGCATATTTCCATAACTGTGTGAGTTTGGAAGTTACTGCAATTTGGGAAGATTTTGCTCTAGACTTGAAATGAGTTAGAACAGAATAAAATAACTAAGTGAAATTAAAAAGAAGTTTAGGTGAAAGAAGGATTAAACAGAAAATAATTTGGGGGAAGGTAGATGTGAATGGTATCTCAGAGGAAATACAGTGGATTTAAAGATTTGAGAATTCAAAAAAATGGGTTATTTTGGAAATTGATTAAGAACAGCATATATATGCCCTTTAAAAAAGGTCAAAAAGTTACATTGCTGAGAAAGAGGAAGAGAGGGGAGAAATATTTAAAGAAGGCTCCGGACATGCTTTCAGTTAAAATCTGATCAAGATAGAATGAAGATTTTTTATCCTCATTGAATGATATTTTGCCAAGTAGAAAATGAGTTGAGGTGATTTTGCATTTTTTAAAATGGCATGGTGGGTTTTTTTTGTCAGAGAAGGTATTACCTTTGGAGAACTTTTTTGCAATTTTAATTTTAGTAATAACTTGTCAAAATGGGTTTGATAGTTTTGAGACAGCAGTGTTTCTAAAAGCTAGGTTTCTAAAGTCATACCTGATTTTCAAATACTTGCAAATTGCAGAGTATACTGTTACAATGGCTATAACTCATTTGTTAAAGAGTGGCAGTCATGACAAAAATGGAGAAGAAAGTGAATAAAAGTGAACAAAATGAAGATGTATTTATAATTAAATAAAAGCTATTTGTTAATAGTAAAGGAAGATGTCAAGTGTACCACAGAGTGACTTTTGGACTATTTCAATGTCTGAAATGACACATGAATTGGTAAATATTTCTCTTATAAAAAGCACCATTTCTTCTGGCCATTTCAAACCTAGGATTAATTGCATATTCTTTGTCATTCATTCATGAATTCAGCACACTGTTCTGTGGAAAGGTAAAAGCTTTTTTCTTTGTCTCTGTGACAGAAAGTAGTAACATTGTCTGTTGTCATTCTTGAATGTTAATGACAGTGCATTTAGCTTAATTGAAATTCACTATATTTGTACATATCAGAATTGTAATTTCAGATTTATTTTTATTTTTTCCCACAGAATATAAATGAAGAATGATGCAATATTAATGCTTTCTATGTACAGCCTTATAAGAATCTTCTTTAAGGACTTGCAATAAGACAAACATTGAGAATAATTTTTCTCTGGTACAATGTGTTGAAGCAGAGGAACTGGCATTGTCCACCTTAGTGCAAGCTAAGAACTTAAAATGTTTGCTATTTTGTGAGCGGAAGCAGTTCTGGGGTGAATTGAACTTCTGAAAATGCGGCCATGGACTGGTTCCTGGCGTTGGATTATGCTCATCCTTTTTGCTTGGGGAACTTTACTCTTTTATATTGGTGGACACCTGGTACGAGACAGCGAGCACCCGGATCATTCCAGTCGTGAATTATCCAAGATCCTTGCTAAACTTGAACGGTTAAAGCAGCAAAATGAAGACTTAAGGCGCATGGCAGAGTCTCTCAGGTAGGTTCTGAAAGTAATTAAAACTGTTCAGAAAATGCTTGAAATATGAAATATCAGAAATTAAATTGTAAGGGTTGTTTGTGGGAGTTTTTGCAAATTGTATTTAATATTTAAGTATAGATAAGTGTTTTAATCTGTGCTGTAAGTAGCTGAAAATATGTTGCAAAACCTTTAAATAAATGTACATTTAGTCGTGGTCTAATGTAATCATTATTTAAGAGTCATTTAATAGTGTGGAAATGTTACTGTCACAATAACAGAGTTCTGTAGGTGATTCACCCCTCAATGCCAACTTCAAACAAGTGCAATTATTATGACATTCATACAAATGAGAACATCTAGTTCTTTATACTTCTGCATGCAGTAATTGGAAGAGCTAGTTTTAAAATTGCTGAAAACATTTGTACAGCTTGTTGAAGATAAATGCTGACTTGCTGAAGATGATCTGCAATAGATTGCTGCATTATACAAATTCTTTTATCCAAGTTTTCTTCCTTGCCTTGCTGCTACACTTGTAGAAATACTTGTAAAACAGTCGGATCATCTCCTTTTTTTCAATCATTAGATTGTAGATGGATATGATTACATTTTGAAATGTTTTCTTTCACCTTTTCAGACAGACAGCTTTTAACATAGACTCAAGGTATCTTCTATCATAAAAACCTGAAAGATGTGTATCAGTGCCAGGTTGGACCTAAGTATGGGGGCAGCACCACATGCAGCCTAAAAAGCTGGGATGGATCATGGGGACAAGTGCAGCGGCTTCCTATGTTGTAGGAAGGTGGAGAAGAGTAAAGCTCATTATAAGATTTTACAGAATGGGAGGGTGGTGTTTATTTTTAAAATCTCTAAATGAGCTGAACTCACTTATCTGAATTTTTTTTACTGAATTCACTGTCTCTTTCCCAGCTCTGTGCTCATGAGCACCATGTGTGCAGCAGTGGTGTGGCCAGGATCACCTGTGTAGTACATGGAGAGCAAGGACCACTGAAAGTTCATCATGTCTCTTGGTTGGCTCTTGCTTGGCAAGAAGAAACTGATTTTGGACTTGCCTTTTAATTCCCTTCAGGAGCAGATTTTGGATCTTGTACCTTGCTATTTTGCTTTATATTTCATAGGGAAAATTACAGAATTGCACAAATATATTTTCTTAACTAGCGTGTTTTAGGGTTCTAGTCCTGTTCGTGTTACCTCAAGTCAGTTTGTTTCCCACCTTCGTTTAACAAAATCACACATCAATTCTGTAGCAGTGAAATTAATTACCTTTCCTCTTTAGCCTGTTCTGCTGTTTCTTCTTGTGCATTCTCTCTTTTGTTCTTATCCCGGCTGTTGGATTTGCTGGGCTGGGTAGACTTCCCTGCCTCACTGCAATATTTTTTCACTGCACTCTGTTCCTGGTTTCTGGAATGCCCTGTAGATATGGCTGCATGCTGATGAGGCTTCTTAGCTTAGAAATATGTCTTAGTTTTGAACTATATGTCAGCCCTGAAGAAGCACCTTAGCATTCATGTACTGCTCCCCAGAGGTGGAGAAATGCTGCTGACCCAAGTACTCTCTACAGTGAGCATAGGTAATCTTCACCTTGAGTAATATGGCCATGAATGGTGGAGTGGGCTGTAGTTTCCTAAGCTCAGTTTATTAATATATGATAACAGCAGTATTTGAAAAGATTTTAATATTTGTTGTTGACAAAATGGTGTAATATACAGTATGCTGATATGAAGAAATATAATCAAGGCCCTATATTTGACTAAATGCAGTATCTTTAACTTTCTTGAATATTAGACAGTAATAGTAAGCCTTGGGATTTCTCGCCTCAGAGGTGGTAGTATCTGGCCTTGGATGTAAAGATTACCACTCTGCATGCTTTCAGCCCCCCAGGTTTGTCTGACTTGAGTAAATGGTAATGTGTTGTATTGCACAGCCATTGAAATGTAACCCATGCAAATTACACAGTGAGTAGAAGAGAGTAAATGATTTTACTGATGGCAGGGTACTTCCTCTCAAGAAGGAGGCAGTAGAGACAGGAGAGGCTAAGTAGAGGCTAAACTATATTTTAGGCAGTGATGATTTTTCTAAATATCTTTCTGTATTTCACTAAACTTATCTATATTCAGGTAAATATTACCTTTTTGGCGGGCAAGTTTTAAATAATAGTTTATACTGTTGATAATTTCCCATAATTTATAAAAATGAAAACATTAGTTTATATCTACTCCAACCATTTTAGAATATTTCAACATTCCTTCTCTATGCTTCAGTTAATGGCTTCAAGATGCTGGAATTAGATTAAGTGATGCAAAACTGTGTTGACTGGACTCTGTTCAGCTTCTTTTTTGTAAAGATGTTGTTTAACAATAATTCTGAGACTTCCTCAGAGTGATTCTGTATAACCACAGGAGAATGTGGAATTCTAGCATGAGAAAGCCTAAATTACTTTAAATACCGGTTGAACAGCCACACATGTCCAGGTTCAATAGTCAATGCTCTCCAGGCATGAAGCAGTTTGAGACTGGAAGATAACCAGACATAGTTTATGCTGGAAGTAATCTGAGATTGGTGAAGTACTAGACTTTGAGGGAAATGATGCATGACAATATAGGGCTTTTTCATTATTTTTACTGTTTACACAGAAACATCACAAATAGGTTTTAGAAATATCCTGGTCAACCTGTGTTATTAAAGTATTAAATCATCATGTGGTACAGAATTACAGTGTCTCATTTCTTTGTTTGCCAGATAGAACAAGTTGTGTTGAAAATAGGTGTTAGCTTTAAAATTGTCTTAGTTATAGTTTTATAGCAGTATGTCTGTTTAAAATGAGGCATCAACCAGCAGCCCATTGAAGACACTTCTGTGTCCTGGAAGAGATCGTGGCTGCTGTGAGCATACATTATAGAAACAAAATGCCTCTTAACTTCAGAAATCCAATTAGACAGAAAAGATTATTTTGCTCCAGTTTACATCTTAAAGTAAAGATGTGATTTATTTTAGCCTTTACTAATCAAAGACAGAAAGACTGGAACTAGTATTTGAATATGATTTAATTGCTAGAATTTTTTGTTTTGTACTGAAAACTCTAGTTATTGACAGTGGCAGTTAACTTTGAGTGGATGAAACAGCAATCTCTACATCAGTATAGCTCTGAAAGAGCATGAGGTAAAAACTTGATTTTGCTGCCATTTTTTGCTAAGGTTTTATATCTGAGAACAAAACAGCACATTTTTTGTGGTTAAAACATAGAATATATTATGGTACACAACAGGGTTGAGCTAATGCCTGAAATTAGGCATATTCCAATCAAGAATTTAAGGTTACTTGGTGGATGATTTTATAAAAGATGAGAGTGCCTACCTGTAAAATTGTAACAATAAACAAACATCTGATTAACTGTACTAGTTAACTATGCTAGTTAAAATATTTTGGCACTATTAGATAAAACTTTTGGATGGTAAAAAGCTCCAAGTTAACAGAATTTATCTTAGTGAGCAAAGAAGTTTTGTGAATGGTGGAAAATTATCATAATGAGTAGCTGTGCCATTAATATTAGCTAGTTAGGGCAGGCAGGAAGGGGCAGAAGGCAGGTATGGTAACAAGAATTGGTAGGTTAATAAAAGTATAAGTTGTTTTTTCATTTCCATTTTGAAGTTAGAGAAAATTGGTATTTCGTATTTAATTACATTATTAGTTAAAGTGGTAAAATGCGTTTCAGTACATTCCTGTTGCCTGGACTTTCCCATTATAATGGGTTCCTGTGACTTCTCTGACTTCCTTATCACCTGATAAAAGTGTCAGTCTTCTGGGATGGTTGAAAACAGGAGCTGGACTGTTCTTGTTTCCATCCATCTCTCTATGAATGCCAACATACAATGACAAGCAGTGATCTTTCTACCCCGAGATTTGAATCCTCCTTTGCTGCCAATTTATGTAGCGGCTTCTCATCCCCAAAGACAACAAAAAAGAAAACCAAAAATGTGCCTTATGAAACATACCTTATGTGCATGCAAAACCAACCATTCAAAACTTGAAAAAGATCCTATCTGTGAAAAGGCTTTATAAAATCTTGCTTGACCCTTTTTGCTCTGTGGTACTTAAATAATATCTGATTTTGTAATTTTCTTCCGCTTGCTTCTTTTCACACAAGATACATAAGGAGCAGAATTAAGGTTTTAGGGGAGGGGTAGGTACTTGTTTGGGTTATTCTGGTTTATTTCCCACCCACTGCAACCATTTGTACATTTGATTTCACAAAACATATTATGTTTTTATGAATTTATGATTTTTAAAAGTATTTTTAATTTATTACCCATATTGGTTAAGGATAGCTCATATTTTTGTAAGGATTTTTGGTGAGCATATTTTTGGATACTTATTTTCTAAGATGTATGTACATTTGCAAGAGTGCAAGTTGGAACAGTCACTCTTTTTGAAAATGGCTTGAAATAAAAAAAGTATTCCTTTAGGAACTGATTACACTTTTGTAGTGCACTTCTGATTACTTGAAATTACATCAGGTACCACATAAGTTTTATGGTGTGTTTAAAAAGCCTTAGGTGAGAAGTTACTGTAGTTTTTCTTTTGCCAATATGGTACTTTGTAAAAACCTTACTTGTGGGCTATAAAGGGGCACAGATGTGTATTAGTGATGCAGAAGGTAAATGGAGTTAAAGGTGTTTTGTATTGTCTGGGTTTTAGAAAGTATGTGCATGGATATTGTGGTGTAGTGAGATTTGGAGAGTTACCATAGTCTGTATGTGATTATAAACAATTTTGTGGGAGCAAATCTGGGTTGATTTTAGAAGCAGTCTGGATTTCATTAGCGCAAAATAGTAATAAAACTGAATTTTTTATAGGTTGTTGTTTTGCTATTCTATATCCAGTTGAACTGGAAGAGCCCTTTCAAGGATACTTATGTAGTAGGTGTGACAGTAAAAATGGAAGTCTTTACTACAATTTTTGTAGTTATTTCAGGGAAACCGGATAGGGAGTAATAATCAAATCAAAGTATTACATAATGTTGTTTCCTAAACAGTAATTTTAGGAAGTAGTTTTACCTAAAATTTTTACTTACTCTTAGGATTATGATATGACTTCTTAAGACTGTCTCTGTTGCATATAGATGATATAAGGCTTTTAGGAGGAGGAGAGCTTAAAATTACAACGTTCGTAATGCCCCATTTTCTTGGATAGAAGCTGTGTATGCCTTCGTCCTTGTCCTAGGCTTTCTTTATTTTTGCAATACATGAATGCATCATAGTATTTATGTGCTTCTTTGTGTATTACTGGGTGGTAGTCAAATTTCTATATTTTAGGGTATTTTGATGGAGGATAAACCTGGCAGTTTAGGAACCAGTAATTTCAGAGTTTTCTTCAGGGAAATAGGAATCTTTTTAAATGGATGCATACTGTGTACATGTTATGAATACATCACATTTGGACTGTATGTGCTTCCTAGAGTCTATTAAATATTGCATTTTGTAGAACCTGCAATTCTTTTAATAAATATGATAACCTGTTTCTTACTCTGAATAGGATCATGTGTAATAAAGCAGAACAGAGGTGGAAAAGGGCAAAATATCATCAAAATAATAAAACCCTACACTTGTATCTCTGGACATTATTCTCATGGTTCTGAGTGTAGCTTCAGAAAGAAGAGGTCAGATTTTAATTTTGAAAGAGCACTAGAGTTGCTTTAATGTGGCTGGTGCTGAGGCTGGTGGAGAATCCAAACTTGAGATCAATCAATCATAAGCAACTCTATTAAAGTACTTCTATCAATTACTCTGGGCAGTTTTTTGGCCCATTAAACCTATAGAAAGCATTAAAGGGGCTTGGATAGAAGAATAGGTTTGGGTTGATAAAAATTTAAATATTAAAGTACAGTTTTCTATTACATGTATTTAAAATATCTTAAATTTGAAGCTGACAGTATTGCACGGGCCAGTGTGTGAAGGGTGTAGATAATTGAACTAAATGGGGGGCACCTCTGCTCTTTTTGCTGCTTTTTGTGCAATTCTGAGTTAAGGGAAGGGACACACGTGCAATGGATATAAATCAGCACTGATCAGGGCTGTGCTGATTTAAATTGATAAGGGATGCTTGCTCTTTATTTGCAGATAGAATTGACTCTTTTAGTTCAGTTTTATTTACTGAGACAGTTTTGTCTAAGAAGGATGAAGTGACCGCCTGTATTCTTTTTGTTTGTGTGTGCTAGTGGTCATTAATAATTGAACATGGTTTTCTTCTTGGGGAAGAGAAAAAAGTGAAAAAAGAAAAGGCAATCATAATTTGGCTTTAGTTAGTTATAAACCTTCTAGCTCCATAAAAAGAACTTAGATAAAAGTGAAAGAATGAGAAAATATTTGAGTGTGAACTTGTGAAATCTTATATTTTTCCTTTTGCTGATAAATTAATGTAACCTTTTAAATATCTTGGAAATAGGAGAAGGTTAGAATGGTTTTTGTAATTTATGGGTTTTTAAAATTATTTCTACAATTATTTTACACAGTATGGCAGTTCTTCTAGCTAAATTGAATGTCACTATGATTAATTTTTAAGGGGTTCTTTTTGCCTTCAGAGATCCAGACTAGACATCATTGCTTTTTCATTGTCCCTCTGTCACCTGAAGGTGATGAGAAATTGGCCTCAGTCATATGGATTATGTACATAAAATTATTTTTTTTTTTTAGCTGGATTACTAACAAGGGACAAAGCAGAAACAGGTTCTCTCTACAACATAAGCTTTTGGTTGTTTAAAGTTATACAGAAATATCCTAATTTGATGAGTTGATTATGGAAAAGATAATTTCTATTTGCTATCAAATGGTAGGAAGCAGCATGCAAACATCACACCTTGTAACCACTGAGAATTGAAGTAAAACCCACTACTTGGTTTATTATCTTGACTGATCATTTAAGTGGATTATAATTGTGTTTATATTGTGTTCATAACTTAGTTTACAGTTTTACCATAGTAATAAGTGAAGGACATGCTGTACTAGATCCTTACTGATGTGGTTTTTTATTACTGCTTAGAATCATCCTAGTTTAGATGAACTTACTTTAAGCTCACCTCTCATATTTTAAGGAGGAAAATGGTTGTCAGGACTTAACTTTGGTAAGAATTATTTTGGTAAGAATTTCTGTTTTTCAATAGGAACTCTTATTCACAAGTATGCATAATTACTAGGATATTCTGCACTAGAAGTTATCTGCATAGAGGATGCCATGAGACTAGGCAAGGATTTTAACTCAAATGCTTTTCCTTCAAATGTTGTCTTATCTCCAAGTCAGTTGAAGTACTTGTAGAGGGTAATAACAGCCAAGCTGTGCTGGTTGCAGAGAAGAATCTTTTCCTTAATTTTGAGACTGGGTGAAAGCAATTCTGAGTCTGGTGAGGTAACAGATGTAGAGACAAAACTAAAAAAAGAATAAGCTGTCATAGTTTCATCCTAAGATACTGTAATTTTTGAAAGTCCAAACAATAGCTTAGAGAATGTCCCCCATCCCAGCTCTTTTATCTAACAGTCTAATAAAAAATTTTATTGCAGTGTGCCAAAGCAAGATGAATGTTAAGTGGCATGTAGTTTTCTTTTTAAGATCTTAATTATATCAAATGATCAACATTACTGTGCTTCTTTCATATCATCCACAACCATCCTTCTGTAGGAGTCTCTAATTGCTACTTTAACAGACTTTCCTTATGCTAAGAGGATGTGTACACTGTCTCAAGACTTCTTATGGTAATGATTTTGTATCCTTTTACCCTATTGTTCTTCACAGATTCTACCTTTAGGGTAAGTGACTTGTACAAGATAAACCCTTCCATTTTTTTCTGGTAATTTTGTGGTTAGTTGTTCCTTCACAACTCCAGCTGTGGTACCAAGTCAGCAGATCACAAACACATTTCTGTCTGGTGGTTTTAAATTAGTGTAAGAACGTAAATGTCTTTCAATGTACTTTTTAAAGGCTTATTTGTATTGTCTTGTACATGGCAATACAGTACTGTATCTCAGTGTGATACAATACTATATGTCTTTTGTAGAAACAAATTTACAAATGGATTGTTGAAATAGACTATTTAGGGAGTGCACATGATTGATATTAGGATATTTTACACAATTTTGACATGTTTGTTCCATCAGTGCATGAAAAAGCAAATGTACAAGAAGTTAATGATAATTCCTTTTTTTTTACCATGGTAGTTTTAGAACACAAATATTTTTTCAATAATTATCCCTAATAGGATAGGTATCCTTTCAATAGGAAGCTTTAAGACTGCAGAATCTTTTACTAAATTTCTGCCAGGCTACGTAGCTTCTTTTTCCACCTCTCCTACCCCCTTCTGAAAAAAGGTGCTTAAACATTATGATTCAAGCGATAACACCTTTCTGATGCTCACATTAGGTATTTGTTCTCTTCAACTGTTCCAGGGAAAATGAACTTCTTATCAGTCCGTGAAATTTTATTGGCATTTAGTTATCCAGACCTGAGAGACATTAAAGTTAATAATATCTCAGTAGGATATTTAGAATGCTGTCATTTCTTTTTTACAGGGAAGGTGCTCCCTCAAACCATTGTTTTCTCTATGCCAGAGGCACCTTTTGTCTGTCAAGGACTCTTCCTGTGTACGATGCTGTGAAACTCTGTTTGTGTGTGGAGAGAGTATCTGTTTCTTTTTATGTTCATATTCCTTTATGAAGGAAGAATCATCTTCATGTTCTGCAAGAATTCTGTATTCTTTGCAGTTCTCAAGACTTCTCATTGCACGTCTGCTTGCTCTTTTTCTCTTTAGGGTCAGCTCTTACAAAAGCTCATAAAACTTAGAATGATTTTTTACCAGAAGTGTAATTTCTCTTCAAATTAAAAGAGTTTTTATTTTACCTGCATTAAATTTGTGAGGCAAATAGTAATTAGCATCTAGTTTCTAAACTTTAATAATTTTGGTTTATTAATACGTGGATTCAAGCTGAGATGATGAACAAACCTCAGTAATGCCCTCAGGGCTGACTTACGGCTCACAGATTTCAGGATATGTATTTCCATACTGCTCCTGTGCTCACGTATCAGAAATTTTACAAATGGATGTTACAGTTGCTGGCGTTGTTTTAGGTGATGTACAGTTTAGAATACTAGAGTTGTCATAAGAGGTCATGACAGTGGTACATTTAAGCAGGTTGGATCTTGTTGTGAGTCCATACAATACATTGAAATCGTCCTGGGTGAATGTGTAGGAAGCCTTAACTAGAGTTCAAGAGCTCGAGATGTGGTTCTCTAAGAATATACGGCCAGGGTTCAAGAGCAGAATGTGCCTCGTGTGAATGTAAGAAGAGTCAGAAATAGACTGTTGAATAGGCTTTGTTTGTGTGCCAATCAGGTCAACAATTAAACTGCCACAGATACTATTGCCACAAGCAGAGCCTTGCATTGTTCGTGTCGGTGAGTGGAAGTCTTGAAAACAACACAGTGTAGGATCAGGCTGAATCATACATGGCAGCTGTATTATGCACTGTTTTTCTCCTATGGAGTTGTGCTTTCAAAATCTTGTTGATGTCAATATGTTTCATTTCTTCTGGGTTTAAGGAAATATTTTGAAGGTTTATCAGTGAAACAGTATGGAATAAAAATGAGAGGAGAGCTTAACTGTTAATGCAAATAATTTATCAAATAATTATATTTATAAATCACCCAATTTCTTTATTTTCTATATCCTAGGATACCAGATGGTCCCGTTGATCAGGGACCAGCTGCAGGAAAGGTACATGCTTTAGAGGAGCAACTTCTAAAGGCCAAAGAACAGATAGAAAACTATAAGAAGCGGACAGGAGATGGTTGGTAGATAAGTTTTCTTTTACTTCTAAAAAAAGTTTTGGTGTTTTTTACCACAAATGTATTGGCTTCTTAACGAGTAATTCAACTACAAGTACTGATGCTTTTATGCCTTTTTTTTTTTAGTAGAAGGCCTTGGAAAAGACCATGAAATACTGAGGAGGAGGATTGAAAATGGGGCTAAGGAACTTTGGTTTTTCCTCCAGAGTGAACTGAAGAAGTTGAAAAATCTAGAAGGAAGTGAACTGCAAACACGCATTGATGAATTTCTGTCTGATTTGGGTCATCAGGAAAGGTACTTGCATTAGTTGATTCTGACCTTTCATTTAACTGTCATTATGTTGTTCAAAGATGTGTGGCAATTATATTTTTAGTTGTTGTCAGTCATCAGGCCTCCTTATTGTTGGAGTATCTTTTTTATCATATTAAAATATTCTGTATGAGTTTTGTTCATGATGAAAAAAATTAATCCAGGAACTGTTAAAAAATCATTGAAGTCTGTCTTTAAGCGTATTATATTTTAAACTCTGTTCCTGACAGGATTGCAATAACAGTTTGTGTCTCATCAGTAAAGAGTTATACAAAAATAGTTGAATTAACTAAACATACTGCCTTAAACACGTATCGATGTCCTGAAAAAAGCTGTGATCTCCATGTGTGAACATCAGTAATAAAGCAAGAGCCTTTGAAAATAATACTGTAGCAAAGGGAAAAAAATTGTAAGAATTTTCAATTCCTTAGAAATAATGTAAACACTATTTAAAACATAAAGACAGTATGAATTTGATTATTAACGTGGGCAAATAGTATAGTCCATTAGATTTTGTAATTTAATATTCCACAGTTCCAAAATCCATTTTGTCACAGATTGATTGAGTTGAAAGTAAGAAGGGACTATTCAATTATTGAGAATTATTATTTATATAATAGACATGATTGAATTTCATCCAATTAGTTTTCTGCCAAGTGAAGTTTTATATATTTGACTGAAATAAAAGTAGTGCTTGGCGGAAGCAGAATCTTCCAAAAGACTTGAGATCTTCAGTTGAACAGTGAACTGACAGAGAAGCTGCCAGTTCCCTGGACAGTTTGTTTCAATAGTTATCTCCACTCAGAAATATTTATTCTCCATAGAAGTTATTTCTGTTTGGGGTTCTTGAACTTTAGGTCATGGATTCTTACATACCTTTTAAACTATCTGCTGAAAACTGGGGCAAGTAGTCCAATACCAGACTTTCTCACACATGTCATGGTAACAGAATCACTTGTGTGCACATGATTCCTCAGTTCATGAAGCCAGGATGAGGCAGTCACCACAGTGAAACCTTGAATAATGTTGTGTGTGTTTGATGCCAGAAGGTTTTTATGTTTCTGTCTCCCTGGATGAGTCATTTTCCTTAGTCCTTTCCTTTCTCCGCCAATGACTATTAATTTGTTAAGTCTTAATTTGCAAGTCTCTGCATTTCTGACACCCTTATGTTCACATCTCTCAATACTTCAGGATGAGGTGAGACCCATTCTAGAGGTGCATAACTCCTTTGCATTGGATTATAAAACTCTGCCCTGTACCTCTGGAAGTTATGACTCCCACTGTGGTACTGCAAGAAGTTTGTACATGAGGCAGGCAATCACAACTGCTCTTTTTTTTCCCTCTGATAATTTTTGTATTGAGTACAAGTATTCTTTCAGTAGACACCGTGGTTATTAAATCCAGAATAGTCTGAAGTCTATTTAGTCTTAGTAACAGATCTGTGTAGACCTGTATGTCTCATGAGGTCCTCAAAAAAGACTAAAGTCATTTAAGCTAAAATCGAAGAGCCAGAAACTAGGTTTTATTAAACTGAAATCTAGGCAATCTATTTGCAATATAGAAATTCAAAGGAATTGCGTAAGAAAAAACAGATACAAAAATGTTTCTACAAGATTCAGTGTGTGTTCCTGGTACATTTGCAATGTTGCCTTCAAGCAATGCAATTATCTTGTGTTGCAGAATGTGCTTCTTGGTAGCCTCTAGTCCTGAGGAAGCTTTTTCCTGCACCTTTGAGGTCAAGCTGTCTCCTTCTTTCCCTTTGATCTTTCAGTATTGTGTAAATTGTAGGAAAAGTCCCAGTTCCTTGTGTGCCCATCCTTTGGCATGGGATGCACTGCTGTCTCTGGGATGCTCTTTTCCCTTACAATGCAGAGTAGCTCCCCAGGGAAGGACCGGTCTCATCTTCCCTCCACTGTCCCTCTGGTCACTTCTGAAAGGAAAATAGCATAAGTTTGGAATGAGTATATCAGATGTTCTCATTCACTCTGAGAAGCACAGGTTTTTGGTCGTTGGTTTATTTGTTTGTTGTTTGGTTTTTTTTGTTTGTTTTTTTCTCATTGCCTGTTTTGTTTGTTGATTTGATTTGGTTTTTTTAAGTAAACGTGCACTTGTTGATTTTTTTTAAAGGGGTTAAACGTGCTGCCAAATGCCCTTTTGTTGACAGTGCTGTCTTAAAAAGTTGTATTTTAGATAAATGGAACACTGCAAGAGTAGCTGGTATTACTTATTTTTATATATATACACAGATAGATATACATAAAGATATCTCAGAAATTTTAATATATTTTATAATCTAGTGTTTGGATTAGAAAGATTAATGTTAATTATGAGTACTTAAAGGAGTTTTTCATGCCGTCATTTTGTGGGAAAGCAAATAAAGAGGTGGGTAGTGATCAAATGATGAGATAGCTATGTAAGGAAAGAGGCTAATTTTTATTTTGTTTTGTTTGTGAGGAAAGCCTACTGTGTCATAGATTAAGACTGGCTTTCTAAGAGATGATAAACTTTCTTCCTGTGGTTCTGGACCAGTAGTATTAGAGTTCCTTGTTAATCTTGATATTGAGAAAATTGTTTATTACTCATATGATAGTGCTTTTTGTTGGATGTCTTAATCACTGTTTGTTGGCTATGCCCTAGGAGCTGTGTGGATTTTCTCTAGGAGAGTGCTGGTCTTGCATCTGTTTCTGTCAAGTATTTCACTGCTGATTCTGTTTGAGAAACAACATTGCCCAGCACTGAGTTTCTTGAGAATTACATAATTGTATTCTTGTAGTTGCTATAGGGAAGAGGGCTGTTGAGACTAAAGTCATCTAAACATTGGAAAGATTTTTTGATATTGAGTTATTAAAAAAGAGCAAATTAATCCTCTAGTTGTCATGGTTGTTCCCTGTGTTGACAAAAGTTGTTTGCAAGGTGGCTGTTACTGAGTTGGTTTCATGCCTTTTCCCGGGAAATAGCGGTCATCAGGGATTTTGTGGTAACTGGTCAATATTTGATGCATAGTGTTTGGACAGATTTTCAGACTCTTTCCTTTGAATTACAATTTTTTCTTTGAGTTTTTATTTGCTGATGTAATATTCTTAGGAGGTTTAAATAATTTTGTCATATGACTGGAATAAATGTCTAGACCGATAGTTAAAAACACCCACCCTTCCCTCTTTATTTTGGCAATCAAATACAAGTGAAATACATAGCCAGATTTTTTCCTCCATTCTGCTTTCCAGGAGCAAAATGCTTTTAAGTGCAGCTCTGAGATTTATTTTATGATATGAAGCAACAAGTGCAGCAAGTTGATATTGTTGGTTAGTAACCCAGTGAAAGACCAAGTTTGACTTGGTAAATGTCTGCAGTGCCCCTGTCTGAAGTTTCCTGCCATTTTACTACCTTCAATAGCCTCTAATAATCCTGTGCAGGCTCATCCTTTGTCTGCACTTAGCTATCTTGGGCTCATGGATCACCGCTCCATGTGCTTTTAACTCTCTGCATGGCACATGACCCTGGTCTTTGGTATTTGTGTCTCTTCTAAATCTGTATTAATAAGCCATCCCAGTGATCTGTCACACTCGAAAAACCCTAGCAGATGTAAAGCTAAAAAATGCACATTTCTGAGCTGTAACAATCAAAGAAAGAAGTTCTCTGTGACTGTGTCTTAAAATAGCACTACCTTATAATAATTTCTCTGTGATAACACCTGTGAATTTTTCACTTCCTGGTGTACTTCAGAGTTTTATGATTTTTTTTTAAGAAGATCGTGGATACTGTCTGAAAACTCTTTCATGAATTCATAACATTTCCTGCAAATTATTTGATACTCTTTATGGCTTCTACTGAGCAAAGCTGCCTTTACCTAAAGTGGTGAGTCACTGCGGCTGTGTAAGGACACTCTCACCATTTCTCTTACCTCAAAAGTTATCAAAGTAATTATATTTCATCCATAAGGCTGATTATTAAAATTAAGCTACTGGCTTTTCTTTGTCATGGTCACCATGGCCAATAATATAAAAAATAAAATTTAGGCAACTCTTTTTCTGTAGAAATAGGAAAAATTGCTTAAGAGCTGACAGAGAAAAAAAATTTTTTGTTGTTTTTTTTAAATAGGTAAACTTTGTATTTGTAGTTATTTTTGTCTATTTAATGGAAATATATTTCTATAAAGTATAGGGAGTGTACACTGTTTACTTACATCACAAGTACAGAACAGACTTTTTTAAGGCTCGTGAAAGAGCATTTGAAAATGGTTTAAAATGTGGCTGGGTGGCTGCACAGCTGCTTGTAGTGACAGAGCACTTTTTTTCCTTTTTACTGTTTAAACCTTAACTTTGTATTTGTTTTTAAATGCCCAACATGGTTACATCCTGATTGGGAAGAAAAATATATTTAAACTCCCAAGAAAATACATGGGTTTTTTTAGTATGTCTGCTAGCCTAAATGCTCTCTATAAATTGGAAAACTGTCTTAAAAGGAACAGGCTCTTTATCTCTTCAGTTATCTGTATATATTCCAGTGTATTAGAACTACTCCATCATTAATTCTGTTCTAATTCTCTTTAAACTGTGTGTGCATGTTACTTTGAGTATTATGTGTCTTTAATAGTTACTGATTTAAAACTGGTTACCCGGTGATGCTTTAAATTAATTTTTATGCAAAGCCGGAATAGAGTGTTTCAAGCTCAATTACCTTGGAACAGAAAATCCAGTTTATATAGTTTGAGATTAGAATGTAGATAAGGTTCTTCCAGTTGATTGACAGAAGGTGAGGCTGAATAATTTGGGTAAAATATTTAGTACAACAATAGCAGATGTTATAGTCAGTGTCTCTGTTACCCTGTGTAGAAGCATGGGGATAAAGACCACAATGAGCGTATGAGAATGAAAACTACAGATCCATAAATCCAGTTATTAAATTAGCAAGAGAAGCTTGTCTGATAAAGATCAGTCTGCCCTGATTTGATTTAACTGAATGTTTACTGCTTAAATACTGTGTCACTGGAAATAGTTACCTTCCTAGTTACCTAGTAGGGATATGCAGCCTGCTCCTCTCACTTAGGTACAAGGGGTAGCCTTGGCTAACTAGGCTTGTGCTTCCAGGGCTAACAAGTGCTGCCAGCAGCTTGACAAGACCACTTCAAATGTTAGGAAATGTATTTGTCTTACCCTCGTGCTGTTTTTCAGTCGCTTCCCAATTTCTCTGCCTTTGTTCTGTTGCTTCTCTTTCTAGATCAAACTTGTGGTTTATCAAGAATTTCAGGCAATAAATTGCAGCATCTGAAGTTCAGATGAAAGTATTAAGGAAAGTGGTTCAAACTTAGAACTTTAGCACTGTTATGAAGAAATGTTTAGCAATATTAAATATTCTCAAGCTATGAAACCAACTCTGAAATTACTGGTTCTGAATTGGGCCACCATTTACTTTAATAGCCATTAACATTTCTATAAGGACTTTGAATAGTTTTTCTCTAGTTTTGTATTTCTTCCCAAAGGCCACAGAGATTTAAAAATCTTTTCCAGGGTGGTACTGTTTGGACAAAATCAAATTAGTAATTTTGACTACTCTGCAAATTTTAACAAATAAATGTCCTATAACATTTTTCTTTTCATGATGATGAGTTCTTTATCCTCTCATTTGGCCAACGAAATGTTATAACCCTAAGAAGAGAATCTCTAGTGTATTAGATAATCTCAATTTAGTATTTGATAGTTCCTCAGAATTCATGTTTTGTAGTATAGACTTGCATGACCATGAGTCTATTTAGAATTTTTAGTTTTTAATTGCTAATTGGTCTGGAACATTGGTTAGACGAAGAACACAGTCTCTTGTCTGCTGTTTGAATTGTGCAATGTAAGGTGGCATGAAGAAACTGGTTTTGAGGCTACAATTAAAGTATCTCTTTAATTTGTCTTTGATTTCATTTAATCCTCTAATTTAGTAATGTTGTTTCCCAGTTTTGAAGATTGTTCTTTCCCATTGCTGTTTACAGGTCAATAATGACCGACTTGTACTACCTCAGTCAAACAGATGGAGCTGGAGATTGGCGAGAAAAAGAGGCCAAAGACCTAACAGATTTGGTACAGAGGAGAATAACTTATTTACAGGTAAGAGAATAGAGCTTTTGAAGCAAGGTAAACATTTTTTTTTCTTCTTATATACATAGCACTTAGCTAAAATCATGCAATAGAATAATTACATGACAGTTTAAAGTGAATGTTGGTATATGAATGACATACATAGAAAAGAAATTATTACCTTTGCTTCAAACATTATTTTCTATGTAAATGGAAGGAATATGTTAAGGAGATCTTTGGGGTTTGGATTTTTGTTGGTGTTTATTTTGGTTTATTTGTTTCTTTTTTTGTGGGTTTTTTTTTGGATCCGTTGTTTTTACTGGGCTGTACTTCCCTGTTTGAATTCTTTGTTTTATTGTAAAAGATAATTGTCTGGTTGAAGTTTTTTTTATTCTTTAGAGTATCAAAATGCATAAATATGTTTGCATAGTTTTAAAAATAAAAAAATAAATGTCGTTGTATCAAATTTCTGAACTAGCAGCCCATTTCTAAATAAGGAAAATTGAAGGGCTTGTATAATGTATTGTCTAGTCCTAGATTGTTTCAAAAGATGTTTGAGACTTCTCTAGATGCTCATATTTTTGAGTGTATAAGGCCTTTTTAATATGTGTACTGGTGTGTACATGTATTTAAAATTTAAATAAAACTTGATCTGAAGGTGTTGGGACTTTTTTTTCATGACTGAATGCATGCAGCTATTTATGTAGTGATCAAAAAGATATTTAATGTACTCTGTTTTATTTGTACGTGGTTTATTTTTTGTGACGTGTGCAGCTGTTTCGTATGGTCACTCCTAATGCCTGATCTTTTCTCTTGTGTAAATAGCTGAATTTGTTTCTCAGATTTTCATTATTTCACAGTTCAGCTGCTGGAACCTTCTCTTCTGTGACCAAGCTATGTATTTGTTGCTTGTTAAATAAAAAAAGACACCCTTTTGAGGAAAAAATGTCTCTCTAAATTGTGCAGGGGTCATCACTTTATTGTATTTCTTCAACTCCTTTCTGAGAACTGTTCCTTATTTTTGTATTTGGATGTCATTGCTTGACAGTAGTATACTGTAAGTGCTTTTCATGCTGATAAATGTAGCTTTTCTCTACCTTTTCCTCCTCTTTCATGATCCATTTGTTGTCTTATTTAGTAATATAACTGTGCAAGTCCTCAAAAAGGGCACAAAGTTATTTACTTTAACAAATATGCACCACTGTAAAGCAGTCAAATGGTTCAAAATCACACACATATATATACCTCTATTAATAATAAAACTGTATTAAAAAATAAAATAAAAAATTCAATAACCCTTGCCCCTCAAGTCAATGCCAAAAAGAATTATATGGGAAATACTTGTAATTTTTTTTTTATTTAAGTATGAAAGTACTATATAGCATTTTTCTGGTACATGTTGAACAGTGACAGCTGCATTATTTTGGGACATCTCCCTGGGAAGTCATTTAGCTGAATGATTGTGAATAGTGATGACTGCTACTTCATTTGGATGACATTACCATAAATTTGATTTAATGAGGCTACATGTAATGTAGTTCCCTGTAGTTAGAGCAACATTTAAGAAGCTAAGAGCTTATATTTAAGGAAAAGGCCTTATTTTCAGAGATGATTTTTGTCAAAATGTTGAAGAGAATGTGCAAGAGAAGTCAGATAAGAGCACCTGTAGTACTGTAATCAAGGGAGTAAATGATTATGAAGGCAGCAGTTTTCTGTCCCTTCTCTTTTGTGCTTATTTTTGTTCTGTTTATTTTAGGAAGTTTGTGATTCAGCATGCAGTCTCGCAATAGCAGAGTATTTTTGCCTCTGATTTAAAAAAAATACCAAAACTTTTTGTTCAGCTTTGAAGGTTAAAAATATAATCAGGTGAGAAAGGTTACTAAATACTCAAAAACACATCAATTATACTAGTCATAATTTGCCATATTCATACTATTTAGTTGGGGCTTTTTATGTATGCAAAGAAAAGAAAGTTGGTCACAAGACTTTTTTCTGAGACTTCTGGATTTGGCAGTATTTTTGGTGATTTAATGTGTCACTTAGATTTTTCTGTCTTAAAGTGTATTACATCCTCTCCCTCACATTAAAATTACTAATACATATTTTTAATAAAAGTGCTTATGCTAAAATGACAACAGCAATAAAAAAGGCTCTGGACACTTTTCATACATGCAGAGGGATGCAGCCCTCACAACTGTGAGTATTGGAAAGTTTAAACTTATATCCTTTAATCAATCAAATCAAATGTATATGTTTTTAGTATAATAATCACTTAAGAAAGTGGTATAATAACCACTGCTGATGTCTGTGTGAGGTTTTCTCTAGGGTTTCTGCATCGTGGATTGAGGAGCACAGTGTGTGTAGTCCATCTGCATGCTGGGATGTTTTACTCAAGCTGAAGCTTGTGTGTTGTAGCAGGGTAGGTGCAAACCAAAGGAGTTAACATTAGAGGAAGGTTTGAGATCTCTGTCTCTCAAATCAAATACCTACTATTCCTGACTAGGGTAAGAAGAACATTTTCTTCTAGCAGCTGGAAGAAACTTCTGGTGGTTTGTTTGTTTGGGTTTTTTGTTTCTTTCTTTGGATTTTTTCTGCTTCCAAAGTCTTGAGGGGAGCTGGTATGAAAAGGAAAGATTACAAATGACATCACAAAACAAGGGGAATAGAAGATGGTGTGAATTACATTTTTGATAACTAGGATGAGAAACACCCTTCCTTGACATCATTCTCTAAAAAAATGGGATTTTCCAAAGATTTTGGGTGGGACTCTCTTTTCCAGCAGACCATGTGGCATCAAAGAATAAAATATTTATTGAAAATATAAAAATAGAACAACTTCGTTAATGAGCATCATACTGTGTTTATGAGGTTACTTGGTAAATTGTATCAGGCTGCTTTTCCACTCCACTCTAATCTGTTGTGATTCATTGGATTAAGTACATTTCTCTGAACTATTTTAAATTCAGAAACAAAGCAGTAATTTCTTGTACAGTAAAACATATTTTAAGGAGCAAAGTTTACTTTTGCTGGTTTGTCATGTGTTTTGATGGTTCACTACACACTTGGAAGCACTGGAAGATGGCAAGGCTTTGAAGCAGCCCTTGGGACATCATTCCCATCTGAGTCTACTGTCTGTGAATAGGCCAACCAAGAGCCCTGGAAGAAGAATACAGTGGAAGCCCTGAATTTTGTGAGAGCGACAATGTATACCCATGTTCTTTGTCATGAAAGACCATTAAATCCATCTTGCCAGTTGCAAAAATGCTCTTTTATTTTAGATGGCATTCTCTTCCATAGACATGTATAATTTGTAACCATTTACTATTCTAAAAATTTGTTACTATTTTCAGTTGCATTGTTCACAGAAGTAATTCTGAGAAAGATAAAAGGCATAAACTTTGTCATGGCTTGATAATCTAATCTTCTTCAAATTGAAGTATGTTTTGTGTGGTTGGTCAGCTGTGGGTTTTTTGTTTGTTTGGGATTTTGTGTGGGTTTGTTTAATTTTTGTTTGTATTTTTTTGGTATTTGTTTTTAATGCTGTTGTATGGCTGTTACGTTACAGGGCTTGACATTCCTGGACGTCCTCTCTTGATTATGTAGATCATTAAATTGGAGATAGGAGTGTGTGATGAGCAGTGTCGTTAGGGTTGAGAACAGAGTGTACTGCTCATTCAAATCAGGGATTTATAATCCTTTTCTGTGACTTTGTGCCAGGAGGAAAACTCTTCTGTCAGTCTTCATTGGTTGTGAAAATGACTGTTTTCCTTTATCAGCTCAATACTTTTACTGGTTGCTTTGGTTAGCAGTTTTGGTTATGAACATCCAAGCTATTCTGATGCTTGAAATGTAACTTTTCTTCCTTATCAATGGTTAATATTTCCACCTTTTCCCAGAAACACCAGTTGAAACTGCAATATATCCAAGTATCTCTACTTCCCGTTTCCTCTTTAAATTCTCAATAGACAATTGAAGCTCAAATACTGCTTTGTCTTTTTGCTACTTGAATATAGCTATTAAAAAAAAAATAACAGTCATAAAGAAATTAGTTAACTATCTTCCTTTTTAAGTCACAAACTAATACTAAGATATTTATATCAGTTTTTAGTTAAGTCTCCAAATAATGTTAAAACCCAAGTAAGTGCATTATATTAACGCGGGTAAGCAGTCACACTATCAAATTACGTTTCATTATGTGATTACTACTTGATTTCCATAATACTGTTCATAAGCTATTGTTTGAAGCTTGCATTTGCATGAAAGTAAGTTAGAAGGGCACACCTTGACAATGCTTCAAATATGCCATCGATTAAATGCTTTCATTTTAGAGGACACAGGCATTTGGAGGTAATGGCAAGTGTAGAAGTCATTATATTATCTATGGGCATTTTCTAAAAATTCACATTATCCCTTTCAAAAAAAATATGGTTGTGGCTTTACCTAGGCTGGCAACAGAGTATCCCCTGGGCACTCACTCCTCCTCCTCCCTGGTGGGACAGGGAGGAGAATCAATGGGAAAAAACCTCCAAACAAACAAAAAACCCACAAAGAAACCCCATTGTGGGTTGAGATAAGAGCAGTTTAATAACTGAAACCAAGCAAAAGATGATAATACTAATGACAGTTGTAATAATAAAAATATAATGCTGCTGATGATAATGATACGAGGAGGTATTTTTTCATTGAGTTCTTTCTGTGTGGACTTGTACAGAATACTAGAAAGGCTCTCTTTCTCTTCTGAAAGACTGTGGGAAATATATTTGTTATACTTTCAAAGATACCTGTTAGGTTTTGTCTCAAGTTATCCATTAGATTTGTGATGAAAAAGTACTGGTCTTAGAACAAAAACTGGGAATGGAAATTGTATTTAATTTATTATTTTCATACCTAGTTAGGCTTTGAATTGGGTGTATTTAAAATGAAAAAAAAATGCTGAAATTACAGCACATGTTGTAGAGTTTTGGGTTTGTTTTTGTTTTCGATATTTTATTATTTTCCCTCCTGCCCTGCAATCTGAATTGTCATCCCCTCCTTTACACAACTGAATGCACAAATTAATTTTCTTTAAAGTATTTTAGGACTCAGAATATTCAGATTTTCTTCAAAATCACTTGAAGGAGGCATCTCAGTTCTCCAGACAGGGATCATTGTTTTTTTGAAGATTTGATTTGATTGTTTCAAATTTACAGGAAATTTTATTTAAAGTTGTTTAGATGTGAAAGAAACAGAATTTATATTGATGCTCAAATATCAGTATTCTCACAACTTACCTGAAACTTTCATCACAGAGATTTTATGGAAGACCTTTCCGGAATTTAGGAGTATGTCTAGAGCCATGCCAGTATGAATGTGTACAAAAAAGTACTATATATAAAGAAAAACTTCTCTTATTATGTTGTTGTGTTGTCCACATACCTGAAAATAGTTATTAGTTTGTACTTTTAAACATAGCATTCACATAATGTAGGCACTTGCTTCCTGTCTTGTGGTTTCTTAGTTTGTGGAAGTAAAATATGTTATTTTATGGAAAGTGTATGCAGATTAAAATTCTGTCCTTTATCAGCCTGCTCTGGTAAGTGTTTTACATTCTGTTTTTACTGTGTGGTCAGCTAGCCTGGGAGGCAGTCCCTTAATAAGCATTTGTTTTATTCTGTACCACGTAGACAGGTGGAAATTTTCTTTCATTGGATGACACGCGTGCTTATTGAAACAGAACTAACAAACTTGGAAAACTGCCAAAAGAAAAAGCATTCCAACACTGAGAATCATGTTGATGAAATGCTGATGAAATGTGAACTCGGAGTCCAAATGTTGGCTTAGTCTGACAGATTTACAAATGAGAAAGTAATTTAAAGTCTTGAATGTATTCTATTTTACATTAGGATAGTGAAGTATGTTCAATAACTGTTCATGTTCACAGTGAAGAATTCACATAAAATTTTCATGGAGCTGAAGCTTACTCATCCATTTTAATAGGAGATGTATTATAGCAGGATGGCTTCTGTGATTTATGACATTTGCCAGTTTTTCAGAAAAACGTGCGCCTTTGGTGTATCTCCTCTTCAGCTTCACTTTTTTCACCCGTCCTTACAGAACCCGAAGGATTGCAGCAAAGCTAAGAAACTGGTGTGCAACATCAACAAAGGCTGTGGCTATGGCTGCCAGCTGCACCACGTGGTGTATTGCTTCATGATCGCGTACGGCACCCAGCGCACGCTGATCCTGGAGTCGCAGAACTGGCGCTACGCCACCGGCGGCTGGGAGACCGTGTTCCGGCCCGTCAGCGAGACCTGCACCGACCGGGCGGGCTCCACCACTGGCCACTGGTCAGGTAGGGCCAAGTCTCTCACATCGTCTCTCCTTGGCTCTTTGCAGCTTCCTTCATGTAGAATTATTTAGTTGTCTCTTTGGTGTTGTGTGGAGCATGATAACTATGGCTGCAGTTGTGTATGTAGGCATCTTTTATATCTTATTTGCCCGTTGTATTGAAAATAAAATTCCTTGGTAGGATAGCTCTGCATTGGCAGAGTTTTTTAATACGGAAGTTTTGTATTGGAGATTTAAATTATAATTTTTCAGCGGGATGCTACTGTGTTCTCTGCCAGATATTAATCTAATTTTCATGGAGAGAGAGTATTAAATAGAGGCTCTTGTTAAGAAACTTTTTGAAAAAACAGGGATGTTTCCAATATTGTGCAATAGAAATAGAAAAGAAATTATATCCAATAGTCATTCATACCCCAACAAAATAAAGAACTAGTTGAAATAATTCCTCATGCAAGCTGAACAGATCCAAAATTCATGTTGTAAAAACAATGGCAATTTTAAATATGAATTTTATTTATAAATCAACAAGTTGGTCCATTCTTATATCATGCTGAACAATTTGCCTAGAATAAGATGGGCACTGATGTTTGGAGGATCAGGTAGCTTTGTTTTTGTCAAAGTAAACAGCATTTGTTTTAAATGCCATCTTTCTCCATGTGATTGATAGTCAAAACATGTCAACATCTTCAGTCTTTTCACTAGGACACTGCATATCCAGTGCATATGGAATCTTGAAGTAACTATTAAAAAGTTTTGAAGGTCTGAAATTAACTTAATCAGGTTTACAAAATCCAGTTTACAGATTGCATGTAAACTTGTGTGTTTACACATTGAAACAGCATTTGCACATTGAAATAGCATGTGTTCTTCAAAGTTTCAAGATGCTACAAAACTTAGCTTTGAGAATTCTAGTGGGGTTTGTGAATGAGATTTTTTTTTTGCAGAAAATGTTTCTTAGAAATGGTTGGATGTTTTATAAAAACAACTATAAATGGAAAATGGATATTGAGAACTCCAGATGAAGTTTTATTTGTGTTTGGCAAAGTTAGTAAGTGAAACGACCATCTGGACATGGTTCTCAGCAGGCCTCCTCTATGCGACTCCAGAATTTAGATGCAGACAGTTTTGTGAGCAACTTTTTAGCACAGTAAACTGGGAAACAGTGTTCTGGAGCACTCATGCACACATGGCTTCAAAAGAATAGATACTTCCATGAAAATCTGTTTCAATAGATGATTTCCAGCAATACAGGCTCTTGATGGTGAAAGTACAAATAATGCTTCATTTTAGCTCCCTACAGTTTGGGGTTTTTTTTCCCTTTTTTTTCCTTTTCAGTTAGTTTCTAGGTCAGGATGAATAGTTTGAAGGCTGCGCACATGAAATATCCTGATGCGATCAATTATTTTTTAAATAATGAATGCCACTAAATTGAGTTTTGATATTCTAGAGCTAGAAGACATTGAGCTATGAAAGATAATCTTTCTGTAGTTAGCCTGTTGGCCAACCACACATGCTGTAAACTGTGTTAAATTCTGATCTTGTGCAATGGCTTGGTCAGTGAGGATGAATGATACTGGCAGTCGATCTCTTTGCCACCAACCTCAATGTGGCTTCAGGAGGAATCTTCACTGGAGGCTTAGTTGACGGTAGTTAAAGATACTGTATCTTGCTGAAGATTTCTGTGCGCTTTTTATGTCTCCCTAAATTTATATAGTTTTTTATTTACTTGTATATCTATTTATTTATTCCCTGTTTTCACAGGGACAATTAAGTCTGAAATTATTAACTCTGCTTAGAGCAGTTTGTTTGCGAAACCACGCCTTTTATGGTTTTTTTTTCTCTACAAATTCTGAAATTAGCATGGGATTTTCTAGATTTTCAAAATAAATGTATTAAAATGCATTGACATTTATCAATTTTCATTTTTCATAAATGAAACATTTCTCCTATGTACTGTAGGGATTTTTCATTATTTTTTAAAATTATGTTTCAAAAATATTCGTACAAGTGAATAATTATAGTGTTTAATGTAAATTATAGAAGTAGGCTAACAAATCAGAAAAGTGTATCATTTAAAGACATACGTTCATGTAATTTGCAGACCTGCGTAGATGGTAAGTTAGTAAAGTGCTTCATGACAAAATTGTTTAAATTCGTACATGTATCTTTCTTCTTTTTAATTAAATTGCTGCTGCTTGACACCTGTTAGTTTTATTAGCAGCACAAAATTTTGGAGTTTCTGAACTTTATCTTCAGTGAAACAATTTAGATAGTAAAACCTTCTACAAAAAATTAAGAGGCTTATATAAGCTGAGAATACATATAGTTTGGAATTTTCTTTGTCCAGTCCTCTCCTAACTTGGTATAAAAGCTAAGCTTTTCTTTGGAATTTGAGAACTAGACTGAATTTTAATGGACAAGCTGATATTTGTCTGATAGCAGAAGATTAGTAAGATGTGTTACCATCTGTAAAGAATTAGGGGGCATCTCAGCCCATGTCGTATCTTGCAATTGCTCTCTGTGTTTGACATGGTAGTTTTGTAATCAAGTTCAGCTTTTCTGGCTTAAGCATATTAAAATTATTGAGAATTCTATTGCAGGTTTTTGTTAATACAGCAGTTATTTTACACTGTTGTGTAAGGTTTCTTTTTCCTTTTTTTTACTCATACTGTCATTCCAGAGAAAAAAATCCTAAGAGATGGTTGTATACCTGCTCTTTTTAGTTCTAAAAGATATCTTGCTTGTAAGTGCATCTTTCTTGTAGTTCAGTATTTGATATCTATGGTCAAACTGTTTATGAACAATTTAGGTAGGAATTTTTATAAGAAGCATGGATGATTTCCTAGCAATAAGAGCCAAAATAGGGAGAACTTGTGAAGACACATTTATAATGAAATTTTTGATTAATTTTCTTTAAATTAATTAGTTATGCAGGTCATAATGTTCTGTTATCATTGCTGCATGCTAAAATGGAGTCTCTTTTTATCATTTTTTACTTGCTGATTTATGGTTTTTTGGTGGCATTCCCCAATAATAAATTGAAAGAGGAATATAAAATAACAAGACAAAAAAAAAAAATCATACAATAAATGGAAAAGAAAATGGATTAATAGGGAGGACAGATTAATGTACTGTTAGAAGTCATATCTGCATTTCGTGCTGGAGAATGAAGGGACGTGGTGGTAAAGAAGACAACTACATGCTTTAAATAACAGTATGTGCTCCTTCCCATAAGGCCTAAAAACTAGGAAGATGAAAGATAACTTGAAAAAGGAAACCTGAAACAACGTTTCCTAAAGTTATCCTTGAATATTGATTTTGCTGCCTCTAACTATGGTTTGATGAATTAATGTTTTGAGGAAGGGATACCCAGAGGGGAGAAAATGGCAGAGCTCTTCATTTGTTGGTAGCGCCAGCTTTTAAGTATTAATTGAACTACAATCTTAAAATATGAATTAGCTAATATGTTTATATGTATAATTCAAGACTGAGGATACTGTGGGTACACAAAATGAATGTTTAATTTATTAAAGCCTATCTGGCAACAGTAATCAAAAGGACTAAATAAAAATTGCAAAATCAAACCATGAAAAGTTTTACAGAATTAATTGCAATAAATTAAAAAGTTTCACTCCATGAACTAGATGTTCCTTGACAATAGTTTTTTCATGTAAATCAGCTGAATGTTTAGTATTGGCCTAAAAAACCCTATAACTTGTGTACAATTGTATGAATTATGTTTTGCTCCCATGTCTCAAACTTATTTACAAAATCTTGCAGAAAAAATGGATTAATTTCTACTTCTAATTCTTAATTTGGTTTTTATACAGTGACGACTTTCATTATTTACATTTTAATTCAAACAAGTTCCATTTCTGTGAAGCTAGCTGGAGAACAGTGATTTGAGAGAAGAGAGTGTAGCAGCAACCTCTGTATTGTCCCTTTCTTTCAATTGTGTTAGTCTTGAAATCAAGCTACTGATATTTTGTGGAGTTTTGTCCTCAAGGTGCCTTGTAGGATACTCTAGGTAAAGACATTTGTCTGTGTAAACACATAAATATATTTAGGAAGTGGTAACTCTTGAAAGGACCTTGGAATTCTAATGAGGTTGGTCTGAGTTTTCAGAGCAGTGCAGTAGCCTAAGAGAGCAAAGTGTTCCTTATTCATGTCTAAGTTGAGGGTTATTGAATAATAGCAAGAAGTTATTTTCACCTTGCAGAGCAAAGACAGGCTGCAGGACACTGTCTGCTTCTGTTATCTAGCCTTCAAAATGGATATTGATAAATATGAAAGGATTCTGAAGAAGGCCTACACTGATGCAAGGACATAAAAATCTGCTTTACAGTAGGAGATTAAAAACCATAATTCAATTCTAAAATAAAGCAAGTTTTAAAAGCTGGTCCTGCCACATTTTATAGGTATTTCTATATGGGAAGTATTCCTACTTTTAGACAAAGATGTGGCTGTACAATTTTGATTGGAAGTGAGGTCTGCTTTTTAACAACTCACTGCTGCTCTTGACCCCTGTTTTGGCAACTGCTCCCGAAGCAGAAAAGCAAAAAAATTGCATGATATGAATTTGGAATTACAGGAGATGCAGTCTTTTCTTGTAGCTAGCTTTATTTCTTTTGGGTTTTTTTTTAACACAGAAGAATGTTTGCCTTTACTCTTTGAGTGGATATGGGGGTTTTTTCATTTGTTTTGTAGTGATACTTTTGATATTGTCTTACATCTTGTGTCACAAAGTTCACTTGTGCAGTCCCTAATCTGCAATACTAGACTAAATTAATTCGTATTTTAAGGGGGTAGTCATAAAGTACATCTCTGTGTTCTTCCACGCTATATTCAGTCAAGCCAAGTTGATCCTAATGAAGCCATTTACATAGGCTAAATGTACCACTGGTTCTCATTTAATTATATGAGGAATTACATCAAATCTATTCTTGATAAACGAATGGTGTTCTTTGAAGTTGTTTGCCATGTCAGTGGCATTTTTTAACAGGATGGAAGATAAATGGAAAATACTTCCATTTAAATACAGCCATTGTCTGGTAGTAGAAGTAAGAATGTCTGTATTTCTTTAAAGGTTGATGTTTATATTTATGCTATCTATCAAAAAATGTGGAAGCAAAAGCATGGGGATTGTATAGAGTGAGTTCTCCTCAAGTCATTGCTAATTTAGTTCAAGATTTGATGTCTGTATAAAATGCAATTGATTGCTTGATAATAGTTTCTTGCATGGGCAGGACCATAAACAGATTAGCAAACACTTTGTTCCATGAGAATTGTTTAACTGTGGTGAAGTGAAGGAAGGTAACCTAAGTGTGCCCACTGAAATAGTTACTTTCCAAATAGCAGGGGCTTCTTTCCCTACGTTTCTTGGTCAGGGGAAGCTGAAGCTGAGGACTTAGAAATCCAAGGAGTGCGTGGAGGTGGGGAAAAGGATTCTTGGCGTTTTTCTGTGCAGTGGTAGGAATAATCGATCACATATTTGATCACAGATCTTATGCTGTTCATATGAAGCACTACACTTTGAAGCATGACTTCCCCTTTTTCCTAACAGATTGATGTTGCTCCCCGACAATGTAGTAGCAAAACTAGTACTGATAGGTTAGTGGTTAATTAAAAACTTTCCTCATGAGCATTAAATCATATATGATAAATTACAGATTGGTAAACCAAGTTTCTATTAAAAACTGGAAAAAGTTAAGCTTAACTGTCACCCTTCTAAAAATTGTTTAATAAGCAAAAAAAAAAAAAAAAAAGCTACAAATTGGCTTAATATTAGAGTTTATTTGATTTAAGGTAACCATTCTTTACTTGAAAAGTTATACTGCAGCATGTACAGTAGGGAAAAATACTAGTGTACTCAAATGAAAAAAAAATCAGGTTTTTTTGAATATGAAGAGATGACATGAGGTAAACTAAGTATGTTAGGTCTCAAACAAACCGCAAAGTTTCAAATGTTAATCTGAGTTCTTTGTTTGGCTGCATGAATTTCAATCCAAACTGAAGCATTCTTAGGGTTTTGGGGAATTATAACCTGCATTCAAGTTTTGAATAACTTTCTGATGTATTACACTGGGTCATTACAACGTTCTGGTTAAGTAATAGTTACCTATTTTTAAGTGATCTTTAAACAAAGGTAATCCGAACTGGCAGCTGTGGAGTTGAATTCAACTTATCCAAACCTTTCCTACATCTTGAAAATGACTACCATGATATCCATGTGGGAGACATCCCAGAGCACTGCCATCACTATGGGTTATGGCTCTCATACTTGGGAATGTATCAATTGTTATAGCAGCCATTCTTTCTCTTAATGCAGGTACTCTTAATTCTTTACAGTAGCACAAGGCTGGGTGTTTGCTTCATTTCAGTGTAACTTCCCCAAGGTTTTTGTCTCTTTGCCTTTGAGTAATGAATTAAAAAAGAACCTTAAAATGTCAGCTAATTCTCAAGATATGTTTCTTGTCTAGATTTAGAATGTCATAGCGAAAAGCTGCTTGTAGGCAAATGGCTCCAAATACAGTTTTTCCACATTGTGAAATAACTGAAAGTTATACTAAGACTTTTTAAGGCAGAAATAATTTCTTGCATTTTATATTTTTGTTTCTCAATCTTTAGGCCTTCAGCCCACATGTATTTCTGGTGTTGTGAACAGATAAGGAATTTGAAATGCTGCCTTTTTATTGCACTGATCTCCTACCCACATTTGAAGTCACACATTAATTTTAACTTAACATTTAATTTAATTTAGCATTTCATATGAAACAATAAATATTTTATATTCAAAGAAAAAATATTTACTATAATACCATATTCTTGGCATTGCATGTCCAGGAATGCCATTGTGCTAATGTTTGATAGAGAAATCTTTAGAGGGTGTTTTCCTTTATCTGGTATTCCATAAATCCTGTGAAAAACCTCAACAGAACGGATTTTTTTTTTTGCAAGTACCCTTAACTAAAGCAGTGGTTTTATGTTTCCAATACTGTGCACATTAATAATAGTTTATTACTGTAATAGCTATGGAGAAAGCATCTATATTTCTGTGTGATTTATCTTGTTTTTTTCTTAATACTTCCATTACATTTTCCCCTATTACTGAAGATCAGAAAAATTTCCTATTACTTTATTACAGGCTTACACTCTTGATTTTCTCTTTTCATGTTGGTAGACCATATGAAGTAGAATGCATCCTTGTTTCTTTCAGATGCATTGTTAAGGTGACATGTGCCTCACTGCTATGAATTTCAAACAACTCAGAAGGTTTATTCTCTCCTGTTTTATTTATGGCTAGCTAAAATGTGCTTTCGTCTACACATACGTTTAGAGCCGTGTTCCATCTGGACTTACATGTGGAGGTACTTTTACTAATTCATTGGAAGATGAGTCTTCCAAGTGTTCAAATTAGAACCATACAAGATTGGGAGTTACAAACCACTCCCTTGAAAAGACAGTAAATGTCTTGTCTAAACTGGGAGCACTTCTTCACTAGATGCCTGGACAGCCAGCTGCAAATATTAAGCTCCATTGTCATGACCTGTTGGAAACTTTTAGGTCATGAGAAATGAAACACTGTCTGCATGTTGTCTTCTTTTTAACATGCTTGTACATGTCTGTTACAGGCTTGAGGTTATGTCCAGTCAGCATATGCATGCAAGAGATAAGTCCCTGAAGCTGTTGAAGGATTATTATAAAAATAAGCTATCTTCTATTCCAGAAAAGATCACCAGATACTCAGAGCAAGTATCTGGAACTATTTTCAGATGTATAATAAGTAACATTAGACTGAAATAGAGAATAAGCTTCAGTGGAATTGTTTGAAATCAAATCCAAAATTTTTTTTTTATCAATGTAGATGTAGTGATCTTTTTTATGTTTTCCTGAGTTATTTCAACTATCCTTACGTATGAACTTACTTTTAAAACATCAATTCTGTTTACTGTTTACATTAATAACTAGATCTGGATAACGTGGCAAAACCCCTTTGCATTAATGAAAGTATATTTGCCTTCGCAAATACATTTTATGACATTTTCTGGCAGCTAGGGAATTGGAGCTCCTTTTTAACAGGTACCCTTTTCATATTGGCTGTTTAGATCAACTGGGGCATTGTTCAAAAGCAGTTTGAATATATGAAGATAAAAGAGAAAATAAATTGCTAGTATGCTTCTTGATTGCTACTTAGTTTGATGGTCTCCTGACTGTTCTAGGAAGTTGATTTGTGCAATCTCTTCACCTGTAAACTTTCCAGCTGACACACTGGCTATCTAAACAATTGAGGAAGGGAAAAATCTTTTCTTTTTAATGTTCTCTCAAAGTGATGTGACAATTGCTACAAAAAGCTTCTAGGAAGTGATGAGAAGTTTTCGGTAGAGTGAAACAGAAATATAGGTATTAATGCAGCTCAGCTGAGCTTCTGAAAAGGGAATGGGGGCTCTAAAGGCACGAGTAGGTGCTACTGCTTTAGCTTTGTCAGAGACAGAGCTATTGCAAATGCAAAAATCGCTACACTCAGTTCAGGCCTCTGTCAGGTCAAAAGGGAAAACATTCACTGGAATCCCATCACTTGTTAGCACAGTTAGAGCACTGTTCATCTTTACGCTGTGGTTTTGATGATGGGTAGGATTATCAAAGAACCGGAATAACATGGGAAAATAAATATTATTGCAAGATTGTCACTTGTGTTACAAAGACATGTTGGTAGTTCAGTAGCTCTGGAAGTTACAGTTTTTGCAGGAGGAGGAAGAAAACTACAATTAAAGTTTTACTTTTTGGGATGGAGATGATAAAATAATATCTTTACAGACTTATTTTAGACAAGTTTCTTGTGAGAGCAAAAGTTTTGTTGTCGGGCTTTACTTTTCTGTCTACTCTTGTACTTTTTAAGCCTAACTTAGTTTAAGTTCTGAATACTGGATGAATTTTCGCCAAATTTGACTAAAATAAATAGGTCTTGTTAAGGCCTCTCAGAAGTCCTCAAAATAGATAGACTGTGTGTGTGTACAGAGCCACTGAAGTCAACATTCAGGCCTGTGAGGAAGTGAGAGGGAATGACTGATCACAGATGCCACTTCTCAACACGCAAACGGTACCCAGAGAGGTAAGACATGAGAGCAAGTGAGGGTAGTTGCAAGAGTTGTGCAGAAGAGGACAAGAAAGAATGCAGGAAAAAAAGCCTTGGAAGTGCTGGATTGAGAAAAGTAATAAAAGGCATGTTGGCATGTTTGAAAACATTTTGGTGTATTCACTCCTGAAGGTATTGAGATTCAGCCCCTTGGGATGACAAATGGGACAACACTATCCATATGGCATGTGAAACCTGGAAAAAAAGGACTGTGTTTTCAGTTCCTTTAAAACAGAATAAACCCAAATTTATTCAACACCTGCCTGCCTTAAAAGGCTTGGTTACATAAAGGATGATTAAAAAATTAATAAGTGGAACACTAGTGAGAAATAAATCAGAGACCAAATTCAAAAATTCTGTATTAAAATTGTACAAAGCAAAAGCTCAGGGAAAAAAAAAGGTTTGGATATATGAATTGTGTTTTACATTAGCTACTTTAAATGAAAAATACAATTTCTTTCTTATGGCAATTCCATTTTATAATTCAACTATGGCATAAAGCTCTTACGAGGTAAGTTTGTTTAAGTTTGCAAATGCCCGAAAGATAGTTGTAGGAGGTGTAGTCTTCATCACAAAACAGATAAAAGCATACTTCCACTTTCTTCTGAACTAGTTGACAATTCACAAAGAGCATAACACACCATAACATTGCATAGTTTTCATTTTTTACTGTATCTGATTTGCAAAGGAAAGCACTGAGGTATCACTGATGAACCCTGAACCTGCTGTCCTTTGCAATATGTAACAGGAACCAGCAGGACAATGAGGAGCCTTGAGAGAATTCAGCACAGTCCTCTCACCATATCCTGTGCTAATCAAACAGCTTTCCCATCACTCTGACAAATCCTCTCAGCTGAAATTAGAATTGTTCACCTGGGTAAGGTTCCAAATTGGCAGTCAGTCTTTCAGGCTGTAGAGCTTGGTTAAGTAGATCTGTGATTGGTCTATGCAAGTTGATAACAGCTTCATTAAGTATATTACAGAAACAAAAGCAGGGAAGCGATTCCATTATTACATCAGTTGATTCAGTTGTGTTTCTAACAAGACAAATTGGAATTAAATTGAAATTCTCAGTTACACAACAGTAATGTCCTTAGCATGGTGTTCTTTGGCATACTTTTAAGGATTTCTTGAAAAAATACTCTGAAATTAGCCAGTGAATTTTGATATAATAGGAGAATGAATAGCAAACAGGTTTTCAGTTAACATTAACTAGTTGTAGTGATTGCATGGTAAAATGTCAGCCTCCTTTCAGATAAGAGATTAATGAACACCCAATGAAAATGCCCATCTGAGTGCAGGTATGAGCCAATGTTCAGATGGCAGGAAGTAAGGTTAGCTAAAATGACAAAATTCCAAAGGTCTTTTTGAGTCACACCAACATTTTTCAGACTTCCAAGAAAAAGAAGTTGATGAGAAAGATACAAATAGCAAAAGTTTTTAAATGGACTTTAAATTAGAGTAAATTTGAAAAGTAGACAGACAATAAGGTTATGCCAAATCACAAAAGTTGTGTAAGTCCTGAGGGCTATAAGGTCACTAAGGCACATTAGGATACTGCAGTGAAGCAAAGTTACGCTTTTTATAACACACGGAGCTCATTTCAGTATTTAAAAAGTAATCAGTGGGTCTCCCGGAAACTGAAACTGTGTTACTGATGTATTAGTGATGAACATATCCAAAAACTGGTAATAAATAAGAACTAAATGGTGCAAATGGCGTGGGTCATCTGAATAAAAATCAGTTTCAGTCCAGGACCTTCCTCCAGAGCACATTGTTATGATAGGAATGAGTGTTTTCAATATTGCAGTACTTTATGACTGTTGCAAAAAACCTGAATCTGTAGTTACTCAGTGAAGTAAAATCCAAAACTGGAATAAGTTGCAGAACTCTGGAGGACAATTTTTAGGTCATTCCAGGCTGAAAATTAGCACCTGGAATTGTATGAAAGTTAAGCTATAAATAGAATTATAGTGACAAATTTTGGCAACTGTAAAAGTAAAGTAAATTGCATCAGAAGAACTTGAAGTATGGCTGACATGTAAGTTATGTATAACAAGTCTAGCGGTATCTTCCAACCTAAATAGTTGTATGAATCTGTGATCAAATGTCAAAATGTTGCCACCATTGAGCAGGGAATTGGACCTGATTGACATGGTGATGCTGTGATTTAAACTACCAACATGAGAAAAAGACACAAACATTAGTACAGATTATTATATTTTATGGCCTATCTATTACTTAACAAAAATACATCTGTGAAGGAGAACTCACCTATTTTACAAATTAGAGCAAGTGTAGCTAACAACTGAAGTGCAGATTAAAAGTTCATTCTATATTTTAAACTCAATTTCATTATCTTCAGTTGAAAATTCATATGAATCAACAGTGTGACTTACTGTTTCCTAATATATCTGCTTGTCTATTGATCTGACTGAGTTTTGGTTATCTCCTGTATCATTGATTTTGATTGCAGCTTATTTCTGAGTAAAATAAAACAATGTCCTGCTGTCCAAAAAAGGATAACAGTTTTTTAAACTATGCCTGTTGAAAATAGGGCAAGCCCGTTGCCTGTTAGGAATCTTTTCACAAACACTGAAAAAAAGAGTGATCAGTAGGATGAGAATGCTGTCTCTTGCCTATAAGGCTGTTGCAGAGAGTTGTTTACTCCTTCAGGGTTACTAAAGAGTTACTCTGCACTGGTTTTGTCCAAGACAAAAGCAAACGGTTGCTGTAAGTTTTCCTTTTACTACATTTGCTGTCTCATACTTTTAAAAATGAGTGAAGAATAGTGGGGACCTTTTCCTTCATTGTTCAGAACAATAATATAGTTAATAAAATCTAGAGAGTTGCCATAAAGTTTTTTGGAATTGTACACATATCTGTGTGTTTGATTATGCAGATGATAATTGTATGTAAGCCATTAACAAACTAAAATATTATTGAAATAGCCAGGACCATATTTATGATTTGATCTGTAATTTTTTTAAAGACAACTTTTAGTAGGTAATTTTGAACAATGAAATTCCTTGTTTTTCCTTAATGAAATACATTTCTTTTGTTTCTGATTTTGATTCACAGCAAATCTTGCAACATCATTACTATTCAAACAGTGTATCCCATAGAGTTGAAAGCTGAAATCTGATTCTTTTTTCACAATCTTCTTTGACATTTGCTGATTTTGGTATACTTGAATATAGTTCACTATATATGCTGAGAGTTTTCCTAGTTATTCCTGGCCAATCTCAGTTTCTTCAAAACCTTAAGCCAGCCTATGGAAATTTTTAGAAGCACACTCTTATCCTTTAAATAAGATGGAACAATGTATTGAGTGCTTTTCAGGGTAGGAATGTCAAATAGTAGGTTGGATTTCTCAATCAGCTTTATCAATAACAAGATTTTCCAAATGACTGTCTTTTCAGACCAACATATTTATTCAGTGATAGAACAAAGTTTAAAAGCTTGTCAATGATTCTGTAGTTAATAAAAATCCACCTTTTATATGCACCTTTGTATCACCTTCTTTTTCACCTCAAAAAGTTTGCAGCAAATTTCCTTCTCTAAGTTAAGACTGAAGTATTTTCTTTCTTCTCTTGGCTAAGATTGCTGCTGTTTCTTTTGCCACCCTGTTTCTTCTCCCATTCTTAGTTGAAGGGGAAAAGGTAAAAAGGATGGAACCTCAAGCGTTCTTTCATACCATTCCCAAGCTAAACATTTCTTGTCTAAACTTTTGCCAATACTTCACATCTGCACCAGATTTAGCACTTCCCTGGCTTCGTGCTGCTTTTCTTTATTGCAGCTTTCTGAAGTCATACTAATAAAGTATCATCCATCATATTATAAGAAGATTTAAATGCTCAATATTTTTACTGAATTTATGAACTTTTATTAAATCTTTTCCTGTGAGTGTGATATAATAGATGGTAAAAATATGAACTGGCTTCTTGAGTTAAAAAGAATCATCCATACCTGCAGTATGGGAACTTCTTCTAAAGAATAGCTTGACCATGATGGTATACAGTGCAGTGAGGAAGTATTGACATATATAGATACCCAGATTTCCAAATCTGGTAAAAATGAATTGAAATACACCCAAGCATAACAAACATTCCTTATTTAAATAACCATGTCTCAGAGAGTTACTGCAGAATTTTGACTAGTCTTGCAAAAGTGTTGTAGCCTTTGGGATCTTTAACTGTTCTTAAACTCTTAAACTCATTATTCCTTCCCTGAATTGATTTTTATAGCATTAAGATTTACTTGGTCATCAACAATTATATGAGTTTGATTTGCTTATATTTAAAGCAGTTTTCTTTCCTGGCTGCTGAGCACTAAAGGGAGAACTAACCATCTTTGCTGGTAAATAGTGCAGACAGTGAAAACATTATTTTGGAGGAAATGAGCACACTAGAAATATCAGCTGAAATGTTCAATGCTTTAAAAATGTAATGCTTTGTTTTGTGTTATCATGTATTATAATTTATTTCAGTATATGAATATAGCTTTGAATTATCAGTTATGTAGACTGTTGTGTTTGTGTAATTTGTAAAAACTCTTAAAAGATGTTTAGTGGCTATTAAGCCTTGAATTAAAGTGCCGTCTAAACCATCTGCATATTCTACTGTAGTTAATATTTAAAACAGAACAAATTCTTACCCATATGTACATCATGTGCTTATATAGCACTTGTGTTTTCCCGATCTATTTAATTTTCTACTTCATAGTTTAAGTTTTTGAAGACAGGAATTGTCTTTCTCCTCTTCTAACAACAGAGTAGCTAATTCAGTGGTTATAATGATGTCTGAAATGCTGCAATTTACTCCAATAAAACCTGTTCAGAAGATCAGCAGAGCTGTAGTTATTTTTTTAAATGAATTCTTATGGCTTAAAATATTTCTTTGTTTAATTTTTAAACAAGTAACTGAATTTTAGACATTTTAGATAACCAGTCTGTCCAGATAAGCTTTAGTACACAGTAATGGTATAGTTGTATATAAGAAGGTATGAATATATGAACAGGAACTCATTTTATATTTAATTAACTACCATCTGCTAAGAATTAAAGAACCTTCAATTTTGTTCTACTTGAATGCATTGTGAGATACAGTTCCTATATAAATCTAGTCTAAAACTATAATTTCTATTTGATTTGTTAATGCTATTTTGAAAAAGTAGAGCAAGGGTTATGTAGTCTTTTTGAAATGGAAGATACAGGTTAGTTAATATGTTTGGGATATTATTTGCCAATGGTAAAGCTTATTAATAAAGTAAACTACTTGACTGATCTTAGTATGTATTTCAAAACAGGTGAGGCTAATGATAAGGATGTTCAGGTGGTGGAACTTCCCATTGTTGACAGCTTACACCCACGGCCACCTTATTTGCCCTTGGCTGTCCCCGAAGACTTGGCTGATAGACTAATTCGTGTACATGGGGATCCTGCAGTGTGGTGGGTCTCACAGTTTGTGAAATACTTGATTCGTCCACAGCCTTGGCTAGAAAAAGAAATAGAGGAAGCCACAAGGAAACTTGGTTTCAAACATCCAGTGATCGGGTGGGTATTTAGTTTTCTTTTTAACTGTCTGTGCTTTAATATGTGTATGTAGTGATTCCTGTTCAGGAAGAAATGTTTTATGATGATAATCAGAGTCTTGAAGTATTTTGTGGGGAGAGAGGGTGATTTCTAGAGGAAGCTCTTATTTTTTAACTGTGCATAATACAAGTTGATTACAAGTACTTCTTCAGCACACTTGTCTACCTGTAGTTGGACAGATATATAAAAGGCAGCTCAGTAGAAGGTTTTTTAACACGTCCTTCCACATCTGATAATACAGAATTTCATTAATGCAATTGCCTTACAGCTTGTATTCCAGGCTCTTTACTGTCTGGGTCTTCTTTCCAAGTGCCAATAGCTTTTACATTTGGGGAAAAAAGGCTAAGCCTAGATTTTACATGCCACAACTCAACTAATTTTATCACTGGCTACATATGAGCATGGTATGTGCCTTTCCCTTCCCTGCTGGTGTTTTCACAGTTGTTTCTCATCGGTAAGGATGAATTGGAAAGGTCTGTGTGGGGAGAGATGTGGAGAAGGAAGAAAAGCACCTATGACCAGTAAAGAGCAGCTTGTGGGAGAAAGGTTTTGCCATCACGTAGTGTGAAAAATGTTGCTGATGCTGTGCTAGAGTCTGCTTCCTTTGTCAGAGTTTTTCTTCAATCCTTAAACTTTCTTTTCTAGGAGTACACAATAGGTTTGTCCTAGTGTTAGCTGGTTTTTGACCTTAAGTCAGTAGGGCACTTCACCAATGCTGTATCTGAAGACTTGTTACATTTCAAGGAGGTCAAAAAATGCCTTTGTAACTGCCTTAATTCAAACTATGCATTATATGATGCAAATATTCCTATTTTCCTTTTGACCTATATTGATCAAGCATTATCTGACTACAGTAGATAACCTTGTGCACAAAAGGAATGCCACCTTATATGCTGTAATTCAATGTCCTTCATTCCTTTCTTTCAGTTGCCCTTTGCCTTCCTTGTGAGATTATTATATTGCTTTTGAGAACAGACTGACATCTAACTTCATGTTGTCAGTGTGTCTTGATGGACACGGATGAGTTTTAATCCTTCCTTCTTTTACGTAGGGATTCAATTTAAAATTTACTTTGCTAAAGTATGTGTAGTATTTATAAATGTAATTCCTAGTTTCTGCCTTTTTCCAGTGTTCACGTCCGAAGGACAGACAAAGTAGGGACAGAGGCAGCATTTCACCCCATTGAAGAGTACATGGTACACGTGGAGGAGCGGTTTGAACTTCTTGCTCGCAGGATGCATGTTGATAAAAAAAGAGTGTATTTGGCTACAGATGACCCTTCACTGTTGCAAGAGGCAAAATCCAAGTAAGATGACTTATGTTTATGTTACAGTTCCTTCTGGTTACCTTTACAATTTCTGACTATTGTGCATACAAGTTTTAGTATAGTTTTTTTCATCCTTTATTCAATTAAGATTGCATTTAATTTTCCAGTGATTTCAATTTCTCTCTCAGATATGCATTTTTGGGATTTTTTTTCTCCCAAGTATGCTTTTCAAAGCTTAATGTTAGAAATCTAGAAGAGTTGAGCAAGATGCCTGTGACTATGTAAAAACAAACTAATGATGCAGAAGTAAGGTAAATATAAGTAATACATGTATAAATAATATAAATATAATAAACACACTAATTCCTATTGAACATACATATTAAAAAGCAACTACTTAGGAATATTGTAAAAACTGGTTAATATATTAAAAAGCACCACCTGCCCAAAAAACACCAATCTGTGAACAGTTGCCAAAGGAATTTTTATAAGTGGGTTGAAAAGCTTCTGATGAAGCTTTTCCCTCTTTCAGAAGTACTTCTATGGTGATAACATAGAAGACTTTCACCCTAAATGTTGAATAATTTTCTCCTTAAATATATGTGGGATTCTTAACTTCTTACAGAGTCTTTGTCCCCTTTTTTTTTGCTCTGTGCCCTCTTCTAGCTCTCTAGAATGTGGATACACAGTAAACATTTATTTACTCCTACATGGCTTGTATTTCCTTGTAAATTAATACTTCTAATTAATTAACTAATACTTTTTAAAAATCAAGGCAACTCAGTAGTGGCAAATCTTTGAACTTTTCTATTCTTGATGGCATTCTTGGAAAAATATGTTAGATAACGTACTACATAACAGATTTTCTTTGGCATATGCAAGGTAAGCAGAAAATGTTATTTTGTAGTTGAAGAATTTTCTGCAGCATTGAAAACCTGTCTATTTCAACTGTGCTGTTTCTGTTTTTTTTTCATATCTATAAAAAGCTGCTGTTTAAAATTATGGTGTTTTGTAAAAACTAAATGAACAAACACAGCTCCAGATGATGGCAACCTAATCCTTCCTTTTTTGTATGTGTAGAGGCAAGAACAATAGCAGAAACAATTATAGCATTTAAAATACAAATCTAAACAATGAAAAGACAGGTAATACGAAGTTGAGGTTATAATATTTAATTCATTATATGGTCCTAAATAACTGTAATAACTGCAACTTAACAAAATTCAATATTGATGTAACAATAGTTATGCATTTTTCTTTTTTTTGTTTAACTTTCAAGCCTTAGCATTCTTTGTGAATAATAACAAGATGCTTTACCTGTGTAAACATATCATCCCAATTTTTTCAATAGCAACAAAAACTAATTATAGAATTGTAACTTGTCCAGTAAAACAATGCTGAATTTTATTAAGAATTACAGCTCAAGTCCATACCAAATCACAATTTTACTTTAATATAGTAAGATACAGCTCAGTATTACAGCATTAATTTTATGTTTTCTTCATAAAAGGCATAGAATCTGTAAGCAGTGAAGAATTTTTATGTGTTACTGCTGAGTTTTCAGGTCACAGCTTACACTGAAACATAATTTCCTACGTTGCTTGCACCACTGTTGCTTGCAGCTTCAGATGCCTTGAGTAGAAGGCATTTGAAACTTCCTGTGATTTCAGAGAAGGCAGGATGCAATTTGATGTTTGGGCATTTAATAGCATCTGAAGGCAGGTTAAGGTCATGTTTTGGCAGTAAAGAAGCTTTTCTTCCTCTTCTAGTGAAATCAACTATAAATTGGTTTACACTTCTGACAGAAATGTTCTAGTCACATTGAACTACCAAGCTTTGATAGAAACAGCTGTCACATTGCAGTAGCTTATGTTGCATTCATTATTTGGTGCAGTAATATTAGTAAGTCCTAGATACTGTATCTCTCTACATGAGAGTGACTGGCTGTCAAACAGTGTTGGCATTTAAGTAAAGAAAATCTAGCCAACATTCACATGAATAGGCATGTTGTTTCTAGCAAGAGAAGTATTTTAAACTATTCATAGTCACGAAAACAGAAATGTTTTGACTTAAATTTCAGAAACTTCCCTTGCAGTCAGATGTCTACCAACTGCACGTACTGTAGTATAGATAGTGCAGTCACTACCACCAGTTTGTAGAGTGTTTGTGTTCTATTTCCAGAAGAAGGAAAGAAGTGAAATATTTTCAGAATTAGGATGATGTAGAACAGCTTTGGTAGAGAGTAGCATGGTTGAGGGTTCAACAACTGTAATGATCAGGCGATTAAAGCATGTGACAGCTTTTGGTAAGCAGAGGTTGTGGTATTTATCTTAGATAAGTGATGTGTTAGGGATGGTGTAAATTGCTTTTTCTTTGGCTGATGTAATGGTTTTTGCATGCAAGTTTTTGAATGTCTGGTAGATGTATTTCTATGCTATAATACTACTTACAGGATCTTCACTCTTGAAGGTATTCAAAATAATACAGATGGTATATACATAAATTCTTAAGACACCATATTTAATATATTTCTGGTTTGTATATGAACCTATTTAGGTGTCTTTCTCTTGAACATGAGCACAAAAATTTAATTGCATTCTTCCTTTCAGAATGTTTACCTGTAAAGTCAAGTAGCAGGTTAGTGTCTCTTCTCCCTTTGTCCTATCTGCAGTTTGGCTAACCCTCCCCACCCCACCATAGTATGCCTGGTATATAGAATTCAGCAGTGCTTCAAAGTACTAGAATCTGATGAACAGCTCATATATTTTCCATTTTTTTTAGAGCAAGACCTGAGAAAACACATTCCTTCTTATTCAGTCTGTTTACACATATACTCACAATCTTCTTTCAGAGGGAGGGAAGAAAATTTTCAGTGCCTGTTCTGGACACTTCCACAGGACTAGCAATTGAGAACAGGAGCCCAGGACTTGCCTTGCTTTGCACCTGCAGTGATAATCTATAGTTACACAACTAGTTGATCAGCTTCTGAAACCAATAGAAACTTGAAATGGTGCCGTAACTGTGCCTGATATGTATCCTTATCTGAGGCTGTTGGGTGCAGGAAGGAAAGATTTTTAACTCTCTCTTTCCCACCTTCTTTTTATATCCTGTTTTCCCTTTCTTATAAGAGGGGAAAAAAAATGAAATCTTTCCTGGCCTGTACGTAGGTTTCAAGAATCTATTAGATAGCTTTAGAAGAACTGGGTATTATTTTTAGATATGTGGAAGAGATACACTATGTATATGTAGTCCAATACAAAGAAAACAGAGTTGTGCCAGTTTTCATTATTTGGTTTATCTTGGAACAGGCTGCCCAAGGAAGTGTAATACCACTGTCCCTGGAGGCATTTAAAAGTCATGTAGATGTTGCACTTTCAGGATGTGGTTTAGTGGTGAACTTGGCAGTGCTGGGCTCATAGCTGGACTCAATGGTCTTCAAGGTCTTTTCCAACTTAAATGATTCCCACAGACTGGGCCTTTCCTGTTTCAGAGAAGAGACTGTGTGAGTAAAGCTAGGAGGCATCCTACACAACATTGTGTGTCAGTGATTCTGTCAATAAAAATATGACAATTTATTATGTATGATTCATTTTCTACACATTCAGGAATCCTGAATAGGATTGTGTCTATGTTCTACTTAAAAAAAAAATCCCGAAAAACTTACAGTGTAAACATTACATTAATCATAATATAAATACAGGTGGAAAATGGAATGGAAGGAAGCAAGAGCTAACTAGAGAGCTTTGGTAGTTTCATTTTCTTTCTTCTTTGCAGTCATTGTGGCAAGAATAGCTTCAAATAGAATCTACAGCACTGTAGGGAGTGGGAAGGAGAATTAAACCTCATCTTAAGTCAGTGGGCCACGTACAGCTTGAGAGGACTGTGCATCTGGCCTTTTTCTGTATGTTTCTTTATGCTCTGCTTTCAGCCTGTGTTGGAGACAGGGTAGTGGACCAGAAGATTCTTTGCTCACACTAAGTATGGCTGCTATTTCACTCATATTTTAAGAGACCTCTTTTCCCAAGCATGAATGTATCATTGTGTGTGGGAGACAACATAAAAGTGCTTGTTTGAAAAGTGGAACATGTGAGTGGATAAATGACAAGCTTTGATGACTGTTTTGAAGACAGGGCTCTGAAACTGTTGGTTAGATGAATTTGGATCAACTTTATAAAGTGGAATTGAAGACCAGATCTAAGAGCATCTCAAAGACTGTTTCCAGAATAAAGGAAAGAAGGAGAACATTTTAAATATATGCATAAAAAGATGCGTAAATAATTCTGACCTTTTGTTTTTTACCACATCCAATATGACACTTTTCTCCCTTTGCTTCATTCCTTAAAGTTATTAGAGTGATCTTTTGCTAATAAGAAATTAGATTCAAGGGAAGTTTTTTTGTGTCTGCTCAGCACGTGGATTCTGAAGTCTGAAGGAAGTGATTAATTTTAGTGGTATTCGTGATACCAAGAACTTGCAAAGGGGTGTGCAAATATCTTTACCATGTTCATTGTCCCTAGAAATGCCATCTTCTGTTAAATGTTCTTCGTGTTGCTCCACTCAGAGTTGTTTACTGAGATAAGACTGATGCTTATCTCTGTTTCTCAGGCAGTTCTCAGAGTAGAGGATGACGTATTTCCTTTTGGTCTGTGCTTTTTTTTTTCCTAAAAAAAAAAATAAGAACATGATTAACACAATAGAAATTGGAATAGAATGTGTCCCAAATATTGTGGTGTCATCTGTTTTATTTTGAGAGCTGGTTAAATATTGACAAAAAATGTTAGACACGAAAAGATCAGAAAGTTAAAACTGTGAAAGAGTTCTTACTGAAAAAACTAGTTATAGCTTCATATGCTTGTGTAATTTCTCAGAAGGGGTATTATCAGCTACTCTAATATTATTTCCATCTTCTCTTCCTTTTTTTTGGTTGGTTTTGTTTTGTTTTGTTTTTTCTTGTTTTTATTATAATAGGAACTTTCCCTGACATTCATGATCAGGTACACCCATACATTCCACATCAAACAGGGACATTTTGCATACAATTTTTTTATTTGCTCTTGAGATAAATTTGCTGATTTGGTAGTCCCAAAAGCCAGCTATATTTGTCTGTTTGACTTTTGAAGACAGTTTCTTCATATTTTTAACATTAAAATGGAATAAATTAAGCATGTTCGTACCAATGTTATATTGGCTGCCTTGCTCTCTTGTGAAATGTATTGATTTATATTTGCAATAAAGTTATAAAAAAAGGCTTTTATTTTTATATATATATATATATTTTTGTTTTCTAATAAGTTGTGTAGTTGAAATTTTGTAGTTGGTTGGTTAGTTTTGTGAATTGCACTTCATGATTGAAATATAATTGTTGTGTAATTGCAATGTAGTTACTACCTTTGTTACATCTGTAATAATTGTCTTTGATAGGAGCCTGATTGAAAATTTAATTAATTCATGTTCCTTTCCACAGTTTCTTTCAGATTTCAGTTATCCAGTACAGAAGTGTAAAGTTTTTGAGAAAGACCATTATTTTCCAATATTTTTTAAATAATTATTTTTATTTTTAAGTTATTGTTACATGGTAAAATATTTTATTTTACTATAACATAAACTAAGGTTTTATATTTCAAATAAAATATTTTTACTTAAAGTAGTACTTATTTTTTTGTAATAAGTCAAGAAAAGTGTACAGGCATGGAGTTTTACATTTATTTCCTTTTGACCAGTGAATTGCAAAATTTGTTCTCCATATGGTCTTAAGAACTGTGAAAGACTTTTCAAATTATTTCAATTAGTTTACATGCATTTATTTAATATGTCCCTTTTACAGGTGACTGGTTTTTTTGCACAGTGTCCTAATTAGTATCTAATAGTATGGTAATAAATGTAGTCTAGTAAAGTCACAATCCCATATCCTATTTAGCAGTAGAGAAAACTAACTGGTCTGAGTATATTTCATCTAAAATCAGTATTATTTGCAGAATGTGATATATACTTCCTGATATTTCTTTCACTTCTTCTACTTTGTTATGCATCAGACAGACTTACAGAGTCTGTATTTAAATTTTTTTCTAGATGAAGAGGGGGCATGCTTGGAGGTAGCAGTAACATTCTAGAAGCTTCAGCAAAATTGTAATTAATTTCCTGTAAAGCAGAGACTCGCTAAAACAAATTAGTAACCTTATCTTGCAGCAGAGGTAATGCTTCTTAAAAAAAAAAAAAGAACAGAACAATGCTATTAACTGTGTATTGTATTTTCACAGGTATCCAAATTACGAATTTATCAGTGATAACTCCATATCCTGGTCAGCAGGACTCCATAACCGATACACTGAAAACTCCCTAAGAGGTGTCATTCTGGATATTCACTTCTTGTCTCAGGCAGACTTCCTGGTCTGTACATTTTCATCCCAGGTAAAGTGCAATGCACATACAGTGCAGATTATATGTACCAGTTCTAAATTGTAGTTTTCTTCATGCTTCTGTTTATAGAAATCTGTTTTAAGATTAAAAGCACAGCAAAAAGTCACCAAGCAGTATTTTGTGACTAATGTGCTGATCGCCCTAATTCACACATGGCAAGATAAGATTTCTATCAGATTGAATGTTTTTACTTGCTGTTGTCGTTATTCTCTTAGGTGACACAATCACACGTGATTGTACTGTTAGATGGAAGTGGACACAAAAATCAAAATTTAAAATTCACATAAAAACTAAATGTTTTCCACAGCCTCAAATGTAAATTGTCTGCTGCAGTGTAATGACAAATAGGTAACAAGCATAATATTAATATCAATACAGTGATATATTGACTTTGACAGGCAGAATTCTTAATAAAAGTGCTGTAGCAAGAAGACAGCAAACCTACAAAAAGTATAGAAAAGCCTCTTATCCCTCAATCATGCTTGTGCATATTTTTTTACCATTTTATTTACCACTTTATTTACCATTCAGCACATCCTGTACAGAGAATGGCATTTTATAGCATATGTAAAGGTTATTAATATAGGCTATTTCAGACCAAAGACATGAGTAAAATCCAAAGTAAAAATCCTCACTAAGAAGAGCTGTGAGGAGCCATCCACTTTAATAATGATGTTTGTTTTAGCTGAAGTACATCTATTGAATGCATATCACAGTGAAAAAGGTGAAACCTACAGCTGTATGTCTTAAATGCAACAGTGCATTGGTGTAGAGACAGTTCATGGTCTGAAGGAAGAATTATATGGTCTTGGTAAAAACTTAATGAACAAGCTGTAACATTTTCTGCTATTATTATATTCCAATAGCTGTGCTAAAAGTGATAAATGTTTCCTTTAAGTAAACCCCTGGGTATCAACATAGTTTATATATAGCTGCAAATGGCTTGGACAGAATATATTGTAATTGAATTTTAAGTGTTGGAGTAATTTTGAACTAATGTGTTTAAAATACATCAAACAGTTAAGGTGATACAAGTTGATCAAGACCTCTGGAGGGCATCTGATACAACCCCCTTCGAGGGTACCTTTGTGGTCCATGGTCTTTGAGCTCAACTCTCATTCTGTTTCACCATGCATTTGACAATAGACTTGTTTATTGGATAACATATTTGGTTTTCCAGAGTTGGAGGAAATTCTACTGAAGTATAGGAAATCCAATATTAGATTGTTACTGTCAATAGCTGGACTATGAATTTGGTCCAGTAATTTATTTAATTTTTTCTAGGCAATTTCTTGTGCTTTAATAATTCAAACTCCTCAAAAATAATTTAATACCAGTTTTTCTGGACATGCAACAATGTGGGTCTCTACAGAATCTTTATATATTGGGCTTTTCTAACGTCTGTTGCAAGTTTTCCCGCCATTCATAAAGTTTTCTTTTTATGGGTTTAAAATTTTATTATCTTGTCTCTAATATTTGAATTGCTATGCCTGTCCTTTTATCAATTAAATAAACCATTTAATAGTCACGTTGGCATTGAAGGGTAAGCAAAATAAGGCTGTTATTGACCATCTTTTGTCCAATAGGTATGAACAGAAAGTAAGATTAAAAATGTATTCTTATTTATTTCCAGTGTGGTTTTGGACTTTCTCATTAATCAGTTTTGTGCTGATTGTTTTTTTTCCATTTTGCTAAAAAGAGTCTAAACTTCATTACAGAGGTATTACGAGAAAATGACACTACATGTGAATAGAATCAGGAATTCCCCTGTAGGAATTGGGTTTTATGGTGCTGAAACTAGAAGAACAGTGGTGTAAGTGGAAGGGCAGATATTACCTTAAAATACTGTTGTTAAGGAGTTAATCCCACCATGTAATGGAGAGTCAATGGAAACAACCTACCTTGGCATTGTATTTCAGCAATGTCACATTAATTGAATAGACTAATTAATTTTATAGAAAAGCCACATGGTTGTTACATAAATCATAACACAGTAGGAGAATTAAGATTACAAATTAGAACAAAGATTTTTTTTTTTTGTCTTTTCAGTCTTGATCTGACTGATGTATTTTTCTTCATAACTTCGTTTCCTTCCAGAATTTATTAGTCTTTGTATTTTTCATTGTACATGTAAGTATACAGGCTGCAGAACAAGGGATCTGGCAATAAAAAATGGGAGGCTGGCTGTAGCTATATTTCTGCATGTGGAAATTTTGCCTGCTGTCCTCAACAGTTTACAGTTTAGTTACCCAGGTTTGGTGCTACAAAGAAAACAATTGCTGAGAGGAGCTGTTGAATGTTTTGTGTCAGATATGCAGGTCACACTTGCTAAAAGCATTTCTACTGAAAAGATTTAAAATCCTTATAGTGTGTATTATGTGTATCACTTCCTGGGGTACACACACATGCAGAGGACAAAACCAGAATAGTCACAGAAGCTATAAAATAAATAGCCTTTTGCAAATCTATGGGTAGTCAAATTTGTTTCTATATTATGGTGTGTAACAGGTACTTTGAAATAATTAACTTCAGCCTGATCATCGGAAAGGTACTTCTGAAAAGTTATTTTAAAGTTCAGATGCAGAGGGATAAAAGGAAATCTATTACATTTTTAAAGCCAATGCCTCTCTCAAAGGCGCTAGGAACGTACGAATACGTCTAGTATGACTGATCAAAGTTCTATTCACTGTATCTTCAAAGGGAGAAAATAAAAGAAAAATCAAGCTTTACTATATTAACGTGGACTGAAAATTATTAAAAAGCTCAAATACTTCTTCATATTGAAGAAATCTGCTCTATTGTTATTCAGCTTTTACGCAAAATCAGAGAAAGATACAGTAATGGAAGTCAGAAGTCAGAAAACTCACGGTAGCCAAGTCGGACACCTGACAGAGAAGAGCTTTCTAGCCAGTTGTTGAAAAGAGCTTTTTTAAATAGAGTTGTAGCCTTTTGTTCTTCTGGCCACTCTGAGAAATACAACATAATTCTGACATGGGAATGTGTGTTCGGTCTGAAGAAAATTCCCTTCATAAAATGGGATACAATGACAAGTAAAAATGCATCTTTCTTCTCACTAACGTAGTTATTGTCTTGATGGAATTTTCGTGTCATTTACTTGTGTTCTAAGTTGCCAACAGTCACAGTACTATCACTGTTCTAATATAAACAGCATTTTAAGGCCTTGGACTTATGGAACTGTTTGGTTGTGAAAATTTGAACTTCCTTTAGAAAAGTAAATGCAAGGCCTCATTATTGCAGGATAAATTTTGAAAATGTAAATTCTAGAGGTTCAAAGGGAAGTAAAATACAATTTTTAGTAGTGGTAGTAGAAAAGGAAGATTAATTTGCTTTTATATTTGATTGGCTACAGATCATTCATTTTAAAAAGCTGAATAGCTAGCGTTCATGTAGATGTTTTCATTTTGTACTGAAGAGTAGATGGTACTAATTATTTATTTATTTATTTGTTTACCAAATCTGATCACCAGAGGCCTAATTAAGATTCTCCAAAATGTTATGCTTTTTATTAGTAAATATGCAGGGATTCTGTGGTTTTTTTGGTGTTTGTTTGGGTGTTTTGGTTTGGTTTGGTTTTTGATTTTTTGGGGGCTGTTGTTGGTTGGTTGGTTGGTTGTTTTTTTCACCCAGACATTCCAGAACCTGATCTTCTTGGGAAATATTACTATACATTGGTTGTTGATTTCTGTTGTATATTTCAGTCACACACAATATTAATGACTTCTGTTTTTATTTCTAAGGTTTGTCGAGTTGCCTATGAAATTATGCAGACGTTGCACCCAGATGCTTCAGCATATTTCCATTCTTTGGATGATATCTACTACTTTGGGGGACAGAATGCTCACAACCAGATTGCTATTTATGCTCATCATCCACGAACTGCTGATGAAATTCCTATGGAACCTGGAGATATAATTGGAGTAGCTGGAAACCACTGGGATGGTTATTCAAAAGGCATCAATAGGAAATTAGGAAGAACAGGCCTGTACCCATCCTATAAAGTTAAGGAGAAAATTGAGACAGTCAAGTATCCTACATACCCAGAGGCTGACAAGTAGATTAAAAGGAAGACATTCAGCATTTATTATAAAAAAACTCAATTTTGATTGGCTCAAACCAGTCAACAACACACTAACTATTGATTTCTATGGGATTTGAATTTGCATTTTATCATGCGGTTAAAATCAAAGCCTTTGCAATGAAACTGGATAAGAAGCTGGGAACAAGTGGATGGGCTATTACCTGAACTTACTCTTAAACATTTTTGTTATATGCACTCTCACACATGCACACACAAACCCACGTACAACAGGAAAACTGTTGTTTTATACTTCTTGTCTCTTTTCAGGAGTTGTCCCAGTCATTAGTCTTACGTGAGCTTTGGCTCTTTTCTCCGCCATTAATTGACAATAATGTTCAGACTTATAACACTGCCACATTGTGTAATTTGAGTGACATGAACATATTTTGTATGTGCAAAATTTGAAACATGGTGCCTATATTTGAAAAGTTTGTGACCTTTTTAGAAGAGCCATGCCTATTTCACAATGGGCAAGAGTCAACTTTCATCTGGTGTTACTGTGACCACTGAACTTGCTTCAAACAACTGATTCAGATTTCAGACTAGATTTCTTTACAAGTTTGGGTTTTTTTTAGCATTCCATTGATTACTTCTCATCATTAATAAAATAAAGGTTACATTCAACAATAAAGTCTCTTAGGAACTTTTGTAAACAATGCCACGAACAGATTCTTTAGTGCTGGTAATTTCTGGACATTGCCTTTGATTGAAAAAAACCAACAACACAAAATCCACAAAAGAAGGAAAAAGTAGCCAGAGTTTCACTGAATTTTAAGACACTTGTGTAGTTCAACAGTTGTGTAGGGCACAGTGCTGCTTAGCTTTGTGGACAGTAGGCAACAGCAGGATTACTTCAGTGGCTAAATTCCTTACATTTACCCTCTAACACTATTTTCTTACCTGTTCTGTTTCTCTTTTGAAAATAATTTGGGGTTTAGGGTATTATGGATGGCCACTTAGCATTTTGGCATTGAATGTAATTACTTTTAAGAAAAATACTGCAGGTTATCCCGTTTATAGAACCTGTCAGTCTGGACTACTTAAAAAAAAAAATCTAACAGCTCACCCAAAAGTAGTAGGTTTCAAGAAAATATATAAGGATGAATTTTTATGCATGTCATAAGATTGTTAGTAATTCTTAGTGTTTTGAAATCTGTTGCTAGTCAGCTCTCTATTAAGAAAAGAGGTAATTTACAAAATAACTTTACAAACAAATTCATAGATTTCATGGTTGTGTATATATATAATATGTAAGATAACAAGAAATTGTTTCCAAATAAAAAGAATATTAATAGTATTTTATGGGTTCTAGTACAATCCAGTTTGGATTACTGGAAGTGCAGAAAACGTTTGCTGTTCAGAGACTGAGAAAATGCCACATGAAGAAAGGTTAAAACAGCATGGCTGGTTGACCTCAGCAAAGCAAAAGTACACTTAATTATGTTTATGAATAGACCAAGGACATTGTTAACATAATGAATGGATGCACTTGACCATGAATACATTTTAGACTGAAAACTAAAAGGACAGCTCTGGCAATGTGAAGTTCAGCAGCAGGCTCCCAAGTGAAATGGTGGTGAGATGGAACTGGATTGTTGTGTGAAGGAATTACAACGTAGTACTCGCTGAGGTTACTTGCAGGACTGATCCTGTAGATCCCCTCCAGTAAGGTGTTCCTCAATGGAAAATTATTCTGTGTCTTGAAAAAGAATAACAAAATCAAAGTTGAAAAACTCTGGGAGAAGAAAGATACATTGACCATAGTGTTAAATAGACATATCAAGTAAAAATGAGCATAGATACCAAATGAGATTTAAAGACTGATTGAAGGATAATGGAAAATTAGTAAGACTGTCCAGGGGGTGCTTTAAAGGTCACCTTTAAAAAAAGGTAATTTCAACAAAAGGTGCCTAGAATCAACTGGTGTTTGTTTCTATGTCTTGAAACTGCTGAGGAAGTGGCTTTATGACAGTACTTTCCTGTTCAAGTGATGCTGGTAAATTTTCCAGTAATTCAGGCAAATAGGGTATTTTGGAGTTACAAATGTAGGCTAAATTACAATTTTTTTTTTCTTTATTTTCAATTGTACATATAAAACTACTCCTACTTTCCTTATCAACTTGAAAAAATATCTAAACCCATGAACATCTCTTCCTCAATAATTAAGTCAATGCATTTTATTTTTGGGAAAAACTAGTTTAATTGTTTCTGCACAAATAGTACGTTAGCTAATTGATATTTAGAGATTTTGAAAATGTTTTATTTTTTTAAGCTATTTACTTACAGCTTCAGACCCCAGCATTTCTAGCTCATTTCTGAGAGTGTGATTCAGAAGTAGTATTCATAAATAAATTAACATGAAAATTTTTCCATAGTCAGGTAACTTAGTTAAAAATACAATGAAAGAAGATAAATAACAGAATATCTAAAATGAGCCCAAAGGCAAGAGCAGATCTTCTGGTGTGGTAATGAGAGAACTGAAAACACTGATGTTGTAGAAGAGGTACCTCTTTAGTGGGACAATTCCTCAGCAGACTGTATCTGACAAAATATTGACAAGGTACACATGCCTCCTTACATATTCTAAGTCCCTAATGAATAATTAGGTCATCGTCTTTGAGGAAACGATCATGAAATGATACAGAATTATAGCATTACTGTTAATAATTCAGAAATGTACTAATGCAGATGCTATGATCTTATTCCCCAGGGTTATATGATCCCCTAGTGCTGAAAATTCAGTATTTCTCAGAGGAAGAAATCTAGCAATACCCTGCTTGCTAGATGCATGTTTCTAGAGATTTGTTTCCTTGAAGACTACTAATTAGTTATATCTTGGAGTCCTGAGACATTGATACACTAAAAATGATTTTGTTTTACGTTAAACAAATTAAATATTTGAGACTTTATTCTCAGTGTACAGTGGGGTCCAGGTAATATGGAACGATCCATGGGTACATGGAAAAGAGACCCCCAGATTTTGATGGTGGCTCACATTAAAGTGAAATAATAGGAAATAAAAATTTTGTCTTAAATACCTGTGAGAAAGCTGACTCTTTTGAAGGCTGTGAACTCATTAAGGAACTAGCCAGAAAGCTTGTGAGGAAGCAAGCATACATTGTGTTCTGTTTGCCTTGTAGCCCTGCAACAATCTAGTCTTGTAATTTTTGCCTCATACCAAACTACCTTCTCTGGCATCCATAAAACAACAAGCTTTCATACCCCCTTAAACAACTGCTGTTTAGTGAAATTTTTCTTCTCTAAGAAACGTTGGTGTATATGTGTGCATATGCATATTGCATACATTAAACCCAATATGAACAGGGCTCTTTCGTTCTTTGCTATTTTACATTATCACTGTCACATTCTCTGGAAAAACTTACTTGCCAGGTAAATGTAGTCTCTGCAAACTTCATATTGTGCATGCTGGTTGGAAGATAAGAAATTTATTCTAAGTGGTTCAGTTAATTGGTCTTCTGTGACATTGATGTGCCACCAAACTGAGTTCTGTCCTCGATTTTCAGCTCAGCCCACGGTCAAATGCGTGGGATTTACAAGTGGTTTCTACCAACCTCCTGCCCGTGTGAACTGCTGAGTATTATGGATTTGTTCATGAAGGATGATGTGTTATTTCAAAGTTTTGACATATTTTTAAATGCTTACCTTCAGATAAGTTTTGTTTACCCCTTCTATCACTGAATTTTAAGAAAAGCTTAAGGAAAACAGAAAGATTTTTCTCCTTTACCAATTTTCGGAAAAGAGAACTGATGATACCTTTTTTACAGAGAGATAGTCACAATGTAAATGTTTCCTTCATAATGGGTTTTATGTTTCTTTGGTATGCAATTATAAGCTAAGGTTTTTCTGAGCTAGGAACATTATAGAAAATAAGTGGAAAATTTTCATGACAAATTCTTGAAAGCGGGAGGGAGATTTTTCTTCATGCTAGTGGAGTAGCACCTACCATTTGGAACCTTTTCATAACAGAAATTGAACTTGGTTTTTCCAGGTCATTAGTTTCTTCACAATGTTATGTCTGATGTGACTGAGGAACCAGATAAAAATAATTTGCTTAATTTGGGAAATAGGAAGGAGAGAGAGTCTAGTAACACATGATATTGTGCTTTTAATTTGAGTTGCTATATCATCTTGTAAAGCCACAAATAAACATTTCAGTACTGGGTTAAGGACCTCTGCCAGTGGAATTATACTGCTATTGCCAGAAATACATAGAATTTGCAGCCCTTCTTTTAATTTTGCCTAATATCAGTCCCAGTCACATGTATAAACATGGTCATATTCTGATCATTGGTTGTTTTTATATTACAGTTTCATTCCTGTTTTGGTGGCCTGGGAACAGGTTGTCAAGTGGCTGAAAAGATTGTTTGGTTTTCCTATTGCATAGAATTAAAATTGCATTTAAAACTCACTTAACTTCTACTTCCCTAAGATGCCCCTAGAATTGTAATTGTAGTCTCCAGACTTTTGTCAAGGTCCTCCCTATGTACCTGCAAGCTTACCTGGAGCAAGACTGAAGCAAAGAAAGTTATTTATAAATATGAACTGCACACAGGTTGTGTTTGACTTCATAGTATCCTGCTCGTTTCTAAAAAGCATGAAACATGGCACTGCATGATACAAATAAGAGGAAGGTATAAAATTCCCAAGTCTGCAAAAAAGAATTGCTTATCTGTTTGCCTGCATCACTGGTTGCATTTGCTGTGTACAAGATTCTTTAGGAAGTACATAAGGCAGAGGTCTTTCAGCATTACTACAGAATCCTTTGCACTGATATTTGCTGGTCTTTAGCCCTCAGTACTGTGCACAGACAATGCTGGTGGTTTGCTATTCAGTGGAATCCCTTTATTTTTTATGCTTGTTTCCTTTGACTCAGCTTGTCAGCGGAATCCCATTGCCACTGCAGTTCAAACAAGTTTGGATTAATGCAAAGTCCTGTCAGTTGTTTGCACAAAAATGCCTTTGCCATTGCTCAGAATTAAGGTCACACTCGAGCTGACTCCTTGGGAGGTGCTGTTGAGGGAAGGAGCTGTCTCCAGTGCACTATACTGTACATGTTTTATAACTGCGGGCAGTACATGTGCTGGTTTTACTTTCAGTTTTGCATGATTTTTCCACTTTACCCAGACTCAAGGTTTTGTTTTCATTTTAGTATATTTGTGAAGGGTTTTCTGGAGGATGATGAGATGAAGTCCCCAAATGCCCTACATTTTCTTTAAGAAGTAAAGTAACAGACCCCATCCCATTTCCTCAGCTCTCTTAAAGACATCCTTCAGTTGCACCATTTTAATAGAAGCAGCTAGGTTGATGTTTCCTGAAGACTGCATTTTTTTGCTCTTCCATTAGCCCTACCACCTGCTTGCATCTGATCCTGATCTACTGTGGTTGTATGAACCTTCTTCAAACCTTTCTGCTTCACGTATTTCGATTTCCTTACCCAGTGGTCATTACTTGACCAGGATTCCAAGGGACTAGTCTGTATTTGGTTTTTCATAATAACATGTGAAATTATATTTCTGGCAGGTTTGTGGTTTTGTTTCTATTTTTTAAAAATGCATTTTTATGTTGTCCCTTATTAGTATAGTCAGAGATCCAAAGGGGAAACACTATAATCTGATGTCCTCATAAGAGTTTAGGAGGGTTACAAGGCATAGAAATTCCTTTAATAATAAGGTTTACAGCTCATACCATGGCAAGTATCTTGACCAGATGAAAGATGTGTTTTCATAGCATTCCCTATTCATTTTTGGCTAGTGCTTATCATGCACTAATGCCTGCAGCTTAATTTGCAAGAGACACGATGTGGATGCAGTCTTTTTACAGGACCATGCAGATATTTGCTACTCCTCAACCTTGGAATCCTTTATTTTAACTTAGTGTTCCTCTCTGGCAAGTTTGTGGGTTTTTTAGTGTAATACAGCGGCACCATTCCCAGTTAATTAGTCCACTGCAAGCAGAGCCACGAGGGTATTGCAGCTCAGCTGTGAGAAGCCACTGAATGTAGAGATTGCTGTCCAGTTTGGCTGTCTCTATCTATCTCTTTAAGAAGCCAAGTACATTTGCTGATACCTCTCCAAATAGTAGCAAACTGGAAGAATGGATGGAGACCATCCTACCTGCTTAGGGAATGAGAAGGAATCAGGGCTGTGTTATGTTGGTGGGAGTAGTTTTCTTCAGTACTTCAGCTTATTGCTGGAGAATGACCTGTGATGATGAGTTTATAATTCTACATCTCTGGTCGGTTTGTAACATCTATAAGATTTTGTTTTCACTTGAGAATAAAATTGTTATACACAATAAGTTCAGACTTGTGGAATTAAACTGACAGTTTCATTCTTGCCTCAGATGGTGTGTTAGCATTTCTTAAAATGATGGTTGCTTATGAACAAGATTCAGTTATTCAGCAAAGATAGAACAATCTTGTTAGGCTGGCTTGACCATTTTTTTAACCTGTATGTCAGTAGAGATTATACAGAGGCTAGAGGATCTTTACGTAATAGATTTAGGATTGATAGGTTCGTTCCCTTAACTGTTCCCTTTGTTTATAAACAACAGAAAAATTGTTTTGTTGCTATAAAAAGTTATAGTTGCAATGTATCTCCCTGCTCAGCATGTATTTCTCTAGGGCTGATGATAAGCTATGACTGCTTTTTAGTACCCTGATTCATATTAGCTCGTTTGTGTGTTTCTGAGTGTATTGCTCATTCCGTTTGTCCAATGTTTAGACTATAAGATTTATGATCCAGGAGTTGCCTTTTTTTGTGTTTCTAGCACTCTTGGCCCAGTGGGATTCTTCATTCAGTAGGATCCCTAGACAATACAGTAATATGAATAATAATTGTAGCCATAAAATGGCTTAAACATTTAATCTGTAATGCTAAATTCAATATGATTTTTTAGTGTTTGCTTTTATTTATGTAATATTAATATTTTGCTTAGTTATATATATTGCTTATTTGCCATAGTGTGGCCATGAAAAAAAGATACTTAACCCTCAAGGAATCCATGTATCAGAAGTCAGATTCAGGAAGTTATCTTAGGTCTTTCCTACATGCTGATGACCTTTGTCATTTATAGTATATTTATATCTTTGGTTCTGAAACAGCACAGTGATTTAAGAAATTATCGTGTGTACTTTTTGTGTTCTTGTTCCTTCTCTTGGAAGTTAATAACTGACCACATGTATGCTAAATCTATTTCACTGTGAATTGAAACAGGTTCATTTCCATGCTGATTGGTCAGGTATATATTAGTCAATGAGAATTTTGGCAGTAAGCATGAATGTATAACCGTAATTCCTGTGCTTTTAAAATTGAGTGGGAGAAAAAGCGTAAGAGTCACAGGAACAACAGGCTTTTCTTGCCTTTTGGTGCACTGTTGAGAGCCCTTTTTCATTCTCGAGAAAGCACATTTTAGGATTACACCCAGAAGATACAGATGCACACATCATAGACAGTTATGTATCTAATAAAGGGATAAAATCTGTTGAAATGTCTGAAGAAGGCTCGAGAAGATCAGGTTGTGACCGAGGTAGTGGCTGGCTTGATATGAAGGTGTGCCAGTCTTGTGATTAACTGGAGGTCTTGTTGTTCTTCTCTTCCTGGGCTGTCCCTTCAGGATTCATTTAACAGACAGACATTATTTTGTCATGACTTCATGCTGGATGGACACTGGTTCCAGAATGTCCTGTTCCTTTCTGTTAAGGTGCATCATGTTAATACAGGTGCTCTGCTGTACTGCCTCTGTGGTAAAACAGTCTGGGTTTTCTCAGTTCAGTGTTGATGTTATTCCCTCTTCATAGTTTCCTTTTGGTAAAGCCACACACAGTGGTTGAAAAAAAGAAAATAATATCATTTTTTACTGATAAGGGTCTGATATTTTATTTCTGAAATAGCTGTAATTGGCCTTGCTGGCATGCAAATCCAGGAGATTTTAGCTTCTCTCCTGAAGCAAGTAACACTACTGTTAGCTGTTGCCAACAATTTGGTGCTTACAGTCAGCTTTAAGCCTCTGAAAATACTTCTGTCTCTTATTACTGTCTGAGAAAGAGTGGTGACCCCTCCTGACAGCAGATGTATGGAGTCCACAAGAGCTAGTTAGGGCTAGTTCCATGTGATACAATTTTTTCTCTCAACATTGCCACTCTTTTGCCTAAGTCTCTTTTATCCAGCTTGAATTCATTTCAGAATTTAGAAACAAGGCAATAGTGTTGTCTGATTGAAAGGGAGTTATTTAGTAAATAAGTTTTCTAAGCATGCTGCTAGTACAAGGCACAGCAGTGTCCATTACTCTCTTCATTTATGCAATAACTTCTCCAGCAAGTTCTCTACTGCTGTTGCCAACTTCTGTTGTTCCCAACTGATTGCCTCCCTGTCTCTGCTTATAGGTAGAGTGGTCTTCTACTCTATGCCTTTAGATCTCAAAAAACCCCTGCATATGTGTGAAAAATGAAAGCAGCAAGCTAAATGCAAAGATATTATCAACACATCTGATTTTTTCATCAAATTTTATCTTCTATATAACACATATTTAAATGTCAGGTTCTCAGAAGTGACAAAAAAATAATTTTTCTTCTGAGTTATTAATCCTGAAACAATAAACAAAAAGGTTTCTAGGAGGAATAAAGCTTTTCCAAAAACAGTAGATCATTTAGCCCTAGAACAAACAATGAAAAATAGAAAGCTCATTGAATTCCCCAGAGTAGAACTGCATGAAAGAATACTGAGAGTGCCAGAGTGGAAATACGCAGGATTATAATTTGGTTTTCCCCTGTTGGTTTCACAGCTCATCTAAGTTGCTGCTTATCTGTGAGGGATCAGCATTAATTTGCATCTGTGGAACTGGACAGACTCTTTAGGGTGCAGGCTGCCTGTCAGAACAACTAAATGAAATTTAATCTCAAGTCTTTTTTAATGTTTAAACAAAATTACCTTGATGTTTGCTTAGAGTATTTAGTATTTTGCATCTTGGGGTTTTCAGATAACCACTTGTGAGCAGTATATAACATGAATGATAGAACTTTAAGTATATCCATCTGGAAAGTGTGGGAACATCTGTTTATGCATAAGGCAATACATTGATGTGTCATGTTAATTAATCATTTTCAAGTCATAGGAATTACAGAGTGCATCACTGTTTACTGCAGAGCAGTATGGCTAGCACATGATTTGTGAAATCACTCTCCATTCTAACTGGGATGTTTTTATTAAGGAACAGTATCTATGACCAACAACATATTTCCATATTTGAGTTGGAAATCTGTCACTTCTTTATCATGGCACACAATCAATTACTGAGTAATCAAGAATGTGAACTACATTTAACTATTGGAGACAGATTCAAAGAGTAGTTGAGTCTCACACAAATCACTAAGAAAAGAAGTTATTGGACAAAAATGCTCATATTGAGTTCAGTGAAAACTCTCTGCTCTGGAGTTTTCAAATTCTGTCTGGGGAGGATTTAGTTTTCCAAATGTACATCAGAACAGTGCACTGTACCCATGTTTTCTTATTAGTACTACTTGACTGAGGAATTCTATGTTGCTGATGTAATGCTTTCCCAGAATTCCTCACATATGTCAAGATTCTGTTTGTGTATGAGGATAAAGTAACAGTCTGCTACACAAGCACACAAGGATGTTCCAAATTCCATGAATCCTTTTTCCCTCTGTATACATTATTATTTGTGCTCTGGAATGAATGCCTGCGAGCTTCATCAGATTGTCATGTCAATGCTGCAGCTAAGTATTGCATGCTCAAAATTGCAGAAAATGTTCTTCCAGGAATCACTATAGTTAATTGCTTAGATGAGTGGTCCTTTTTTTCAGCAGTAATACCATTTATCGATGTTTCTGTTTGCAATGAAAGGCAAAAAGCCTTTCATCAAAGACTGTTGGAATCCATGTTTTCCTGGGATGCGTTCTCGATTCCAGTCAGGTGTGCTGAGGGAAGCATTCCTTACAATTCTCTTGCTACTGAGACTTCTCAAAAAGTTAGCTGAAGCACTTAATACTGACAATCTCTTCATAGATAAGAAAAACTTAGTTTACAGGGTAGTTCAAATTATCTGTGAGCTTTCTGGAAAAAATTGTGATTTTCTGACTGATGACAAAGTATTTGTTTCATGCTGTAACCTTTTTCAACAGCATCTAAGAAGATTGCTCTTGTGTGCATTTCTGATCTGTACAGGCTACATTCAAGGAAAGGTTAATCTGAATACCAGGAAAAATATCTACAAAAAAAAAAAATAGATATGGAAATAAAGTTGTTTGTTTAACTGCAGCTTCTGATGATAATGAGTGTAGTTTTCTTCATAGTTTTCTTTGCAAGTTTTGGACCACTCCAAGGATTTCCTTTGTGCCAGCAATTAGAGTCCTCTGTCCCTTAAAAGGCAGTATCCTTTGTCTTATACTCTATTAAAATTTCTAAATTTGTTTCTTTGCAGCGTTCTTCATGCATGTGTTGCCTTTCTTTGTCTCTTTGTGAAATGTATGTATTTTTTAAGACTTCAGTAACTAGAACAGACTTCTGAAAGTTTTGGTATCAGAAAGCCCTGAGAAACATTCAAATACTTTGTGTTTCATCATTACAAAGTTTTCATTTAATCCTAACCAAAGCTCCTAAAAATACTGATAAATATACAGAGCTCAGGTGTCATAATGACTGTAATTTTGACTTGGTTTTTAATTAGGCTGTTCAAATTTTGTCTCTTTGGAGATCCTGACAAGTCTTCTAATTTGTACCAGAAAATTTCAAACTAGGTATGAGTGCAGTGCTGTGAACGGTCAAGGACAGGACTGCTCAGTGTAATCCCAAAATGTCCAGAAATTTTCACCAGCTTTACTCATTGTCAAGTACAAGAAAATAACACAGACTTCTCTAAAGAACTTTTCCAAAATATTTTGAACAATTATTCTTCTGGGTATATTTTTTATTTAGTCATTTCTTCCATCAGTTCTGAAAAAGGACAGATTTTTTACCTCATTCATTTATTGTTTGGAATAAAATGACAATTGAATAGGAGTAAATAGGTCAAGAAAGAGAACAGTTAATTGCCTCTATCTGACAGATTTACCTTTGTAACGGCTGTTCTCTAATGTATTCCAATATTCTCAGCTTTCCACTTTGCTTTGTATTTCTTTATACCTCATGAACTCTGTAATGAAAAAGAAGTAAGAGTAGAGTGTTCCCTTTACACCGTGCTGAACTTTACTTAGGAATCGAAGGGTCTCCATTTTCTGGATCCAGATGCAGGAATGCCTGCCCAGCCCCAGTGGAATGCACATTGCAGCAACACGTCAGGACAAAATAAGATACTTTACGGGTATGTATTTTTTAATTGTTAGGGGTTTAATGCTGAGGTAGTTTTGCATCTGCTCTTCTCTCAATAGTTGTCTTACATATTTATTCTGCTCTTAAGTGTGTGGTGTCATGGATGTTTTAGTTATCAGCCACTACATTCTTGGACTGAATAGCTCTTTTTGAAGGTTTAGGGCAAGAAAACTAGATCAGTTTTCTGTCAGTTCTTTCGCTTACAGCCTTGTTTAAGAAATGGAATAATTAGCAGTGCTTTTCCCCAAATACATAATTCCCAAATTCATAATGACATTTTTGTGGTTTAGCCATCACTGATGTAAGATTATTTATCTATGTTCTAGAATGTGTGTATATATCATTCTCTGTGTTATTTTTATACTTTGTATTTTGAGAGAATATTGTTAGGATTTTTGCCTCTTTTGTCCAGGTATTTACAAACAACAGTGACCACTCTAAATGTGCAGATAGCCATGTAAATAATGAATGTTTATTACCATTTAGCCCCAGTCCTTTTGGTTCCAAGATCCCTATAGTTTTATATTTTGATCTTGGCAGAATTGGAGCCTGCTCAATTATTTTCTTGAAACCAGTGTAAGATTTCGTTCTTCATTAAATTAGATATAATGCTATCATGATTCCCTAAGGAGACCTGAACTGCAGGTCTCAAGGTTTTGAACTAGGTACAAAGTTTAGCGGGGGTTAATTGCAGTGATTCTAGCACTAGATTCTGCAAAGCCTTGTCTCCTTTAGCACCAGCCACACTATCTGTAACTATTATTGCAGTGTGGTTATATTGCTGAGAGAAGTTACAGAAGTCCTCTTCTGGCTCAGCAGAATTAAAGGATGCAAATTAGTGAAACCCAGACAGTTACCCGTTTGAGAATTCAATTGCTTGGAAGTCAAAATTAGTTTAATCTTTACCTAAGTTGAGGGGATATGTACTAACCACAACTCAGCTCACAGTTTGCTTTGCTCACAATAAAACTCTCACATCCAGAACTGTTCCATGTATTCTTGTGGTTAGAGAAGGAATCCCAGAAATTTGTTACCCAAATGGTTGTATCAATAGCCTGTGCATACATAGTGCTAGAATTATAGTCTCTTGGTGGAGACTGCACTTAGAAAATATGGTATCTGAAATTGTAGTTGAAATCTAGCAGTGTGTTTAATATATCATCCAAGGGCCTTGGATTTTGGCATGTATGAAGAGGTTAATAAAAATATAGTGTTCAGCAGTCTCACTCCAGAAGGGGAAGAAAGGAACAGGAGCTGAGCTGTCCCTGTGGATGTGCTTGTAACCATCTACTGCAGCTCGCTAATTTCTTTACTGAAGTTATAACAATCTGTCTCATATTCAGGTTGATTCACCACTTTTCTGAGATCATTTATTCAACTGCATTGCCATTTATGCATACTATGGTTTTCTCTTTATTTCTCTATTTTCAGGAGCCATGTTGGTCTCCAGAAGTTGACACTGATGAGGCTGTAATGGCTGGGAAATGTGCCTAATTGGAGCATATATATTCTGAACAATGCTAATGGTCCTGAGCATTACTCATGAAAGTGTCACCAGGTGGTGATCTCTGTTTGCAACTCCTCTGACATCATTTAGATTAGGCCAGTGGCAGGACTAACTCAGCTTCCATCTTAAAATATGTGAAACATAAGAACCTCATGTCTGAGGTTACACTGTGTCACCATTTATTAACAGTAATCATTTAATATGTTTTTTGTTAAAAAAATATTACTGTTTTCTAAGTGTGGTCATGTACATGTTATCTATTTTCAATCCAAATAATTGACAATTTCTTGTAAAATCAATGTAGAATTTATATACTAGGAATGAGAATGGGAAATATAGGCTGAATTGCATGTGCCAAGTAAAAGCACGAGCACTTAAACTACTCTAATATGCTTGGATCCTGAATTTACAGGAAATGAAATGTGCCAAAGACAAAGAGGAGGAGAAATTCTGAACCCTGAAGATTAATGATAGTGCACTCTTTTTCAGATAAAAAAGACCCTTATAATTGGTCTTGATCCTTATTTTGAAATGGCTTCAAGTGGTCTGACTCACTTAGTTTGAAAGAGAACCTAAGCTTATGTTTCAGCTTCCAAGAGATGTTAGCTGATTTTTGTATTATTACATTTTTCCTTGTTAAAGGCACAGATATTCATTCCCATTTCAGCACAGATTAAGCCCCTGTTGGAGAATGATTCCCCACAGCATCACAGCTCAGGGAAGCAGGTGTTTGACTAATGTTCAGTGAGGATGAAAACATTTCATGACAGATGTTCACAGAAAAAGAAAACATAATCATTATTGCTGGGTAATTACAAATTAATTGAATTTTGCTTTAGTAGTGCCTTAGCCCATAACTGCTGGAAGATGGTAAGGCTGTAGGAAAATCATGTATATCAATTTCTCAGTGGTCTTTTGCCAGTACTCCAGTGGACTGTAGTCATAGTTCAGATAGTTTTAATACACCAGGGAGGGGAAGAGCAGCTAACCACAGTAAAGTGAAAGTCATCATAGCCTGATTACACTTCCATTCAGTGTAACTCTAGATTAAACACACCTACACAACACTGAGGTCCTAATTGTAGATGCACTTGAAAAAAGTTACTGTTAAGATGGCCAGCAGGAACTTGCTAGCTGCTCTTTTGAGAATATGTCTTGAAGACAAAGTTTAATGCAACTTTTTATTTTTAAACTCCTAATGGCTATCAAGCCTAATAAAAGCAATTTGAACCATCCAAATATGGCTACCTAGTAGTGCTTAGATACTAATTAAAGATACTTATCATCTGGAATAGGGAGCCTTATTGAAGTCAGTCCACAATTTCTGCTGACAAGCTATTATATTCTAGAAATGATAGGTTAATTAACATATCATAGCCATGGAGGAGGCACTGTTTGCTTTGTTTGTCCTTGAAAGAAAAATGACATCTTAGCAGATGAATTTAACAAGCAGAGTTGTGTTCTGTGAAGAGATCTGAAGTCAATGTGCTCTTTGAAAAATGGAAAGTTTCTCAAGTCTGTTTCCTTGTGACAACTGTCTCTCTAGAAAATAAATTCTAAGGGAGGACTCAAGGATATTTAATGAATGTTTTGGTTTTAATTGAATAGATTCTTTCTCTATGTTTGTGCTTCGTTCTTCTGTTACCCTTCCAAGAATAAGGTGGTATAGAAAAAAGTTTTCTTTTGGTTTGCTACCTGTCATTTATGATCTGTTACTCCTTGATGGTGGATCCTTGTAAGATAAAACTTTTCAGCATGCTCCATTATCCCTGTTTCTAATTGTTTGGATGCTCGCTATTTGAGTAATATGATTTCATATTATTATTATTGAATAACATGATTTCATATTACATCATATTTGATGTGATATGAAAACAATTGCTGCTGCAAGACAGAAAACCCTATAGAAGGAATAATTCTGTGATGGGTTTTTTTCCCTTAGGCAAAATCTGTTTTCCACTTTGCCACAGAAGGGCGCTGAGTTCTGACACACTCTATTTTTCCCAAGTCTTTAATTACTTATTTAATTTTTATTTAAGTCATATAGCTCTTCTGCAAAGCACTGCTATGTTACATTCCTGACAAGGACAAGATTCTTCTTTTAGTGATACTCCTCTCCATAGCATAAGTGGGGAGCCCACTGAGGTAACATAATTTGAGCATGATAATTCTCTCTGCACTATTAAACACCGAGGGTTTAATTCCTGATCATAACCTCTGTCCAGAAGAAATGAAAGTGCTAATCAATTTTCCTCCCTTAGTCTGATCCACTCAAATGGTATTGCCGTGAATATGTTCCAGAATGTTCACTGAGACTGTGTTGCAGTTTCTGATCACTGTATTCATCCATCAGATTGATCTGGCGTAAAACAGGATTAACAAAGTCCCCATCCAAGGCTAATTCAGGCACCTCCTGTGGGTACTGGTATCTTCAGTCATCTTTGACAGGATCAACAAATTCACACCTTCTTGCATTAAAAATGGAAATGTGTTGAGTGAGACTGGTATCTCTCATTGGTCTCTCAGACCAGTGCCAAAGTCTGGGGCAAGGAAGACTTACCCTTGGTGGAGGAGAGTTAGTTTGGGGAAGATTTAAACAAACTGGGCATACCTAAGTCCATGAGCAGACCTGACTGCAAGCTCTGATGGACTTGGCTGATGTCATTTCAAGGCCACTCTTAATTGGTTTTGAGCAGTCACTGTGTTTGGGGAAGATTCCTAAGAGCTAGAAGAAAGCAAATGTCATTCTTCTTGAAGAAGAGGATCTTGGGAGCTACAAACTGGCCAGCCTTGCTTCAGTCCCTGGGAATCCATGGAGCGGATAACCACGGAAAAAATTTCTAAATATATTAAAGACAGAAGTTGGCATGCAGTTATGATATGAATCTCCTGCTCAACCTGACATCCTGCAAGGTTGACTGGCTCAGTAGATGAGAGATGAGAACATTGTTTGTCTTGATATTAGTAAGGCTCTTGACAGAGTCTGAAATGCATCCTCAAGTCAAACTTACAAAGTAAGTTATGACTAGAGAAGTGGAGAGTGGGATGGAGTGAAAATAAGCTGTACTGCTAGCTCAAAGGTTTTTCATCAGCAGCACAAAGTCCAGCTGGAGTCCAGTCACTGGTGGTGTACCCTAGAGCCGATAGGACCAATGCTGTTTAGCATCTTCTTGGAAGACTTGGTTGATGGGGGCAGAGTTCACCTCAATTTTATACCCTGATACTAAAAGGGACCTCGACAGGCCAAAGAATGGGCTGACAGAAATCTGATGGAGTTCAACAGAGGGAAGTGCGAAGTTCTGCACCCGGGGAGGAACAACCCCATGCACAAGAGCAGCACTGGAAGCAACGTGGCTGAAAAAGAGCTTGGCAAAAAAAGACACGGGGGTCCTGCTGGTTGATAAACTGAATGAATCAGCACAAATGTTAACATTTGTCTTAGGCTGCATCAGGAAAGCATTGCCAGCAGGTCAGGAAAAGTGATTATACCCCTCTGCCCCGCACTGGTGAGGGCACATCGGAAGTGCTGGATTCAGTTCTGTACTCAACAGTCCACAGGAAAATTGTGGACTTGGAATGAGTCCAGGGAAGGGCCAGAAAGAAGATTAGGGGATTGAAAAATATGCCACGCTGAATGAGCTGGGATTGTTCATCCTGGGGAAGACTTGGAGGGTAGGAAACTTATTAGATATTTTAAAGCAAAAAGAGTATCCTCCTTGACCAAGGACACACACTGAGGCCTGCCTGTGCAGGTATAAGCAAGACCTTAACAATCTGAAAGGTCTTTCAAAAATAGGCTGGAAAAGTTGCTGAATCATCATAGTACATTTGTTGAGAACAAGGTTAGTGGTGGCTTCTCCTGCTCTGTAAGCACAGCAGCTCACTCTAAGCCCTTGTGTTTCAGAAAAAAAGGTCATTTAGGAGATCTACCTTGCTTTTAAAGCTCTTTTTGATGGCAGCCAGCCTAGAAGAAATTGTCACTGATGAAGACTTGCATAACACAGTCCCCAAGATAGTCCTGAAAAGTAGTCAGGTAGTAAAAATGATGGTCTGTATCCATGGTCTTGGAAAGGCATCAGCCAACCAAAGAAACTGTGTTTAGCCAGATTGGTTTTACAGTTTGCGTAGCTTGATCACACATTAGCTGTAGATACCTCCACATTTGGTTGCTTCTGAGTTTAGCTGAATGATGCAGCTGCTGAGCGTGCTGGGGGTGTGCAGTGTTTTTTATGCTTACTGATACGCCTGACCACAGGGGTATTGCCCTAAATTTCCTTGTGTACTGAACATAATGCATCTGAGAGAAGAGATTTAAACAGTTCTGACATTCCTTGTTGCATATTTTTTTTGCTTCCCTGAGCCAGAAATGCTAAATTCTTGGATCATTATCTAAAGCTACTGTCTACATAGACTCATGGAGCTGCCTCCTTCCTTCCACTTCACAAATTTTTCGACTTCAACGGTATTAACATACACACTCATCTCGCTGTTTGAGTCAGAGTCAATGTTCCAGCACTAACTATCTTCTTCCTGTCTGCTCTCAGCTAGAACTTAAACTGATCATGCAAAAAGAAACAGAGAGCTCTTTAGCATGCATTTCAGAGTTTAGGGATTGTCATTTAAACTACCATTTGGAATTTAATTTGAAAAACTTCCAGTGTAGTTGTTTTTTCCTGTAATAGTTATTTTCAATGGATAACTAAAGGATCTACATATTAATAAATGGTGATAATGGCATTATTTGAGATTACTGAAGGGAAAAGGGAAAGCTTTGTTTGATATCCATGTTTGTCCAAAAACCTCACTGAGTATGGGTTCTTAAAAGTTTATTTTTCCCTTGTAGGAACACCTAGAAGCTTGGCTTAGGGTTCTGTATGCACGTGTAACAAAAATATATCAATGCTTTAAAAGATTTTAGCTCATTCAAAGAAATCTCAAATAAATTTCATCAATAAGTATAAAGTAACAGTTTCAGAATAGATAATTTTTTTGGACAGTTATAATGACCAAAAACTTATTTATTACACTACATTGAAAAGTCCGAGTTCTTTTTACCTGTATTTTATGCTAGAAGTTGAAAAGGTACATATTTTGATAAGACCTCTAAAGGACTTTCAAATTTTTTGGCTGCAAGGGAAGAATAGACCTCATTAGGCAGAAAGTAAAAATGAACAGTGAGCTGCTAATTTAGTTATGAAAGAAACAAAATAAGAAATGTGGAATAATTATTAGGAGTACTGATAATGAACCATCTCTTTAAATTGCCTAGCATTTTCCATTATATTATATTTTTGTAGTATGTTAGGTTTTTTCCCTCAAAACTTAATACCTTATTGTTTTCACCAACCTTTAAAGTTTTCCAGGCTCGAATACCTGCAGCAGGAGACAGGTCTTTTGTAAATACTTCAAAATTCTCATTGAATTATAAAATGTTACAAATTACTACTTCCCTTACTTCATTTGCATTTCAGAAAGAGATTTTTGTAGGTTGCCAAAATGACTGAATATAAAGGCTACAAGTCCATGCTGCTGCTGTGATGTGATAATAAAGTATTATTACAAACTTCTGCAAGGAATTAGATTAAAAAAAAATCAGGATCTTAAGTTTAGTCAGTGTAAATAATAAGTGCAGTATTTGGAAATTTTTAAGAAGTAAACTCAGCCATATATATGGTAATAATTTTATGCTTCTTATTTTGAAGTGTGTTCAATGAGATACTTGAATGAAAATAGACAATTTTTTTTCCCACAGCTGCAAAACCTGGAAGACTGAAACCTTGACTGCTAAGGGTGGAGAACTCTCAGAAAGTAGGTGTCACTGGGAGGGAGCAGTGGGCAAAACCAGTCAGGGCTCCCATATTTACTTACTGGATGATATTTGGCACCCTAGTAAGAAAAGATAATGAAAGATACTGGTGAAACGCCCGATGGAGTCTAAGCAGAGCAAACATACATATGGAGAGGCTTGGTGTAATACACTGTCTGCACTAATTAAGGCAAATTTACATTTACCTCTAATTTTGACACAGATGCTGTGAAGGCTGAATAATTGATGCATAAATTCTTTCTGTTATGCAGCTCAGAATGTGAATGATAAAGAATTTATGAAAATGACCTGAAAATATATCACCACATTGTCTTATTCAGCCTTCAGTCTCTATCGTGAACTTCGGAGGAAATATGGCCCTAAAAATAGACAATGTTTGAGGGGACAAATATGGGGGTATTTTAAGTTTTGTTAATAATGCATAATGCATAATGTAAATAACAGCAAATTATGAAAAAATGCATACTGTGCTGACACTGATTGGGTAATCATTTGGAATGCACATTGGTGAGAAGCAAAATCAGGAGCTGCAGAAATGCCAATGATGCACATTTTTCTCCTTTTCTGGGGACTGTTTGTTTTCTGTGTTTATTCTGAAACGTATGGAAGGTATGACATGATTGCATTTGCAAGTAGGTACCCTCTTCCTGATGCAGTTAGTAATTTAAAGCAAGAAAGTTGTCTGGTTAGTCAAGGAGATGTGCAATTAGGTCTTGCACATGCTGAACACAGCTGCACTTACCTCAGCTGGGTTTGTTCTGCTCTCTACAGCTTGGTCAGGCATAGCTGAACCAACTCTGAGCTGTACAGGAACAGACCTGGACAGCAGGGGGGCTGCAGATGCAAAGAATGCAGGATACACTAATGACATAAGAATTTGCACAGATCCTTGAGTGGGATTTTAGTTATACAATTTATATCAGAATTTTTTTTTTATTCTCAGCAGTAGCAAGGGCCAGTTGTTTAGGAGTTTTGATTGTTCTTGTTTATTAATGTACTGATGTTAATACAGAGCTGTTGATGATTCTCTGCCTCTGAGAATCATCAATTCATTTGTTACAACTGACTTACAAGTTCTGTAATAATCCTGTTATTGGATATCAGTGTGCCATGGAGTAAAGCTGTGTGTATCGCTTTCAGATGAAGAAAGTAGGGTATGTTTGTCATTCTCTAGGTCAATTTTCAGAGTCTCTGGGAAAATGATCTATAAATTTGAGTCAGAACACAAGTATATGCATTACTAGGGCTGCACAGATCTGTGATTTGAAGCTCAAGAGGAATAAATGCATGGACTATAATAGCTTTGTGGCTCAAAATGTATTTATGTGCTATAAAGGTTCCACATGTTCTGCCTCTGCTTGATTCTAGCTAGCACTGTCACATAATAAAATTTTCTAAGTCTTTTCTTTTCAGAAAAGTAATCTATTTGCATTGTTCATATCAAAAAACAAACCCAAACAAAACCAACCAACCCACAAACCAAAGAAAACCCTGTGAAAATCAATCCTGCTAATTTTAAACAGATTATATTTACTTTCTAAATTAAATCAAAGGTACGGATTATATTTCGATGTAAAAATGCTTGGCATGAGCTCTGGCCTTAGAGAGTATAATAATTGAATATGTGAGATTGTTTAAAAATAAACAACTGTTAGGTAGCATCCCTGATGTCAGTTTTATAAACTGCTGCTGATACAGCAGTGATTTGTATCTTTCAAATTAAACCCAGTTTAAGACAGTTTTTTTTTTTTCACAGTCCAAATGCGTCAAGTCAGTGTAATTGTAACAGCAGTTTAGTGGTGATATGGTTACAATGCCCAGATTTACTTTCTCTGGAAAAAATAAATTACATATAGAAATTGAAGAAAGATTTTTTTTAATAGAAACCATTTAATTCTTGTCCATTCTCCCTGTTGGTCATCCTCACTGGTTTAAAATACAATCAATTTTTTATTAGCATATATTGTAACAATATTTTGCACAATACATATATAATCAGCAAATATATATGCATTGTGTTAGCAGTATTCTGCTCTGTGTTTCTTAGTATATTCCACTCAAGGATATCAGAGACACCCATAAATATCAGAGGAAAGCAGCCTGGTTACATTCTTCAGAACCTGTAATTTATACATGAAAGCCCCATATCCTGCCCACAGGATTTCATGTAATCTCATATAACAAACAAGATATTCCTAGGCATTGTCATATGCAGATACTGTGTTTTCTCATGTATGAATGGGTGAAAACCTGGCTTCATTAATTCAACCGGAATATCCTGGGTGAAGCCAGGTTTTCATTTAAGTTGTTTTTCTGGATGTCTTTTCAAGTGCTTTGTTTGGGATACTAGTAGGGATTTTTTTGCTGCATATTCCACTTAAAGTGTCAAAGATGCTTGCAAGGTTGCTCCTGATGTGAAATGAAGATAAACCTTTCCAGATAAATACCTTGAAATAAAAATAAATATATTTTGCTTCTTCTATGCCAGGAGTCTTGTAATCAAACATAATACGTAAGATTAGGTACTTTATGCCTGGTTGGGAGCTAAATTGACAACTAAATACAGTTTTTCTTTTGGTCTCTGTATATAGGACAGTCCCAGATTATTTTTTTTTTTTTTCAGTTATGTGGACAGACCTTTTTTCAACCCCGAGCCTGAGAATGGGAATCCTTCATGTATTGGAGCGATTAGATAAGAAAGGTTTGGTAGTCTTCCGATTTTTGTTTTTCTTGGATGCCTTTTAATGTGCCATTTTTGAGATGGGCATTATCATATTAACCTTTTGTCTTTTAATCCCCCTGATTTTTGCATTCATAACATAATAAATAGCTGTCCTCTGAGCAAATGTCACTTTCATCTATGTTATTTAGACTGCAGCAGCTTTGTTTTCAGATTTTGGAGGATGTAAAACATCTGTAGTAACTGCAAAACTGAGGCCAGTTTGTTTTGTCCATGTCTGAATTGATCCTCTTCCATCTGAGACAACATAAAGGTGAAAATTTAATGCAGTGTAGAAAAAACAGCAGTACTATAAATGTCATTACCTATATATACCTGATGCATCTTCTCTGTTCTTGTTACAAAACTGATTTTTTCTGCAGTAGACTAGGAATTTTTAGTGAGAGAATTGAAGAAAGTAGCAATGTTGATTCCAACAGCCTGGATTGTAGACAAAGCCTCTGTTAAGTACCTACAATAGTGGGATAGTGCCAAAATATTTCTGACCTTTTCAAGTTAATTGTTTTGAAAGTCACTGATATTCTGTTTTTATTACTAAAGCTTTTCCCTTGCAGTGTTCATAATTTAAGTGTTTTCTGAGTCATGTAGTTTAAAAAGTTAGAAATTGCACGATGTAATAAAATAAAAAGAACCTTGATATGAAAGAAAAGAAAGATTAGGTAATATCATCTTACCTTTCTTTTCTTCTGTCTATCCTGTTTTCTGATTTTTTTCCTGTTACCTCTCTTCTTAAAAATGTAATAGACTGTTCTACCAGGGCTGTGATCTTGTTAAGCAAATATCAGATATGTCTTAAAATGTAGGAAAAACCAGCTCTAATGCAGATCTAGATACTGTCATTCTTAGTTTCAAGGGGGCATTGCTGTCTCATGGATGACTGTCTGTCCAGCAGGAAACACAGCTCCTTTTCTGCAAAGCAGTTTCCCAGCTGCATAACCTGTACTGGTGCATGGGTTTGTTGCTCCTCCAGTGCAGGACTGGGCACTTTTCTCTGTCCGACTACATCAGATTCCTGTCAGCCATTTCCCTGGCCTGTTGAGGTCCCTCTGAAAAGCAGCAAAATCCTCTGGCTTATCAGCCACTTCTCCCACTTTGTGTCATCAGCAAATTTGCTGAGAGTGCCCTCTATCCCATCATCCAGATCAATAATGGAGGCACTGAACAGTTTTGGACCCAAAACTTATTTGCTACATTTATTGCCACTTACACACTTGTAGAAGACTTCACTGGGTTCAGCACCAGTGGACTTTGGCTTTTCTAACTCTCTGCATGCTTGGGCCAGTGTTTCTCTATTACTTCCAG